>CM060415.1:50572346-51172346 GCA_030545235.1 Helianthus tuberosus
TATTTTTTTATTATTTTTTTTCATATTGGGAAACGGATATTATGGATAGTTTCGGATATCCGAATATAAGTTTTCGGATATTTCTCGGATATTTCGGATATTTTTCGGATACTTTCGGATATTTTTCGGATATTTCGGATACTTCGGATACTTCGGATATTTTCGGATATTCTGATATCCGAAAAAAATGAAAATTAAATTTTCGTATATCCGAAATATCCGAAAATTTTGAAAATCACTATCCGAATCCGAATCCGAAAAATTCGGATATCCGATTTTTTAGATATTTCGGATTCGGATATCGGATATTTCGGATATCGGATAGGAACAAAGATGTGACTTTTACGATATATGTTAAAATTATTTCCAGAAGTCTTACATAATAATTATGGAAGTTAATAGTTGTAGATACGTGTTTGGTGTTTGATTGAATGGTTGTTATTTTAAATTTTCCTCTTTGGTTTTAGATGTTATTTTCACTTTTACTTTTTGTATTTTTGTAAATTTAATATCATGGCCATGCTTCAATAACATAAACACCTCATGATGTTTATATATATATATATATATAGGACAAAGATCCGTTAGGAACCACCCCTTATTGCGAGAACCGCGAGAACCAATGTGAACACAACAAAAAATGCCTAAAAATAGCTAAATTTTTTTTTTTGCTACTAAAAGTAGCGATTTTAACATAAAAAATATTAAAAAAAAATTTGTGATTTTTTTTTATTTTTTTAATTTTTTTTAGATTTTTTTAGGTTTTTTGGGGGTTTAGTTTTTAGCATTTTAGCTGGGGGGGGGGGGGTGTTTAGGTTTTTGGGGGGTGGGGGAGGGGGATTTAGGTTTTTTTTTTTTTTTTGGGGGGGGGGGGTTAGGTTTTTTGGGGGTTTTAGTTTTTAGCATTTAGCTTGGGGGGTTAGGTTTTTTTTAGGTTTTTTTAGCTATTTTAGGTTGTGTTCACATTGGTTCTCGCGGTTCTCGCAATAAAGGTGGTTCTCGCATGAACCTTACACATGTTAGTCACCCGAAGCATGCTGAAATTTGTTTATTTTTTTTAAAAACATCCCTTCGGCGCTTTTTTGTTTTTTTTGGCCCAAAACACTTTAAAACATGTATATTACATGTGTTATTTTTCAAAAAAAAATGTTGGGAGGTTGGGTAAAAATGGGGGGAGATTTGAGTTTCCAGAGTTTTCTAAAAACTTAAGGGTTTTCTATATAGCCCTCCCTATATATATATATATATATATATATATATATAGGGCTGTAAACGAACCGAACGAACACGAACAAGGCCATGTTCGTGTTCGTTCGTTAAGGAAATTAACATGTTCGCGAACTGTTCGCGAACTGTTCACGAACGCATACCAAACTTAAGTTTGTGTTCATGTTCGTTCGTTAAGCAAATTCAGTTGTTCACGAACAGTTCAAGAACACTGGTCTCAAACACAAACGAACGAAAGCAAATAAAAACGAACGCAAACAAACATTTAACTTGAAAATAAAACACAAAAACATTGTTATCCTTAAAAATTTGATATAAGTAGTTAAATACAACCATCAAATGATAAATCAAAACACAAGAAGTCTACTACACCACCAAACGATGAATCAAGTTTAACTAACTTAGACATAATTATCCCCAAAAATGTCTTAGAATGTCCAAATTTTAGCTAACTTAGAAAAAAAATATGGTTTCAAGTTTTCAATATGTTTAGATAAAAGGTTTATTATTTATTGTTTTTTTAATATAAACAAATGAACATGAACGAACGTAACCGAACACATTACCGAACGTTCACGAACGTAGTTGAACGAACGAGACCTGTGTTCGTGTTCGTTCGCTAAGCTAACCAAACAAAACTTTTTGTTCGTGTTCGTTCGTTAAGCTAATCGAACGAACATAAACGAACTTCCCGCCGAACGGTTCACGAACTGTTCGCTGAACGTTTGGTTCGTTACACCCCTATATATATAGGACAAAGATCCGTTAGGAACCACCCCGTATTGCAAGAACCGCGAGAACCAATGTGAACACAACCAAAAATAGCTAAAAAACACACAATTTTTTTTTTAAATAATTTTTATAAAAAATCGCTACTTTTAGTAGCCAAAATTTTTTTTTGCTACTAAAAGTAGCGATTTTAACTAAATTTTTTTTTTTGTGTTTTTTTGATTTTTTAGGGGTTTAGTTTTTAACATTTTAGCTGGGGGGGGGGGGGGGTTAGGTTTTTGGGGGGTGTGGGAGGGGGAGGGGGGTTTAGGTTTCTGGGGGGGGGGGTGGGGGGTTAGGTTTTTTTGGGATTTTAGTTTTTAGCATTTAGCTTGGGGGGGGGGGTTAGGTTTTTTTGAGGGGGTTTAGGTTTTTTTTTTTGGGGGGGGGGTTGGGTTAGATTTTTTTTAGGTTTTTTTAGCTATTTTAGGTTGTGTTCACATTGGTTCTCGCGGTTCTCGCAATAAAGGTGGTTCCTCGCATGAACCTTACCCTATATATATATATATACTAGTAGGAAACCCGCGCGTTGCGGCGGGGTCATAAATTTCAGTTAGTTTATTAATTATATCGTTTTATGTTAGGTTAGCTTATGAATCGCTTAAATAAATTAGCAATACCATAGGTCCTATAGAAATAGAACTCGAGTTCGCCCTTGATGTTGCCCTTGCGCTCAGCCCCGAAGGTCCATGCCCACGCCCTCGCCCCCGTCCTAGAGGACCTTGCCCCTGCCCTTGCGCTCAGCCTCTCCTTTTATGTTGAGAGCATTCCAGTATACATCTTCAAAGAGGGCGACTCTACTTGTTACTAATTGCAACAGACACAATGGTTCCATAATGATGCTTCAAAGACTCTTGCTAACCGTCGCCATATATGTTAACCTATGAAGCTAGTATATATAAGCCTGCATGGTAATGAGAGCTAATCTCTTGGGGCAACAACATACAATATGATTATTCATCAGAAAGTAAGGAACTTGCCTAATATAGATACTACTGCCACAATAGGGAAAACATAGTTTTAAACTAAACACAATGTATGCTTTAGTTGGTTGAACGCCCCAGATTTGTTTATAACTTGGCTAATATATACTGACACATTAACTTAACTTGGCTAATAGATACTGCCACATTAACTTTCAAATAGGGAAAAAACAAAAGTTTTAACAATATTGTCTCATGGAGATTTATTTGGAACGACTTGAATCTATTCTTCTTCGTATCTTCGGTTTTGTATTCTTTCTGATACTGTTTGATGTAGTAATCAAAACGCTCCTCGTCAGATTTCGCAGATGCAGCCATTGGTTCAAATCGCCCCTCCTGTTTTAAAAACAAAAAATTGCTGGCGAATGAATCAAATGAGGAAATTTAAACACACTTCTTGTGTTACAGTCAACAAATAGGTGTTAAAGTTCAAGTTAATAAAGTAAATAAACATCCTAAAACTCTATCCTCCATCAACCAACAATCCTGAGTAACAACAAAATAGGTGATGCAACTGAGTATTCATGAATGAAGGTGTCACAACCCCCGACCACGTAGAACATACAAAACGTGGCGGAAACGTCGGGGAGTGTTGTAACAGAATTAATCGTTTCAAATCCATGTAATTAAAGTTTCGTTTTATTAATCAAACATGAGAGTTACATTGTTTTAAAACAAGAAACAAAGAGTACATAACAAAAATTAACTAGTTCTTGTCTCCTTTTAAGACACTAAGGCACAGGTCCGCCTAAGTATGTCTTGATCATCTTATGCAAACAGCTCCTGAAAACACATGTGAAAATAGGTACGTCAGCATAAAAATGCCTGTGAGATACATAGGTTTTGTGAAAATAGGTTTCATGACTTATGTTTGTGAAAATGTTTAGTCTGAACCTTGTAATTTGCTTTGTCTTGTAAATCATTTGGAAAACAATTAGATCAGATGATATGTATAAATACGATAATAATGTAATAACCATATAAAATGAGTTTGTATAAGATAAGTTGTTTGTAAATCAATGTCTTGTGAAAAGTATGTTATTTGTATAAAATGTTCTATGTCTCAAACTGAAATGATTCAAAATAACGCTACGATATGTAATACCATACAAACACTTATATATAGGAAGTACCAGCGGCGTATCCACCACGCTTGTATCATATTACACACGCATCGTTACTTAATCACTTAATCAAACCAAACTACCAAAGTAAAATGTTCATGTCTAATGTAAATTATGTAATATGTATCCAAAATGTAAGCATGTGATGAATAACAAATGTACTAAGTATGCAACAAATAGACATACGTAGCATGTGACCTGTACTAAGTATGCAACAATAGACATACGTAGCATGTGACCTGTACTAAGTTATGCAACAATAGACATACGTAGTATGAAATGTAATGAAAACGATGTACTAAGTAATGCACACAATGGGCACACCTTAGCATGAAATGTAATGTAAAACGATGTACTAAGTATGCACACAATGGGCACACCTAGCATGAAATGTAATGTGAAACGATGTACTAAGTATGCACACAATGGGCACAAATAGCATAAGATGTAATGAAATCATGTACTATAATGTACTAACGAACATAGCAGGTATATTGATGTGAAAACAGGAAAGCAGGAAAGTAACAAGTAGGCACATGTGTTTCACCCCAAAACAGTTTGGAAAACAGTAAAAGAGGGGTCTATGTACTCACTTGAGATTGCTCAGTAGTCCTTGAGTAACAACCAAACAATGCTAGAGATCGCGGATATCAAACGGCACCTAATTTAGGTAACTATGTTAATAAACCGGACCTAAATCGGAAGATCTGATAGAATGAGGGTTCGTAAACCAAATGAGTATAGAGACTCGTGTCATATGGTTTAACAAAGCCTACATACTAAATGAAACCTAACCTAATAGCTTACGACCCATTACGACCCGTTTAGGTAGCTTATGCTACTTTAACGTGTCGTTCGCGTGAAACGCGTTCGGACCGCCTAACTAGCCCTATGACAAGTGTTATATGCCTAAACATGTTACATAATCAGTTATGTGACAAAAGTTTAGGTTACATATGCTTAATTACCAATTATACATGAAAAGGGTATTCTGGTAATTTACCTAAGGCATATAAACTACCTATCATACAACTACTCAAACGATGTGACCATAGGGTATAACCTCGGAAGGTTATTCCCTATCTACTATGGTCACCTAATGTATTTGGTCGGATCCTAATGATCGACCAAATAGGTCGGGTTCGAAGGTATAGGCGATTTATCAGATCGCCTACCCTACGACCCTAGACAACGTGGTAATCAGTGGGCATAGTCCCAAGGGACTATAACCAACGTGATTACACTCACGTTGCGAAGTTCAAACGAACTTCGCATTGACCATAAACTGGTCAACGCAGAAAGTCAAACAAAGTTTGACTTTCAGACTCGAAAAGACTCGAAAAGCAATAAAAGAACGAAAGAATACTTACAAGGGTCCCCGAATGCTAATCTCGATCCAAGAACTCAGGTATGAAACAATGGTTTCAACTTAGAGCTCTCAAATCCAGATTCTTGTGAGAAATGAGGTTGGGGTGGATGGGTATTTATAGGAATACCCGAACCGTTAGGATCGTTTCATGGAAACCGTGCCTTAATCCAATCCGTACATGTGTCGGAAACTTGTGGTGGCTAAAAATGGGTCTAAATGAGCTGAATGTGCAGTTGTGAGTGTGTGGTTGTGGTTTAAAACAGCTGGAATATGCTGACTGTTCGATCTAATCTGTTCTGGGAGGCTGAGGCGGCCCGCTTCAGGATCAGACAAATCTAATGCGGGCCGCATGGCCCTTCTGATCAGCATATAACTTTCAAAAATGACAGTTTCAGCCCCTGCACGTGTTTAAGGCCATTCCCGACACTTCTAAGGCCCGTAAAGCCAACTTTAAGGCCCTAAAATGATGCCTAAACATTGTGGACATGAAACATGCTCAAAAATATGTCGGATGTTGGTTCGTTTAGCCGTACGAACGCGATGTTCGCTTAATTACGACGGAATGCGCATAAGCGCGAAAAACGATCCAAATGACGCGACGAATGGATTTTTCTTATGCCAAACACTAAAATAAAATATTTTAGTGCTTACATAAATTTTTTTATGTCCGGATGTATTCAGAACGTAAGTTATGCGTAAAAATGCAAACTTGTGCACTTTTTGACGCTTTTAGTCCTTGAATGACACAAAAGTTTATTTTAGCACACCGAACCCCTCAAAGCCTATTTCTAAGCTATATAAAGGATATTTAAGGTGTGTTTAACTTATGGTCATGTTCCGGAATGTCTGTTACAGTTCAAATTGGCATACTTTCACAGTTTGTCAAATTTAGTCCCTGTAAGCAAATAAACTTGATTTTGCCATACCAAAGCCTTCAAAACTTATTTCTAAGTTAAGTAAAGGTTATTTAAGGTATGTTAAGCCTATTTCACTATTCCAGAGTGTTCGTTGCATTAAACTGGTTATATTTACGCATCAGTGCGTGTATAACCTTCCAAAAAGCGATTTAGAGCTTGAAATCGAACAAGAGTTGATATGTGCAAACGATACACATATTTTTACAAATCCCAAGTATGAAATACAATATTTCATTGGTTTGGCATTTGTTTGATGGTTGAAGTGACACAGGTGTCACAGAAGGTATTAAGATAAGTATTGAACTAGTTAGACGAAGGTAGTTATCTAAGTAGAAGGTAATTGTGGGATTAAACGGGTCGAATAAATAAGTATAAGTAAGGTAACGACAATGAAATCCGTAATGATTAAGGACCCGGGGTAAGGATTCTTAGTCTAATATGTAAGGAATTGTTTTACGGACATTTAGGAACAAGTTTCAAGTGATTCGGACGCGAAATGAACAAGTTATGAGGATTTTGTTAATAAATTGGAAAGCTGAACTTGGGACTACCGTAGCTTACGGTAGCCACAGTAAGCTACGGTAGGTGCTGGGTCTTTCTTTCTGCCGTAAGGCAGTAGGAAGGCACCGTAAGACTTTTGGGGCCACCGCAAGCTACGGTAGCCACCGTAGCTTACGGTGGAGGTCAGATGCAAAATATAAAGTTTATGTAATCCTTCGTTTTTCTTCGAATTCGGACCCCGTGAACCCATTCCAAGCCTCCATAAGTTTTTATAATGCACCCCAACCCTACCAAATGGCTTGGTAAGTTACAGGTAAGTATGGAACTCAATTTTTAAGATCCTAAACATACCCGAAAGACACCTAAACAGTGTGTATGACGTGTGAGTAAGAACGTGACATGAGAGTGAGCATGCGGGAAATAAATTAAGTATGTGGGTATGTATGTATAGATCTAACTTCATTCCAATAGTTGTAACTTATAAGTAATTATGAATAGGAGTGAGTATGTATATAAGATTGTTCATACATGTCTTATTGCATGGTGCTTTGTAACTAGGATACGTTAGTAAATCATCTGGAATTATGTAAGTTGTATGTGAGAGCTTGTATATATGTACGTATGTAGGTGTGTATGCATTATGTGACCAAAAGTACACATACAGATGTGCATAGGCACATAGTAGTATTGATTAAACACGAAGGAATGGGGCTTGTATATATGTATACATAGCTTCAATATGTTTGAGTACTAAGTTACTAATCATGTGCCTTAAGAATGAAATGAGATTTGCAGGTATGCTATCGAAGTCCATTGTGAAGTTTTGAGGAATTGGAATGCAAGAACGTACTCGGAAGGATGATCGAATAGTCTTGCACGAATAGAAAGTTTGCAGCGTGATCAATTAATTATGTATGATAGATTACGAATGTAGATTATCAAATTTTAATGATGTGCATGTTTGTGGTAAATGTAGGTACACGGACTAACATCGGTATAAAGTATTGGAGGATTGAAGATCGAGTCAAGGGCAAGAATTGTACGGGAAGAGTAGTCACATATCTGGGGATCGTATATGTAATTGATGTGATAATCAAGAATAAACGTTGTAAATCTTTTAATAAAGTGTGGGTTATTCTAGAAACGAACTTACAAATAGGTTATATAAGTAATATAGAAAGAAATTTTAAGGCTCATATTTCCGCTGCGTTGATTTTAAGATAAAACGTGTTTGGGCGTTTCAAGTTGGTATCAGAGCCCTGGTTTGAGGGAAATCAAGTATGGGGAGGCGAATACTTGAACTCAAACATGTGTGCTCTCGTGACAAGGAACCCGTACAATCCAAGACTCGATCAAGGCTTAAAGGTAGAAGCGAATGTAAGTATATATTTAAGTATATATATGAAGGAACTAACATTATGTCATGTGTGAGGTAAGCATAGTTGTCTTGACAGGATGACCCACGAGAGTGGTCTAGGACCGACACCAAGACACCTAGTAAGATAAATCGGTTCCAGGTACGTATATTTAATATATGTAAGTACATGTAATAGTAAAACCTATCAATGAAAGGAGAATTTTAAATGAAATGTAATAATGAAATGCTAATGAAGTTTTGAAAATGTTACACGTGCCGAAACTTAATTCTTCGGACATAAGGTGGCGATTACACGAAGACACGAAACTAGTATGTGGATTGTGTGCCTGGCCAGCACACAAGAAACATATGACGTTCGTGAGACCGTGATAATCGTTACAGGTATATCCGTTAGAATTAGGTAGTAGGTGGGCGTGAGGGTGAAGGGGAATGTAAGACTTTCAGGGTTTCGAAAGTACCAAATATACATGAGAAGCATGAATGATATGTTAGAATCCGCGAGACGGATTCGAAACATGAAAGGAATGAAAGATATGAACGAAATGTTAGAATCCGCGAGATGGATTCAAAACATAGAAGGGAATGAATGATAGAATGAAAAAGTTCGAAATTGTAAATAGGCACGAATCAAATAAGTAAGAATGAATGACAAGAATGAAAGGCTCAAAATTTTAAGTAATTATAAATCGAATGAGTAAATGTCCTTTAAGAAGCGGATATTATTATTGCTATGTTTTGAACTTATATATATATATATATATATATGTAAATATATGAATATAATTACGTTCATGTATTGTATGCAAGGATAAATGAGTTATGCGGGTCAAATGGTGAGTACCATTTGAACCTGGTATTTAATGTTTGAAATGGTTTAGTTATTTAATTGTAGGTGAGCATGATGTACGGTAATGTAATGTCACAAACTGGAAGGAAATAGTCAAGCAAAGTATGGATAACGAGTCAATGGATTTTGACTTGCGTCAGGTATGTATAAAAGTTATGCATTTAATAGGAGCTTATGACTCGACTAGAGATGCATACGTCAGAATAGGATAATCGATAGGCATATGTAAGACTGTATTTACAAATTAGACTTCCGAAGGTCAAACGAAATATAATGATAAGTAATAAACCAAGTAATAAAATACATGTAAGAAAGTGATTGTGGTCTGACTTTTGAAAAGCCGAATGAAGATGAATTGTTAATAATAAAAGAAGTAATAAAAGAATGGATAGAGCAGTTTGGTCCATTAAGTAAGTATAAAACATCGAAATCGGTTGATGTGGCAAGAAGTTTTAGCTATAAGAAATAAACCATGGATAAATTACAAGCGTGAAATATGTTAATACTCGACTCTAGAGAGTCAAAGTGAATGACAGGTTATGACCCGGGTGGAATACCTAAGTTTTAATGGAAAGGACAAGTATACGTGAGGAGCAATAAAGTATAAAGAGATGAAATTGAATGCATGCTTGAATTGACAAGAAGTACAAATGTGTACTTCGTTATGTGTATTTATAGTAAGAAAGAAGTGGCAGGTTGACTTTGAAAAGTCAAACTGCAGAAGTTGATAAATAAGTTAAAGAATTGCGAAAGAATAGTTATGTATTGAACCATCGTGAACGGGTCAAACAACTAAAATGATATGTTAAGAAATGGTCACGTATTGACCTGTTTTGTACAGGTGAAACGCATTAATGTCTTACGAAGAAATTGAGAAAGTATTAATATATACAAATAAGGAATCAGGATGTGATGACCCTAGCAAGGTCAGTGAAAGAATGCTCATAAGCGAAAGCTCGTCACACGGATGAATGAGGTCAATCCGAAACATGGTATGGATAGTGACGAAGATGACCGACTCGTTGCTGCATGTTCAAGTACTGCGCCAAGGTAGTAAGGTTAGTAAATTATTTAATATATGAATATAAAATTTTACGCTACGGTTGAAAAAGTATTTCCGTATGAATTATTCATAGCCTAAAATGTGACATGAAAAGGAAGGTTGACTCTTATAGGTTGACCAATGAATGAATTTCAACTCGAACTTAATGTTATCGAGCTGTATGAATGCCAGTGCCTAATAAGTAATCCATGAAACGAGATTAACCAGCAAGTAGTAACCGAAAGACACGAATGATAGCCGTAAATTGCGGCGGGTTTAAAATGAAGGTTTGCCTTAGACTCTAAAACCTATATGTGAATAGAACTTGAACATACAAATGTGTTAAAATATGTTATATGTATGAAGGGACGAAACTCGTTTTGAAGTAGGTCTATTGTTAGATGATTATATGCATGAATAAGTACGATATGTTGAATGTGTACAAGTGAACGAGATTGCATGCAGAAATGAATAAAATAATGATGACTAGGGATTGGTTTTCGCAAGAAAATTGAAAATCTTGATAAGTATGAATGTATGTCAGGATGCTAGTTTCAAATTATGGATTATGGGATATATGACTAATGGTAATTTCTCACAACATGCTTATGTAAGTCATTCAATGTAACCCGAATGAATGAACAAACGAAGAATATAACCAGACGTGTTATAGAAGAAACGAAGGAGGTTTCGGGGACGAAACCTTCTTTAAGGGGGGTAGACTTGTAACACCCCAAATTCGTATGATATAAATAATATTATAATCACGATGTTGAGTAACGGAAAACGGTAAATATAGATTTGTACCGTAAGAAAGTAATGATAAGTTTAATAAATATATATATATATATATATATATATATATATATATATATCCTAAGTTAACTAAAGGAACGATGGCCAGTTTAGATTGTTAAGTGAGAATGTGACATGTTTTAAAGGTTAAAGGACTAAAAATGAAAATAAGAAATAAACATTTCTTATAACAAAATGAGTAAAGGAATGAAATTAGAGGCAATTATGATGATGTGATAAACTTGAGGGACTAAGGTTGCCAACATGGAAACTGAATTTAATTAAAACCAAAAAAAAATTAATCACAACACACACACAAGGTGTGTGCTGCGATCGAACAGGAGAAGGGAAAGGAGGGTGTGAACCCTAAACCTCAAGAAATCATCAAATTGGAAGGGGGAATCAAGGGCTGATTGTATGAATGAACCAAGAATGATGATCCCTTAAGTATTTCTAACATCATGTAAGTCAAATTTTATGATTTGGTGATCTTGAATAAAGTTGGGTTATGATCAATTCATGAATTGATATGAAATTAAGCATGATTGTGAATTAGAGTCACCAAATAGAACTTGTGTTGTGTGTAATTTTGAGTAATTTCATGATTAGAAGCAAAACCCACTTGTACAAGTAGTATGGTGATATATGATAATTTTGTAGTTGTGAAATTTGTGTAAGTGTGATGAACTAGTAGGTGTGTGATGCATAATCATCGGTTAGATTGAAGGATGATATGAAATTTATGTAATTCTTAGTGGTGATGATGAATAAAGGTAAGAGATAGGAATGAAAGCATGATTTGGTTGTAGATTGTGCATCAAACGGTGTACGCACAACAAGTGTTTGATGAAATGCCTAGTGTAGGATAGTATGCGAAATTACATGCTAGCTAATGGATGAATATGTGTTGAGTACGGTAATGGTGTAATTATTGATTGTTGAGCATAAGAGACGCGTAGTAGAAGGAATACATGAGAAGGTTTTGTTGATGGTATGATTTGGGTAGAAACGTGCATTAGGAACTTGTACCTTATACTTGAACGGTGAGGATGCACATCATGTATTGGATCAATTGCTTGTTGGTAATTTAGGATTGGATGTACACTAAATACAAAACATGTGAACTTGCTAGTAATGATGATATGACTTCGTTTAAATAAGCTCACCTTGTATGTAGATGTCAAATGTGAGATAATGAAAGCATGAACATGTGAGAATATGTGTATGTGAATGCGTATGTGTTTATAGTTAAGTGTTCGTGTGGTTGTAAGCCTATTACATAATGATTGTGATATAAGTATAGTAATGTTTGTATAGCTTAATATAATGACATGAATATATGAGGCTAATTCGTAAGTTATATGTTAAATTGTTGACTTCTGAAAGTCAACTACGCATCTACGCATAAGAGGCTTGATTTGACTTGTAGTCGTAAAAGTAGGATTTTAGGGAGTCGTATGGTACATGTTAAATCAATACGCGTTGTATGAAAGACATGATGAATTATAAAGGTTTGAAAGGATGTGAATTTTGGTATATGTCTTTTGTTTGTTAGAATTGACTAATGAAAGTCAAATATGAAATGTGCAATTGATTTGATCATTAACATGTACAATTGTGTATGCTAACAAGAATGTGATTTCGATGACATGAAAGTATAGGAATCATGTCGAGATGGACTCAAGCGCTAAAAGCTAACGGGTCAAGTGGAGGCAAGGAAACGGATACAAACACGGATGCACAAGGTAAGTGACTTCCGACTCACTTCTTGTCACACCCCGACCACGTAAAACAACAAGACGTGGCGGAAACGTCGGGGAGTGTTGTAACAGAATCATTGTTTCACAACCATGGATCAAATAATTTTGTTTTATTGAATCATTGAAATCTTTGTTCTATTACAAATCAGATAAATACAAATATTGTCTTTCAAATTTTAAAGTCGCTAAGGCACTGGTCCATTCTAAGTGTAGTATGTATCAACAATCGTCATAAAGCAGCACCTGAAACATGTGTAAAAATAGGTACGTCAGCATAAAAATGCCTGTGAGATACATAGGTTTTATTGTAATTAGGATTCATGACTTATGAGTTTAAAGAAAAAGTTTTAATAAAAGTAGTCATTATCCTTGTAAAAGGTTTTCTTTTATAAATCATTTATAAGAAATCAGATGGTATAAAATAATAATATATAGAAAATTTAATAAGTAAGTAAAATGAGTTTGTATAGAATATATTGTTTGAAAAACAATATTTTGATAAAAAGGTTTATAGTATATATAAAAATATACTTTGGTTTTTAAGAAAGTCGAATAAGTAATATATTAAAATATATTTCAGTTCCAATATTGATAACCCAAGTGTACTAAATAACAACACGGTATGTAATGTGATGAAAACACTTATATATAAGAAGTACCAGCGGCGTATCTACCATGTTTTCATCACATCACACTCGTCCCGTTATCTAAACACTAACCAAAATCCAGTCGTTAAACAAATAGTATATTAAATATACTTTAGTTGATAAGAAAAATAATAATTTTCAGTAGTATATCAAAAGTATAATTTGGATTTATAAATAACATATTTAACTATGCTTTGGTTTACAAATATCAAATTAAACTATGTTTTGGATTACAAATAACATATTAAACTATGTTTTGGATTACAAATAACATATTAAACTATGTTTTAGATTTTTAAAAAAATATATGTTGGTTTTGTACGATATCACATATGAGAGCATATCAAACTATACTTTTGGGAGTATAACTTAATATACAATAATAATGTGACTTAAGAATTCACTCAGACATAGTGCATCAAAATACACCTTTGAGACTATAGGGATACCACAAAGGCAATCCCTATTTGGATGGAGAAACAAATTGGTTTCAGACATTCCATGACAACAGGAATGGGGTGTCAAATCCTATAGCGCTATATCATATACCAACCGGCCTGGTGAACAAAATAAGTACTATTCCAAACATTTATTTTATAATCTTTGAAAAATTAGAGTTTAAGTCATAACTAATCATTCAGTTTGTAAAAAGATAAGTACAAATATGTATAATCAATTATACTTTTGAAAACATGAAAATAGCAGATAGGTACACATGCTTCACCCCAAAACAGTTTGAAAACAGTAAAAGGGGGGGGGGGACTATGTACTCACTTGAGGGTGCTTAGAAGTCTTGAACAACTACCAAGCAAGCTAGAGGATTCCCGAAAATCAAACGGCACCTAATATAGGTAACTACGTAAATAAACCGGACCTAAAACGGAGGATCGGATAGGATGAGGTCTCGTAAACCAAATGAGTGTGGGATCTCATATGATATGGTTTAACACGGCCTACATACTAAAAGGAAACCTAACCTAAGTGCTTACGACCCATTACGACAAGTATTATATGCCCTAACATGTTTAATTATGTTGCATAATCATTTAAATGACAAAAGTTTGGGTTACATATGCTTAAATATCAATTATGCATAAAAATGGCATTTTGGTCATTTTCCTAAGGCATATAAACTACCTATCATACAACTACTTAAACGAAGTGACCATAAGGTATAACCTCGGAAGGTTATTCCCTATACAACTATGGTCGCCTAAAGTGTTTGGTCGGATCCTAATGATCGACCAAACGGGCCGAGTTCGTAAGTATAAGCGATTGTTTAGATCGCTTACCTTACGACCCTACATAAGCACTAATCTAAAAGTGACGAGCTAAACATGTTTAACAAAGTTTGAAAACAAGTTGGATATCAAAACAAACGGTTTTGATACCTAAGAGTAGTTTGGTTACAAAATACGCATAAGCACGTATTTTGGCCGAAACTACGACTCGTCACCACACCTAAACAACGTGGTAATCAGTAGGCATAGTCACTAGGGACTATAACCATTGTGATCACGCTCACGTTGCGAAGTTCAAAAGAACTTCGTGTTAACCAACTCGTGGTCAAAGCAGAAAGTCAAATAGAGTTTGACTTTTAAGCTAGAAAGCGAAAAAAGAACGAAAGAGGACTTACAGTAGGTAGTGAATAATCACAACCACTTAGAGAAATCTCAGACCAAATGTGCAGAAAATGGGTGAAGAGCATGGCCTTATATAGTTTTTGCAAAACCATTAAGATCATTTCTTGGTAAGGAGGGAAAGATCTTGGCCATACACTTGTTGGGGAATGATTGGGGGACTTGTTCATCACACAAACCAGCCCATAGAGTGCAAATCAGGGGTTGAAAACCATGGGAATAGGTGGGAAAGACCATATTCAATGTTTCTGCATTTTTGCTGGTCTGGGAGGTCCTTACGGACCGTATGGGTTAGTGCTTACGCTCCGTAAGCCTTGTGCAGGTCAGCAAGTTTCAAAAATGGCAGTTTTAGTCCCTGAAGGCCCAAACTTGGTTTTTGATGCATTTTTGACACGTTTAAGCCCCGTTAACCCAATTTCAAAGAGCTAAAATGAATTTAAAGTATAGGGAACTTGAAATGTGCTCAAAAATATCTTGGATGTCACCTCGTTTGGTCGTACGGTTGCGTTGTTCGGTAAATTACGACGGAAGTCGTAACGAACGCAAAAACGATCCAAATTAAGTGACGAATGAAATTTTATCATGCCAATCACTAAAATAAAATATTTTAATGATTACATAAATTTTTGGATGTCCGGATGTATTCAGAACGTAAGTTATGCACGAAAATGCAAACTTATGCACTTTTTGACGCTTTTAGTCCCTATGGATCAATAAAGTTTATTTTAGCATACCGAACCCCTCAATGCCTATTTCCAAGCTATGTAAAGGTTATTTAGGGTATGTTTAACCTATGATCAAGTTCCGGAATGTTCGTTACTATACAAATCGGTATAGTTTCGCAGTTTGACACAAATAGTCCCTGCGATCGAACAAACTTGATTTCAACACACCAAACCATCCGAAACTTATTTCTAAGTTATGTGAAGGTTATTTAAGGTATGTTAAGATTATTTCACTATTCCAGAGTGTTCGTTGCATTAAACTGGTTATATTTACGCATCAGTGCGCGTATAACCCTCCAGAAAGCGATTTAAAGCTTGAAATCAAACAAGAATTGATATGTGCAAAGGATACACATATTTATACAAATACCAAGCATGAAATACAATATTTCATTGGTTTGGTATTTGTTTGATGGTTGAAGTGACATAGGTGTCACAGTCTCCCCTACTTTAGGAAATTTCGTCCCGAAATTTAATTTTAGAGGAAACTTGTGAAGACAACTGTGATGGTTTCGCTTTCGGACGAATCCCTTGAACCCTAAGTAAAACTTCGGGCCATGTTAGGATTCTTAGCAAAATTGCCAACTATCAATGTGAAGTCCTTGTAGTAACAAAACATGGAGTTTCGAACTACGGACAGAAGAATGTTTCTTATGAAGACTCATCATAGGAAACTTGGTGTATGCTTAAAATCAGGATTGGGGAGTGTAAGATAAGATGACATCGGTCAAGGTCCAAGACTTCTCACGTATCATCTTGTCACTATAGGTCTTAACACACGACAAAACTTCCTGTGGTTTATGTGCACTGAATTCCATAAGTATGTAGGCCTCCATAATTACGTAATTCCTTGCACAGTCCGCATAGTTCATTTCATAATGCGTAGGGAAAAAAATCAATTGAATAAACATGAAGCGTCTTGACTAGACCACCAAAGGGTCTTTTTAACTAGATCAACGAACGGGCTTTTTAACTAGATCAACACATGATCTTCTTAACTAGACCGTTGTATAATCTTTTTAAATAGACCACTTTAAATGGATCTTTTCAATTATATCATCTCATGATATTCCTAACCAGATTTTCAAAATCAATCTGTTTAACCAGACCATTCAAGAGGTCCAATTGTAGAATAGTACTTTATAACCTAAGGGACTTAACTACAATGTTGAAGTCCATTAAGGATTTAAGATAGTACCTTTGGATATCCTATTATGAATCTCTCATATGAGATATGGAAGATTCTATGAGGATTTGGATGGATCACATATAAACACAAAACATATATAAGAGAACACATAAGCACATAATTAATTAACTTGAATTTTAATTTGTTATCTTTGGATACGGGTATTTAAAGCACACCATGAATCCAATCCATGGATTTCATTTGGCACTTTAAACACAAGAATTTAACTATGGAGATAGAAAGATCTTAAAAGGAATTTGGCTTTGTTTCTTAAAAGAAACGAGTATTTAAGATTCTTGGGGAGATCACAAGTGATCATAAAAATGACAGAACCATACGAGTAGTTTGTCTTTGTGTTGGCATCATAAGGTTGTATCAAACATTCACACAATCGTAACAGTTTAGCAAAAATAAAAACGACGAATTTTTATTTATATAACAACTGACTTGTCTTTAAATGTCAAAAGATAACAACCAAAGGAAATAACAAAACACTAATTGTTCACTGCTGCATCATTGTTCACGTTTGCCTCATTGATGTTAAACACTCGTCCACGCGCTGGAGGTATGTTAACAAGTCTTGGGCAATTGTTTCTGTAGTGAGTAAGGTCACCACAGTTATAACATGACCCCGAAGGGAACCGTGCTTGAACAGCAGCAGGGTTTGCAGCAGCTTGATTTGCATAACGGTAAACATTGATCAAATGTCCCAATCGCCCACAGTGGGTATATTTATGACATTGCTCTTGCTCCAGATGATGATGGTTGCATTTATTGCACAAAGGTGCGGTACCAACATAGTTTTGCCTTTTGCGAGGTTGTGCTGGCTGGTTTGGTGCAACCTGTTTGTCTTGAGCAGTTATGGCGCATTTTTGAGAGGTTTTGCGCTTCTTCTTGGATACCTCAGCCTATTTTTCCTTTGGCTCAGCTTGAGCAGTCTTGTCAGATGGTCTTGGGTCGCCCTTTCGAAAAGCTTACCCTTCCTGATGTGGGATTCAGTTAGGGTGGCAGACAATTCAATGGCTTGTCTGACAGTAGTAGGGTTGCTGCCAGTAACAATATCCTGAACTAGGTCAGGAAGACCATCAATGTATTTCTCAATCGCCTTATCCACAGGCGTAACCATAGCAGGACATAGTAGGCTCAATTCTTCATAACGGTCAGTATAGGCTCGATGTTCACCACTGTCTTGCTTTAAGTCATCAAATTCCCTTTCTAAAGCTCTCAATTCATGACGAGGACAAAACTCCTTCATCATAAGCTGTATAGATCCAAAACATACCCGAAAGACACCTAAACAGTGTGTACGACGTGTGAGTAAGAACGTGACATGAGAGTGAGCATGCAGGAAATAAATTAAGTATGTGGTATGTATGTATAGATCTAACTTCATTCCAATAGCTATAACTTATAAGTAATTATGAATAGGAGTGAGTATGTATATAAGATTGTTCGTACATGTCTTATTGCATGGTGCTTTGTAACTAGGATACGTTAGTAAATCATCTGGAATTATGTAAGTTGTATGTGAGAGCTTGTACATATGTACGTATGTAGGTGTGTATGCATTATGTGACCAAAAGTACTGATGTGCGTGAAAGTGTTATATATATTAGGTGTATATTTTAAGCCCCCTTAACACTTATTTTAGCCAAGTTTTAAATTTATAAAACACGATATTTACTAACACTAGACACACATATGGGCAAGTGCACCCATCGTGAGCGTAGTATAGTGTTGGTAAGATACCGAGGTCGTCCAAGGACACAAGAGCTTTTAGTACCGGTTTATCCTCAACGTCTAATCAAAATAAAAAGGTTAGAAAAATGTTTTTAAACTAAGAAAAATAAAAACTAACTAAAATGCTGAAAATAAAAATAAAAGAAAAACAGATAGACAAGATGAATCACTTGGTTCCGACTCGTATCTAGTATAACCTTTGATTATTTCCGCACTTTTGCACATAATTAAGAGATTATCTTAGTTATTGTAGTAGGCCCCTCTTTTGAAGGTGACGTTACCCTCACCCCAGTAGTTTGAGTCAGCAATGATACAATCCTAAAAGGGTGGATTATTGGAAGATAATGAATTAAGTTATTAATGCAGTATTATGGTAGGCCCCGCTTTTGGCGGTGACGTTACCCTCGGCTAAGTAGTCTGAGTCAGCAGGGATACACTCCTAAATAGCCGGGTTATAGTATTAATAGTAGTTAACTTATGAGGGGATCAAAGAGTTTGGACCCCCGCCATCCAATACCGTGAAGCATTGAAGGAGGTCCTACTAAATTTGACCCAGGTCCATTGCAGGACCTCTAAACGCTGAACAATGGCAAGACCTTTACCAAACCGTTCCCTTAACTCCCGACCAGGTAGCCAACATACCTCCATATAGACCGTGGAGATATGAATGGTGAAAATCTTTTATTTTATATAGACAGTAAAATAATGCCAAGACACCACGGACAAACGATAAGGAAAGATCACCTTCAACATAAGTAACTAGTTATTAAAGTCATTAATACAAAACCAAATAAAAAGTGCAAAAGATTAGAAATAAAAAGTATTATACTAGACACTTTGTCTTCACCAAGTGATGTAAGAGACTTAGGCAAACATGGCCTTGATTGTCAAGAACTCTTACGATCAATCTTGGATCCCGAGACGACTCACACACTCTACGATGGACAATGGATGATGGTGGTGGATGATGGTGTTGTGATGGTGGTGGGTGGTGGATGAAGTGTGAGAGAGGTGGTGTGCCAAGGGATGAGTTGAAATGAATCCAAGCACTCCTATTTATAGGCTGAACAGAGGGCTGGGCACGGCCCCGTGCCTGTCTGACACACTCTCTCCTCATTAATTGTAATTCGTAATTACAATTAATGCGCCTGCTATACTTTCGGCACGCCCCCCGTGTTCACTGGGCACGGCCCCGTGGTGGGCAATAGAAGCTTCTATAGGTTTGTCTTTTCTGCTGCTTCTTGGGCACGGCCCCGTGCTGGCTGAGCACGGCCCGTGTTCAGTCTTCTGCCTTCTCTATTTTGCTTGGGAAGATGCCGTTGAGGGGTCGGGCAATCCACTTATGTTCCTTTTCTTGTATTTATGTTGGATTTAGCTGTCTTTTTGCTTCTTTTGTGTTTTTGAGCTCGTTTAATCCTGAAAATACAAAAGGAAGACAAAAACACTCTTTTTCCAATATTAGTACTTAAAAAGGGTTAGTTTTATGCCTCATTTGATGTAATTTATATGTTGCATTTTACACACATCAGTACACATACGGATGTGCGTAGGCACATAGTAGTATTGATTATACACGAAGGAATGGGGCTTGTATATATGTATACATAGCTTCAATATGTTTGAGTACTAAGTTACTAATCATGTGCCTTAAGAATGAAATGAGATTTGTAGGTATGCTATTGAAGTCCATTGTGAAGTTTTGAGGAATTGGAATGCAAGAACGTACTCGGAAGGATGATCGAAAAGTCTTGCACGAATAGAAAGATTGTGGCGTGATCAATTAATTATGTATGATAGATTACGAATGTAGATTATCAAATTTTAATGATGTGCATGTTTGTGCTAAATGTAGGTACACGGACTAACATCGGTATAAAGTATTGGAGGATTGAAGATCGAGTCAAGGGCAAGAATTGTACGGGAAGAGTAGTCACATATCTGGGGATCGTATATGTAATTGATGTGATAATCAAGAATAAACGTTGTAAATCTTTTAATAAAGTGTGGGTTATTCTAGAAACGAACTTACAAATAAGTTATATAGAAAGACATTTTAAGGCTCATATTTCTGCTGCGTTGATTTTAAGATAAAACGTGTTTGGGCGTTTCAAGTTGGTATCAGAGCCCTGGTTTGAGGGAAATCAAGTATGGGGAGGCGAATACTTGAACTCAAACCTGTGTGCTCTCGTGACAAGGGACCCGTACAATCCAAGACTCGATCAAGGCTTAAAGGTAGAAGCGAATCTAAGTATATATTTAAGTATGTATATGAAGGAACTAACATTATGTCATGTGTGAGGTAAGCATAGTTGTCTGGACAGGATCACCCGCGAGAGTGGTCTAGGACCGACACCAAGACACATAGTAAGATAAATCGGTTCCAGGTACGTATATTTAATATATTTAAGTACATGTTATAGTAAAACCTATCAATGGAAGGAGAATTTTAAATGAAATGTAATAATGAAATGCTAATTGTTAGGGGAGGATTTTCCAAATCCTAAGGATCACGGGTCCTCAACTGCTACCAGGATCATGGATCTTCAATTCTGTTTGAATTAAGGATCCTCAGCAGGTGTCGCAGGATTAGGATTCAGGATCACTGTTGTTATCCTACTACTAACAATTGTCTTCCTTGTACGTAAACTTGTTTTGTAGGAACGAGAGCATGGACCAAGTCTCACCGAAATTCCTAGAGTATATTCCCTCAATATTCCGCACGTGCTTGACCATTGTGAACGTTATGGAGATCGTGGGGAGAGTGCACAAATTACGGATAGTTAGTTAGACTAGTTATTTTCTAATTTAAAATGGGGATAACAAGCTTAATAGAAAACACTTAGCTAATTTTGGCATACACACACTCTCGTAACAACACTTGAACAACTCTCGAACACTACTTGGCGATTTCATACATTTTGTTGCACATTGCACACTAGTGATCCTTGTAACAAGCTTGTTATCATCCCGAGTTGTAAACTTATTCTTTTTAATCTTAGTTGGTGATCGGTAGTTTCCATCATCTGAGGTTTTTTGTGCCGGAGATCAACTCTTGATCAAGGGCTTTTTCCTCGTATAAATCCTTGTGTCACTTGTTCGTTACATTTCTGAGTAATCCTTAATATTGTTCATTGATTCAAGCATCACACCTCATAACAAAAGATTTGGTTGCATTGTCTTCGCTTGATTTTTGACCAAAACAGTTTGGCGCCCACCGTGGGGCAATTGGTGCTTCATTTCTAAGAAATTCTTGTTATTGCGGTTATTTCGGTTTATTACAACCAAGCAGATGGCCTCGTCAGCAAAGAACACATCAAGCTCTATGCCGACGATGAGTTCTTCACAGGGCATTCCTCCTTTGCCTCCACCACCTTCTGGATCCCAGAAGAATGCTGAAAATGCTGCGAAGAGACAAAGCCCCATTTTTCCAAAACCACCAACTTCTTCTGTTTCTTCTAATCCTACTACTAATGATCTTTTCACTCTGATTTTGCAGATGAGGGATCACATACAAGAGCAGGACAAAACCAACGAAAGGATCCTCCGGGAGATCGGTGATATCAAGAAACAGAAGAGATCGGGGGAGGATCACTCTCCTCTGATACCAAGGTCACTGGATTTCGACACTCCAGCTATAACTGCCCAGCAATCTGCAGCCTTAGACATCCAGTTCCAAACTGAACCATTGGGAAGGCGTTATGGAGCAACAACTATGAGTCAAGCTTTTGGATCTCACATCCAGCCTCAAGGATCCTATTTTCAGCCTTCGGGATCCTCTTTTCAGCATCAGGGATCCTTCATCAGCTCAGGAGGATATTTGGGAATGCACACAGTTCAAGGATCCTCTCAGGTTCAAGGATCCTCGGGGGTCCAAGGATCCTCCATGGTTCAGGGATCCTCTCAGGTTCAAGTATCCTCATTTCAGGTCCAAGGATTCTCTCAGCCTCAGGGATCCTTTCAGGTCCAAGGATCCTCTCAGCCTCAAGGATCCTCTCTGGTTCAAGGATCCAACATCTTTCAGGATCAAGGATTCTTGAGAAGTATACAACCCCCAAGCACAGATGTACATCAAGGAGACTTCATTCCAATGCAGACCATTGCCTCTTCTGGTCCTTCCATCATTCCAGAATCCCGTCAATATGGATTCACATCTGCAATTCCTCACTCAAATCCTATGGGAGGTAACACTTTCAATAATTCTTATAACACTAACCATGGCTCTATGCAGGATACAAGTATCAATAAAGCTATGGCTAGGGAATTACAGAAGCTCAAGGATATGATATCCAGCGTTCCAGGAGTGGTTAAGCCCATTCCTGAAATTTCAGATGGAAGCCATAGGATATCTCGTTTTGCACCACCCATTTGTGATGCTGAGATACCCAAAAGGTTTCAAATACCAACTATGAAGCTGTATGATGGTTCAACGGATCCAGAGGAACATGTAGCTCAATATAGAGAGAGGATGGAGATCAACCCCATCCCAGAGAGGTTAAAAGAAGCATGTCTATGCAAGGGTTTTGGATCCACACTCACAGGATCAGCTCTTAAGTGGCTGCTAAGTCTTCCCCCTTACTCTATTACTTCATTTGCTAATCTAGTTAATCTGTTTAATAGTCAATTCTCTTGTAGTAGAAAATTTGAACGATTAACTAGTGACCTATATAGGATAACACAAGGTCAAAATGAATCACTTAGAGATTACATCACTAAGTTTAGTAAAGAATCCTTAGACATTCCTAATCTGGATATAGCTACGGCTGTGGAAGCCTTTAAAATGGGATTGCTTAGGGATTCCTTATTCTATGATGATCTTGTTATGACCCCGTGCAGGAATCTTGATGAGGTAAGAACCAGGGCCCTTAGGTTCATCCGCCTAGAGGATGACAAAAGGATCCAGGAGAGATTGGCAGGATCCTCAAAACAGGAAAAGCAAGGATCCTACTTCAAGAATAACAAGTTTAAATCCTACAACAAGTCTAACAACCAGAACGTGCATGCAGTAGAACAAGAAGAGGATGATGAGGATTATCCTCCAATTTCTGAATACTGTTTTTCTGTTGATAACAATGAACTAATTCTTGCAATGCAGAATCTAGGTGAGAAAGCTAGGTGGCCAAGGAAAAGTGATAAACCAGCTGCTACAAAAGACAAATCCAAATGGTGTGCATATCATGAGGATTTCGGACATCTCACTGAAGAGTGTATTGCACTTAGAAAAGCAATTGGTAACTTGTTAAGCAAGGGGCACTTGAAGGAGCTTTTGGGACGAAAGAAGTCAAGGATCCAGGATCCTGAAAGGATCCCAGAAAAGGCTCCTGCTCCTCCAGCAGACGCACAATTTATAAACTTCATATCCGGTGGATCAGACATTTGTGGTACATCCTTTTCAGCAGCCAAAAGACATGCCAAGGAAACCAAGATGGATAATGGAGATAGACCCATCCGGACCTCCACTGTTACCAAGGATAAAATTATAACTTTTGATGAGGATGATCGTCTTGATGTTCAGGATCCTCATCATGATGGTCTTGTTATTACTCTGTTTATTTCTAACCATTTTGTTCGCAGGATCCTGATAGATGGAGGAAGCTCAGTAAACATCATTCAGCTTGATGTCCTCAAGAAGATGAACATTCCTGAGTCAGACATTGTCCCAAGATCCTCTGTTCTTGTGGGATTCAGCGGAGAAACCAATAATACATTGGGGGACATCAAACTCCCAATCTATATTGAAGGACTTCATTCTTATCAAAAATTCTGTGTAATAGATTGCTTATCCTGTTGTAATGTTATCCTTAGCTGGCCATGGATACATGATATGAAGGTAGTCCCATCTACCTATCATCAGTGCGTGAAGCTACCTAGTCCATAGGGGGTGGTGAAAATTGAGAGTAACCAACAAGAAGCTAAGAATTGCTACACATCATCAATGAAGCCAGCCTCGAGACCAAGGGAGCAATAGCAATTAAAGCATCCTCCAAGAGATGTCTTGGAGGCAAGAGAACAGGATGTGAAAGAAATCCTTATAGATCCTCATGATCCTGAATCCATAATCTTCATAGGATCAGGGATCCTGAGCAACATTGAACAAGATCTAGTATCCTTCCTTAAGAGGAGGAAAACTACCTTTGCCTGGAAGCATGAGGATATGACAGGTATATCTAAAGATAAAACTACTCATAAGCTTGGCATTGACAGGTCATTCAAGCCGATTCATCAAAAAAGGAGGAAGTTTGCACCTGAAAGGAATGCCATTATTCATGAAGAGGTAAATAAGCTACTTCGGGCAGGTATGATAAGAGAGGTTAAGTATCCAAGGTGGTTAGCCAATGTGGTTTTTGTTCAAAAGAAAAATGGAAAGTGGAGGGTATGTGTCGATTTTACTGATTTAAACAAGGCATGTCCCAAGGATCCTTTCCCATTACCCCACATTGACTCCATGGTGGATGCTACCGCGGGTCATGAGTTGTTGACTTTTATGGATGCTTCATCTGGATTTCAACAAATTCAGATGGAACCATCTGATCAAGAGGATACAGCCTTTATGACCCCAACTGGTATATATTGTTATATTGCTATGCCATTTGGACTAAGGAATGCAGGTGCTACTTATCAAAGACTGGTCAATATGATGTTCAAGGAACAAATTGGACACACTATGGAAGTCTATATAGATGACATGGTGGTTAAGTCCAAGAAAGCTGAGGATCACCTTAGAGACTTGGAGGAAGCTTTCAATATCCTTGATAAATTTAATATGAAACTAAATCCTTCCAAGTGTCACTTTGGTGTTAAAGCAGGTAAATTCCTAGGCTATATGGTGACAAAAAGAGGCATTGAAGCAAGTCTAGAGAAAATTAAGGCTATTGTGAATATCAAATCTCTTGCCAATGCTAAGGATGTGCAAAGATTGACAGGCAGGATCGCATCCTTGAACAGGTTCATATCCAAATCCTCAGAAAAATGCAAGGAATTCTATGACATTTTGAGGAAGAACAAGAAGTTTGAGTGGACTGAAAAGCATGAAAATGCTCTCAAAGCTCTTAAGGATTACCTATCCTCAGCCCCTGCCTTGATGAAACCGGAAAAAAGGGATATATTATCCTTGTATTTGGCGGTATCCTCTAAAGCAGTAAGTGCGGTCCTTGTTAAGGATCACGAAGGTACACAACATCCTGTCTATTATGTAAGTAAGAGTTTGCTTAATGCTGAATCCAGGTATTCACATTTAGAAAAACTTATCCTTGCACTAATTATGGCATCTACTAAATTAAGACATTATTTTGAAACTCATGCCATTATTGTTAAGACTAATTTTCCAATTAAGAATGTTCTCAGGAAACCTGAAATGTCAGGAAGGATGGCTAAGTGGGCAGTGAAGCTTAGTGCTTATGATATAAGATATGAACCAAGGACTGCCATTAAATCCCAAGCCTTAGCTGACTTTGTGGCAGATTTTAGTAGTGACTTGCAAAAGGAAGCTGAATTAGAAGTCCAACAGCTAGAAGAAACTAAGGATCCTTGGATACTCTTTACTGATGGAGCTTCTAATGTCAAAGGAATAGGACTTGGAATACTACTAAAATCGCCACAGGGGGACATAATACCCCACTCCATAGCTTGTGAGTTTCAAACTACTAACAATGAGGCTGAGTATGAAACCTTGATAGTTGGTTTGCAAATTGCTAAGCATATGAGGATCAGGTATCTTGAGGTACATGTAGATTCATTGTTAATTACTAATCACTTTAATGGATCCTATGCTGTTAAAGGTGAAAAGCTAATCAAATATTTAGAGATAGTCAAAGAATTGGCACTCTCTTTTGTTTCCTTTAGTTTGACACAACTACCCAGAGAAGAGAATGCAGAAGCTGATGCATTGGCCAATCTAGGATCATCCTTGAAGATTCAAGAGGATATCAGGATCCCTATTATCCACATCCTAGCTCCTGCTATCGAGGATCATGTAGCCATGGAGATAGGAGAGGATTGTGCAATCATCCCTAGTGATGATACACAATCTCATTCAGGATCATGGATCCTTCCAATCATGAGATACATACAACATGGAGAGATTCCTACAGGAGAAAACCCCAGGGCTTTCAAAATCAAGGTATCTCAATTCACAATATTGAATAACATGTTATATAAACGATCTCTTGCAGGTCCATATCTAAGATGCATTGAGGATCCTGAAATCCAAGAAGTCCTAAGGGATTTCCATGAAGGAGATTGTGGAAACCACACTGGGGGCAGGGCATTATTCTCAAGGATCCTGAGGACAGGATACTATTGGCCTACTATAAAGAAGGATGCTGTGGAATATGCCAAGAAGTGTGATCCTTGTCAGAGACATAGTAATATACTTCATCAACCAGTAGAGCTTCTGCATCCTATATCCTCTTCTTGGCCATTTATGAGATGGGGAATGGATATAGTTGGTAAACTTCCCAAGGCACCTGGTGGAAAAGTATTCATGCTTGCTATGACTTATTACTTCTCCAAGTGGATAGAGGCTGAAGCCTTTGCTCAAGTCAGAGAGAAAGAAGTGAGCTGGGGGATTAAGATGATAACATCAACACCAGTCCACCCACAAGCTAATGGCCATGCAGAATCATCCAACAAGATTATCATCAACAATTTGAAGAAGAAGCTTGGATCCAAGAAAGGAAAATGGGCAGAAGAACTACCTTATGTACTTTGGGCTGATAGGACAACTCCCAAGAATGCTACTGGTCAAACTCCATTCTCTTTGGTATTTGGAGCGGAATCAGTGATCCCTACAGAGATGGTGGTTCCTACTGCAAGAACAAGCATCCGTGATCCTGAAGAAAACCCTGAAAACTTGGTTCAAGACTTGGATACTATAGAAGAACTCAGGGATTTGGCAAGGATAAGGATGGCCAGTTATCAACAAAAGATGGCTGGAGCCTACAACAAAAATGTCAGGATTAGGAAATTCCAAGTTGGTGATATGGTATTAAGGAAAGCATTTCAGAACACCACCAATCCTGCTGATGGGAAGTTAGCACCAAAGTGGGAAGGCCCTTATTTGATTGAAGCTGAAGCAGGAAAGGGGGCATATCGATTGCTAACAATGGAAGGTGATTTGCTACCAAGATCTTGGAATGCTGTCCACTTGAAGAAATACTTCATATAATAAGGATCCATGATCCTTACCTGACAAGTATCCTTGAAGGATCCTTACAGGACAGAGGATCCTCATTTTGGTAATGATCTAATCTCAAACAATTTCATTCTTTAATCATTCTATATACAAGGATAAGGATCCTGGATCCTTTATCCTTCTTTCACTTGATTCTGAGTTTTGCAGAAGGTTCATATATCCTTAACAAAGGATTGAGTATCCACAGAGGTATCCAGTTATTTTGGCTTGACCCCAGTTATTTGGGCTTGACCCCAGTTATTTGGGCCTGTCCCCAGTATCGCCAGCAGCGCACGATGATCCTTGTACAGTTCATGGCAATGGGACCAGTACTCGCTTTAGGGGCTGACAATTTCATTGTACTGGATGTATCCGGGATCCTACGTATAATGGTAGACATACCATACATCCGTTCCTAAGGTTTCTAACGTTTTCACGTTAGCTAAGGTTTTGGCATTTTCATGTCACTAAGTTTGGATAGTCGCCAGTGAGGGCCATACTCCAGTTTACACAAGATCCTTTGGGCTTGTCCCCAGTTATCCTTTGGGCTTGTCCCCAGTTATCCTTTGGGCTTGTCCCCATTATATTGGGCTTGTCCCCAGAATTGTTGAACTTGTCCCCAGTTACTAACTCTTCTCTTATATTTGGCTTAGTCCCAAGTTATGTTCTGTTTCAGGGTTTTGAAGTTAAACAGCCAAGGATCCTTGATCCTTACCTTTTACTAAGGTTTGTCTTTTGGTTATCCTGATTATGAATGTTAAAGGGTTAGGATCCTAACTTGGATTCTCAGGTATGATCCTTGATCACTTTTATTTTATTCATTATTTATATAAATGACCCTTATCCTTTGACAACAGAACTAATGATCCTTAAGTTACATAATTTTTCTGAATTTACCGACTATAGGATATTTGATCCTTGATCATATCCTAAAACTTTCAAACATGATTTATTAAACCTCTGTTCTTTACTCACAAATTCAAACAAAGTACACAACAACAGTTAAAAAATAAAGAATTCACAAGGATAATAACACGGGGAATAGCCAAAAAGTTGAAGTTATTTTTATTCACAAAAGTTAACCCTTCAAAGGTTGTCAAAATTACCTACCCCAAGCATCTACCAGCAATACGTGGCCCGTCCGCTGGGGTAGGTAAAGGGTGTCCATTGTTAATAGGTCTTTGAAGTGCAGGAAATATAAGATGGCAGGATAACAAGTGGTTTCATCCCCCAAACAGAGGATCCCTTCACCACCTATTATCCTACCTATTGTCTAAGGATCCTTGATCCATAATCCTAAGAACTATTGTTCAAATTACAACCCAACATTGTTTCAAAACACCATAACCAAAAAACCACTACCAAATCCTAAAAAATGGGCTTGATCCTTGGCTGCATCACCACCAGCATCATCACCACCAGCTTGATCCTTCCTGCTGCCACTTGCCTCGATCGCCAAGACCTCGGTAGCCTCTTCTTCATCCTCCAGCTTAGCCAGCTTTGCCTTCCAGCCCTCCTTGTCCCAAGTGGTCCTATCGAAGTCAGGATCCTCTGCCTCCTGAGCCATTTGAAGCTTGATATTATACATGGTGATGGCGGCAGAGATTTTAGCATCCTCCAGCAGCTCAACTTTCTCATGATCAGCATCTATCTGGGCCATGACCACCTGCTTCTTTGCCAGATTGAGGTCCTTTTCAAGGGAGTAGATGGTTTGATCCTTGGCCAGGAAGAACTTTTGGAACTCCTGATGCTTTTGCTCCGCCTCTTCAACGTATGCATCAAACAACATTTCGACCTCAGCAAATTTCTGCAAAGAATACAAGGTAAAGTTCAGGATCACATGATCCTCAAGTGGGCAGGATAATCAAGCAGGGTCAGTGATCCTTACATCAGCAAAGTATTCTTGGAACTGGTGGCGGATAAGAGGCAGGCCTTCAAGATTTTCGGCTTCGGTGGCTTTCCTTTTCTTTCCCCCTCTGGAGGTGACAGGCTTTGGAACCACGGCACTTGGGCTAGCAGCAGTCTTCTTCTTCCCAGACCTGGGACCAATAGTAGTAAGATCGGTGACACTGAAGCGGGAGGCAGACCTTGAGGATTTTCCAGCACCTATTAATTCAAAACAACAGATAAGTATTCTTATTTTATTTGCATTTCAATATTTAATCATATATAAACTTGGATACTTACTTGACATTGTAACGGAGCCTGAGGATACCTCTTGAGAATCCTTGGTGTTTGCTTGAAATGATCTTATTGCAGGATCAAGATTTCGGAAAGCGGTGATCCTCTCCTTGGTTGCAGGAGATGTAATGATGTGTGAAACAGAAATAGCTGCAAAATAGAAACAAAGGGGTTAGTGATCCTCAGCAGAAACAGGGTATCCTATGATCCTTCTATAAGGATCCTCTATCCTACCATGAGTGGCCCATTTTCTGGGGAGATCCTTCCCATCAGGGATAGAATCCCTCCTGACGAAGAAAAAATGTTTCTTCCACTTGTTATCGTTCTTGGTGGTTTTCAGGATTGGATGAGGTTCACCAGGTTTATGTTTGAATAGAAAGCGGTGTGAACCATGGCTTACAAGGTTTTATAGTTCAGACAACTCCGACATTCCTAACTCAATATCCTCCTGCTCAATGATCCTTTCGAGGGTAAATAGAACCCTCCACATCATTGGCATAGCCTGGATATAGGATATTCCGGTAAGGGAGAAGAAAGATTGGGTAAAAGCAGGAAAAGGATAGGAGTATCCTATCGAGAAGGGGGTGACTGGAAATGCAACCCAAGTTTCAGAGATAAAATCACTCTGGACGGTAGGGTCAAAGGGTTTGAAAACAGCGCTCGCCGGAAAGCAATGACGAATCCTGTCGATCTCAGGATCGGTAAAGCAGCAACGTTCCTTCGGAGAGTCTTCAATGATCCCTTGGCTTTTTAAGGGACTATCTTTTTGATGATCCTTAGCAGGGGATGATCTTAGCTTCATTGTGATTCGGATATTTTGAGGAAGAAGAAGAACAGAGTAAGAAAGAGAAAGGGGAGAGAAGTACCTGCTTGATCTTCAAATGAGGATTTAAAGGATGTATCACACGATTTTAAATGCCTCTAGACCCTTATCTCTAACTTGAATTTATAATCATGATTTTGCAGGGATGTCGCTTCAGATGACGTAAGATCTGCAACGGATAGTTCGATCATAACGACTATATATCCGTTAGTTTGTTGCGGATAAGATCAAGAAAATATAACTCGACAATTTACAATTTACTCCTTATATTTTGGGGGCATTTGTTAGGGGAGGATTTTCCAAATCCTAAGGATCACGGGTCCTCAACTGCTACCAGGATTATGGATCTTCAATTCTGTTTGAATTAAGGATCCTCAGCAGGTGTCGCAGGATCAGGATTCAGGATCACTGTTGTTATCCTACTACTAACAATTGTCTTCCTTGTACGTAAACTTGTTTTGCAGGAACGAGAGCATGGACCAAGTCTCACCGAAATTCCTGGAGTATATTCCCTCAATATTCCGCACGTGCTTGACCATTGTGAACGTTATGGAGATCGTCGGGAGAGTGCACAAATTGTGGATAGTTAGTTAGACTAGTTATTTTCTAATTTAAAATGGGGATAACAAGCTTGATAGAAAACACTTAGCTAATTTTGGCATACACACACTCTCGTAACAACACTTGAACAGCTCTCGAACACTACTTGGCGATTTCATACATTTTGTTGCACATTGCACACTAGTGATCCTTGTAACAAGCTTGTTATCATCCCGAGTTGTAAACTTATTCTGTTTAATCTTAGTTGGTGATCGGCAGTTTCCATCACCCGAGGTTTTTTGTGCCGGAGATCAACTCTTGATCAAGGGCTTTTTCCTCGTATAAATCCTTGTGTCACTTGTTCGTTACATTTCTGAGTGATCCTTAATATTGTTCATTGATTCAAGCATCACACCTCACAATAAAAGATTTGGTTGCATTGTCTTCGCTTGATTTTTGACCAAAACACCTACTAACAGTGATCTTTTTACTTTGATTTTGCAGATGAGGGATCACATACAAGAGAAGGATAAAACCAATGAAAGGATCCTCCTGGAGATTGGTGACATCAATAAACAGAAGAAATCAGGGGAGGATTACTCTCCTCTGATACCAAGGTCACTGGATTTCGACACTCCAGCTATAACTGCCCAGCAATCTGTAGCTCCGGATATCCAATACCGGGATGGATCAACAGGAATGCACTCTGGATCATCAGCAATGACTCAAGCTCTGGGATCCTACTTTTAACCTTTAGAATCCTTCTTCCAGCATTAAGGATCCTTTCCGGTTCAAGGATCCTCTCAGGTTCAAGGATCCTCCTTTCAGGTTCAAGGATCCTCATCTCAGGTTTACGGATCCATGGAATATCCTCCAAGACCCCCAGTCAGAGCACATCAAGGATCCAACATCTTTCAGGATCAGGGATTCTTAAGAAGTGTGCAGCCCTCAAGTTCAGATGTTCATCAAGGAGACTTCATTCCAATGCAGACCATTGCTTCTTCTGGTCCTTCAATCATACCAGAATCTCGTCAATACGGATTCACATCTGGGATTCCAAACCTGAATCCTTCGGGAGGTAACACTTTTAATAATTCTTATAACACTAACCATGGCTTTATGCAGGATACAGGTATCAATCAAGCTATGGCTAGGGAATTACAAAAACTAAAGGATATGATATCCAACGTTCCAGGAGTGGTTAAGCCCATTCCTGAAATTACAGATGGAAGCCACAGGATATCTCGCTTTGCACCACCCATTTGTGATGCAGAAATTTCAAAGAGGTTCCAAATACCAACTATGAAGCTATATGATGGCTCGACGGATCCAGAAGAACATGTAGCTCAATACAGAGAAAGGATGGAGATCAATCCCATCCCGGAAAGGTTAAAAGAAGCATGTCTATGCAAGGGTTTCGGATCCACACTCACAGGATCAGCTCTTAAATGGCTGCTAAGTCTTCCCCCTTACTCTATTACTTCATTTGCTAATCTAGTTAATTTGTTTAATAGCCAATTCTCATGTAGTAGAAAATTTGAACGTTTAACTAGTGATCTATCTAGGGTAACACAAGGTCAAAATGAATCACTTAGAGATTACATTACTAAGTTTAGTACAGAATCCTTAGACATTCCTAATCTGGATATAGCTATGGCTATGGAAGCCTTTAAAATGGGTTTGCTTAGGGATTCATTATTCTATGATGATCTTGTCATGACCCCATGCAGAAATCTTGATGAAGTAAGAACCAGGGCCCTTAGATTCATCCGACTAGAGGATGATAAAAGCATCCAGGAAAGACTGGCAGGATCCTCGAAGCAGGAAAAGCAAGGATCCTACTTCAGGAACAACAAGTCCAAATTTTATAACAAGTCTGACAACCAGAACGTGCATGCAGTAGAACAGGAAGATGATGATGAGGATTATCCTCCCATTTCTGAATATTGGTTTTCTGTTGATAACAATGAACTAATTCTTGCAATGCAGAATTTAGGTGAGAAAGCTAGGTGGCCAAGGAAAAGTGATAAACCAGCTGCAACAAAAAACAAGTCCAAATGGTGTGCATATCATGAGGATTTCGGACATCTCACTGAAGAATGTATTGCACTTAGAAAAGAAATCGGTTACTTGTTAAGCAAGGGGCACTTGAAGGAGCTTTTGGGAAGAAAAAAGTCAAGGATCCAGGATCCTGAAAAGGTTCCAGAAAGAGCTCCTGCTCCTCCGGCAGATGCACAAGTTATAAACTTCATATCTGGTGGTTCAGACATTTGGGGTACTTCCTTTTCAGCAGCCAAAAGACATGCCAAGGAGACCAAAATGGATATTGGGGACAGATCCATCCGGACCTCTACTGTCACACAGGAGAAAGTCATAACTTTTGATGAGGATGATCGTGTTGATGTTCAGGATCTTCATCATGATGGTCTTGTTATTACTTTGTTCATTTCTAACCATTTTGTTCGCAGGATCCTGATAGATGGAGGAAGCTCAGTAAACATAATTCAGCTTGATGTCCTCAAGAAAATGAACATCCCTGAATCGGATATTGTGCCAAGATCCTCAGTTCTTGTGGGATTCAACGGAGAAACTAAGAATACATTGGGGGACATTAAACTTCCCATCTACATTGAAGGACTTCATTCTTATAAAAAATATTGTGCTATAGATTGCTTATCTTGTTGCAATGTTATCCTTGGCAGGCAATGTATACATGACATGAAGGCAGTTGCGTCTACATATCATCAATGTGTGAAGCTTCCTAGTCCATGGGGGTGATAAAGATTGAGAGTGACCAACAAGAAGCAAAGAATTGCTATACCTCATCAATGAAGCCAGCCTCAAGACCAAGGGAGCAATAGCAACTAAAGTATCCTCCAAGAGACGTCTTGGAGGCAAGAGAACAGGATGTGAAAGAAATCCTTATGGATCCTCATGATCCTGAATCCAAAGTCTTCATAGGATCAGGGATCCTCAGCAACATTAAACAGGATCTAGTATCCTTCCTGAAAAGGAGAAAAACTACCTTTGCCTGGAAGCATGAAGACATGACAGGTATCTCTAAAGATATAATTACTCATAAACTTGGTATTGACAGGTCATTCAAACCCATACATCAAAAGAGGAGAAAGTTTGCACTTGAGAGGAATGCCATTATCCAGGAGGAGGTAGACAAATTACTCAGAGCAGGTATTGTTTTGGTCAAAAATCACACAAGGATAATGCAACCAAATCTGATTTTGTGAGGTATGATGCTTGGTTACTTGTATGAATGACAAGTATATGAAATCAACGATGAACACCAAGATTTATACGAGGAAAAAGCCCTTGATCTTTAGAAGATATCCGGCATAAAAAACCTCGGGTGATGGAAACTACCGATCACCAAATATATTGGAAAAACAATAATGATCCTTGTACAACTTCAGAAGAAAACAAGCTCAATACATTGAATTGCTAGTGTAAGTGTGTGTTTTTGCTAAGTGTTTGTAGAGAATTTGAGTGTTGTGTGTTTTTTCTGTGGTGTGTTCGACCTATGCCTCAAATGAGCTCGTTTTCCCCTTAAAAGATAAGAAAAAATCAACTAACTAACTTCCCGAAAAAGGTGGAAGTCACCCATGATCACCACTAACGGTTATTTCTTCATTAAGCACATGCCTAAGAAGCATATTCCACGAGATTCCAGCAAAGAAGTAGTCCACTACGTCCATTATCTGCATTTAAACATTAAAAACGTGACAATTGTTAGAAATCATAAGTTCTGTTAAGGATCCTGTGATCCTCAGACTCTGGATCCTCAGACTCCCTGCATCATCCATTAAGGATCCGTGATCCATGCCTAGTCTCAGGATAGATGATCCTTAGCACAAAATCCATGCCCTAACAATTGCCCCCAATATGGCAGTTGTGATAAGGATTCACAGCTGTCATATTTCCGTTAGAAGCGGACTAGCCGTTGCTGCTGGTAACTAGTCGTTACACTGCCTTTCGTCACTCATAAAACCTGCTATAATCATCATTGCAAAATATAGAGTTAAAGATAACTCCTCAAGTGCCTTTAAAGATCAGAAGATCCTTCTGTTTGTGGAGAATGAATCCTTCTACACTGTTCGCTATTAACCTTCCTGCACTTTAATTTCTGCATAGACACTTTACCTGTTAGATAGCCCTATCCGGCCTGGGTGGATGGTCCATGGTTTTGCTGGTGAAATCAAGGCCAGATGATTTTGATACATAATGAATGGGTAATAACATTAAACTTTTTTAGCTACATCTGTTGTTGTTTCTTTCCTTTTTATTTTTCATGTATGCTTTCTATTTTCAAAGATATCATTGCCAAACAACTGGAAAGTTATTGGAAATCTGATAATAATGTTAAGCTTTTTAACAGAAAACTCGAAATGTTCATATAAATGTGGATCAATGATCCTTAACCAAAAAGGATAAGAGACAACTTGCCGCTTAGACAAAGTTAGAATATACATACCAGAGAATCCAAGTTAGGATTCTATATCCTTGTAAATTAATACAAACTGTGAAAAGTAAAGTTTCGAGGATCCAGGATCCTTATTGTCAGAACTTGTATACCTTTAGAGCTCCAAGATCCTGTAAGAAAAACAAACTTGGGACCAAGCCAAATAATTGGGAATGAACCCATAATAACTGGGAACAAGCCCAAATAAGCTGGGGACAAGCCCAACAAACTGGGGACAAGCCCAAATAAACTGGGGACAAGCCCAAATAAACTGGGGACAAGCCCAAATAAACGGATGTAAACTGGGTCAAGCCCAAATAAACTTGTGTAAACTGGAGTATGGCCCTCACTGGCGACTATCCAAACTTGAGCGACATGAAAATACCGAAACCTTAGCTAACGTGAAAACGTTAGAAACCTTAGGAACGGATGTATGGTACGTCTACCATTATACGTAGGATCCTGAATACAGCCAGTACAATGAAATTGTCAGCCCCTAAAGCGGGTACTGGTCGCATTGCCTTGAACTGCACCAGGATCATCGTGCGCTACTGGTGAAACTAGGGGCAGGCCCAAAACTGGGGACAGGCCCAAAACTGGGGACAAGCCCAAATAAACTTTGGAGAGTTGGCCAACCACTTTGATCTTCTGTAAAATGATTATAACTCTGCAAAAGCTTAAACTTTATGAAAATAGATGTTAAATGTTTAACATCTTTGCCTTATGATAAGTAATAAGTATAAAATGAATGAAAATGAAAGTAATGTGTTACCAAATGTAGAATCATATATCCTTTGAGGATCCCGGATCCTTAATCAGAATACTGGTATCGCTGAGGATCCCTGATCCTTCTTACTTAAAGTATTTCTTTAGATGAACAGCATTCCAAGCTCTTGGTAAGAGGTCACCATCTATTGTTAACAAATGATATGCCCCCTTTCCTGCTTCAGCTTCAATTAAGTAGGGACCTTGAAATCTTTTGAACCTGACATTCTTGTTGTATGCTCCAGCCATTCTTTATTGATAACTGGTCATCAAATCTGGTAATAATAGGATGAAGGAGCTCCGCTGGTTGATGAAGGATAATGCTATGTCTTTGACAAGCATTACATTTCTTTGTGTATTCCACATCATACTTCTTCCTCATAGGCCAATAGCATCCTATTCTGAGGATCCTTAAGAATAGTACTCTGCCCCCAGTGTGGTTCCCACAGTCTCCTTCATGAAAATCCTTTAGAACTTCTTGAATTTCTAGATCCTCAATGCACCGCAACTAGGGACCTGCAAGAGATATCTTGTATAACATGTCATTTAGTATGGTGAATTAAGATACCTTGACTTTGAAAGCTCTGGGGTTTTCTCCTGTAGGAATCTCCCCATGTTGTATATATCTCAAGATCAGAAGGATCCAAGATCCTGAATTTGATTGTGCACCATCACTAGGTATGATTGCAGAATCCTCTGCTATCTCCATAGCTATGTGATCTTCAATAGAAGGGGCTAAGACATGAATGATGAGTATTTTCACATCCTCTGGAATCTTCAGTGATGATCCAAGATTGGCTAGAGCATCAGCTTCTGCATTTTTCTTCCCTGGGTACCTGTGATAGACTGAAAAAAGCAAAAGAGTCTGCCATTTTCCTGACTATTTCTAAGTACTTGATTAGTTTTTCACCTTTGACAGTGTAAGAACCGTTATAATGATTAGTAATTAATAGAGAATCTACATATACTTGAAGATACCTGATCCTCATATTGTTAGCTAATTGCAAACCTGCTATCAAGGCCTCATACTCTGCCTCATGATTAGTGGTTTGGAATTCACATGCATTGGATTGGGGGTATAATGTCCCCCTGTGGCGATTTTGGTAGTGTGCTTTGTCTAGTTCCTTTAACATCTGAAGCTCCATCCGTGAGGAGTGTCTAAGGATCCTTGGTCTTCTCAATTTGTTGAACTTCTAATTCAGCTTCCCTTTGTAGATAACTACTGGAATCAGCCACAAAGTCAGCTAAAGCTTGAGACTTGATGGCAGTCCTGGGTTCATACTTAATGTCATATGCAATAAGCTTGATTGCCCACTTTGCCATTCTACCTGACATTTGAAGTTTCCTGAGAACATTCTTGATAGGAAGGTTAGTTTTCACAATAATGGTGTGAGTTTCTAAATAATGTCTATGTTTAGCAGAAGCCATAATTAAATCAAGAATTAATTTCTCTAAATGAGAATACCTGGCCTCAGCATCAAGTAGAATTTTACTTACATAGTATACCGGATGTTGAGAGCCTTCATGATCTTTAACTAGGACCACACTTACTACTTTAGCTGAAATAGCTAAGTATAAGGATAACGATTCTCCATTTTCTGGTTTCATCAGGGCTGGTGCTGAGGATAGATAATCCTTAAGAACCTTGAGTGCAGCTTCATGCTTATCAGTCCACTCAAACTTTCCTTGAGCAATTTGTCTACCTCTTCTTGGATAATGGCATTTCTTTCAAGTGCAAACTTTCTCCTTTTTTGGTGTATTGGCTTGAAAGACCTGTTAATACCAAGTTTGTGAGTAATAACATTCTTAGATATACATGTCATATCTTCATGTTTCCAAGCAAAGGTAGATTTTCTTCTTTCCAAGAAGGATACTAAATCCTGCTCAATACTGTCTAGGATCCCGGATCCTATAAAAATTTTGGATTCTGGATCCTCTGGGTTCAACAGAATATCCTTGACGTCTTGCTCTCTTGCGTCCATGACGTCTTGCTCCTTGGAGGATGGCTTCATTGAAGAAGTGTAACAGTTCTTTGCCTCCTGCTGATCACTTTCTATATTCACCACATCTCATAGATTTAGTAGCTTGACACATTGATGATATGTTGAGGGGGACTGCCTTCATATCGTGTATCCATGGCCTGCCAAAGATAACATTACAGCAAGATAAGTGTGACACCTGTGTCACTTCAACCACTAAACAAATACCAAACCAATGAAATATTATATTTCATACTTAGGATTTGTATGAATATGTGTTTCATTTGCACATATCAATTCTTGTTCGATTTCAAGCTTTAAATCGCTTTCTGGGAAGTTATACGTGAACTGGTGCGTAAATGTTATCAGTTTAACGCGACAAACACTCCGGGACAGCAATATAAGCTTAACATACCTTAAATAACCTTTACATAACTTAGAAATAAGTTTTGAAGGCTTTGGTATGGCAAAAACAAGTTTATTCGCTCACAGGGACTATTTGCGTCAAACTGCAAAAGTCTGCCGTTTCGTAAGGCAACGTATACTCCAGAACTTGGTCATAAGCTAAACATACCATAAATAACCTAAACATAGCTTAGAAATAAGCTTTTAGTGGTTCGGTGTGTGAAAATATTCTTATTTGATCTTATAGGGACTAAAAGTGTCAAAAACGGCGTAAGTTTGCATTTTCGCGCATATCTAACGTTCTGACCACATCTGGACATCCAAAATTTTTGTACATACTAAAATATTTTTATTTTAGTGATCGGCATGCAAAAATACCATTCGTCGCTTAATTTGGTCCGTTTTCACGTCCGTTTGAGTTTCGACGTAATTTAACGAACAACGCGACCGTACGACCAATCGAGCCGACATCCGAAAGTTCTCCGAGCACATTTTGAGTCCTCTAAACTTTATTGACCTTGTAGAGCCTTGAAAATGGTTAACGGGGGTCAAAAGGGCCTGAAATGGACTCAAACAAGTGCAGGGACCTGAACTGTCAATATTCAAACTTTGGCTGATCTGGGAGGTCCAGGCGGGGCGCGTAAGCCCCCTCCCATATCTTACGCGGGCCGTATGAGTTGCCCAGTGACCAGAATTTGATTTTCAGCAACTGTTTGATAGTTTAGGAGCTGTTAATGCAAATTCTTGGTGTGGTAGCCAAGTTAACACCTCTCCAAGGCTTCTAAGCTGCTCATTACACTTGTATGGATGAGATTTAATGCTTGGAGGTTACACAAACATGTGTAATGATCTTGTCAAGTTGCAACAACTATAAATAGCCAAGCAATTTCATTCATTCTTTGCTCATTTCCTCATTCTCTTCTCTACAATCTGATTTGGGAGCTCTCCCAAGTGTTTGGATCTTTCTAATTTGATTATTCTTTGTAGAAAAGATAGCTAGGACCCTTTGTAAGTATTCTTTCATGCTTATTCTTTATGATTAAGCAGAAAGTCAAACAGTTTGGCCAACAGTTTGACTTTCGGTTTTGACCATCAATTGGTCAAGTCAAAGTTCAATTGAACTTTGCAACGTAATTGTAATCACGATGGTTATAATCCTTGGCGATTATACCTATTGATTACCACGTTAACTAGGCGTAGTGACGAGTCAAAGTTTCGGTCAAAATGCGTTTTAGCACGCATTTTGCAACGGAACTATTTTCGGGTATCAAAACCCATTGTTTTGATACCAAATCAGTTTTGTAAGCTAGTTAAACATGTTTTGACATGTTTAACTCATCACTATTAGTTTAGTGCTTGTTTAGGGTCGTAAGATAAGCGGTCTAAACAACCGCTTAGACTTTCGAACCCGACCCGTTTGGTCGATCATTAGGATCCGACCAAGCTTGCTTAATGATCATAGTTGCATAGGGAATAACCCCTGAGGTTATACCTTATGATCACATAGGATTGGTTAACTATTTGTTAATTGGTTTACATGCCCATATGAAATGACCAAAATGCCCTTTTATAGCATAAATCCGTAATGTGCATATGTGAACATATTTTTGACATCTAATCTGAATTAGTAACATGTTAGGGTATAATTGGGCATGTAAGACTTGACATAGCTCATAGATAACCATCCGAAAAAAGTTTTGCGCAACCGACACGTTATAGTAGCTTATGCTACCATAATGGGTCGAAACGGGTCAAAAGCACTTAGGTAGACTTTCAAATCAGAATGTTAGCTCTATTAAATCATACCATATGAGTTCAATTACTCATTTGATTTATAGAACATCATTCTATCCTATCTCTCGGTTTAGGAGCCGTTTAATAACATAGTTACCTATATTAGGTGCCGTTTGATTCCGTACTCCCTCTAGCTTTGCTTGGTTGTTGTTCAAGACTTCTAAGCACCCTCAAGTGAGTACATAGTCCCCTCTTTTACTGTTTTCAATTGTTTTGGGGTGAAATATGTGTACCTATTTGTTATGTTCACGATTTCTAAGTATAATTGATTATACATATTAGTACTTATCTATTTGACAAACCAAATAATTATTTATGGTTTAAACACCGATTTTTCTATGATTATAAAATAAATTGTTGGATAGTACTTATTTTGTTCACCAGACCGATTGGCAGTATGATATAGCGCTATAGGATTTGACACCCCATTCCTGTTGTCATGGAATGTCTGAAACCAATTTGTTTCTCTATCCAAATAGGGATTGCCTTTGTGGTATCCCTATAGTCTCAAAGGTGTATTTTGATGCACTAGGTCTGATTGAATTCTTAAATCACATTTTTATTGTATATTTTATTATACTCCCAAAAGTATAGTTTGATATACTCTTATGTGTGATATAGTACAAAACAACATATATTTTATTAAACTACCAAAACATATTTTAAATATGTTATTTAATTAACCAAAACATAGTTTAATATGTTATACATAAATCCAAAGTATACTTTTGATATACTATCGAAAACGATTATTTTGACAACCAAAGTATATCTAATATACTATCTGTTTAACGATTTTGGAACCGAAATATATTTTGATATATTACCTAATCGACTTTCTTAAAACCAAAGTATATTTTTATATATACTACAAACATTTTATTCAAAACATTCTTTTATAAACTCATTTTACTTGATTATTTCTTTATGCATCATTCTTTTATATCATCAAATTTTCTCATAAATCTTCACATGATTTTATAAAGAAAACCTTTTTAGGTTCATGACTACTTTTTGTTAAAACATTCTTTTTAACTCATAAGTCATGAATCATGCATAAACAAAACCTATGTATCTCACAGGCATTTTTATGCTGACGTACCTATTTTTACACATGTTTCAGGTACCGCTTTGTGATGATTGTTGATACATGCTATACATAGGATGGACTCGTGCCTTAGTGACTTTATAACTTGAAAGATAATATTTGTAATTATCTGATTTGTACTAAAACGATGAGTTCAATAATTCAATAAAACGAAATTATTTAATCCATGGTTGTTAAACAATGATTCTATTACAACACTCCCCGACGTTTCCGCCACGTTTTGTTGTTTTACGTGGTCGGGGTGTGACAGAAAAGTTGGTATCAGAGCCAATGGTTATAGGGAATTAGGTTATTAGTAATGTTTTGACCTAGACTATAACCTTCCTCGGACCCTAACACAAGTTATCTTGTGTTTAATTTTAAAATAATACCGTCACTTACCCTTAGGTGACAACCACAACGAGAACACAAACTTCGAATCCGCTTTGAAAATCAATCATCTGTTTTAGGATGATTTATTGTAAGGTTTTGAACCTTCAATGTTTCAAAATCTCGTCAAAGTTTGGGTCTAAATAATGTGAACACGTGCAAACTGGAAGAGTGAATGCCTGTACCCTGAGTTTTCTGTCAAAGGCTAGAGTGTTCGTACAAATCCGCAGTATCGGACCAGTCACTCTTACCTGGGAACTCTTGGGGTGAGTGTTCACTTATAGGCGAGCATGTCTTCGGTGATACATTATAATGATCCATTTACTTTGATTAGTCACTGCGTGTCATTTGTTTGTTCGAGGTAACGAACGAATGATCGCCTTCCTTATGTTTTGGTCAATGTTTTCAATACCTCTCTTGTTTTCCAATCATCAACCTCACTCGTTTCTCATGTTCCCTTGTTCCTTTTAGACAATGCCTCCTCGACGTGATGCTCAAACTTTTACTGCTGAGGAAGTCGCAGCCCTTGTTGCTCAACAAATGGCTGCAGTGCTTCGAGGCATAGTAACTCAGATTCATGAGTTATATAACAATAACAACAACAACACCCAATGTAATTTCAAGACCTTCAACTCTGCCAAACCTTCGAAGTTTTCTGGATCTCAAGGAGCAACCGCGCTCCTGCAATGGTTCAAAAGTTTGGAGAGCACATTCAGGCACGTGCAATGCCCGAATGAGAGTAAGGTTGAGTTTGCATCCAGTGCGTTCGAGAAGCGTGCTCTTACATGGTGGAACGGTGTGATGCGTGATAGAGGTGCCGATGTGGCAATGGCACAAACCTGGGAAGAGCTTCGGGCTCTAATGATGAAGGAATTCTGTCCTCGTCATGAGCTCAGGGCTTTGGAACCGGAATTTGACTATCTTAAACAAGACATCGGTGAACATCGAGCCTATACTGACCGTTATGAGGAATTGATCCTGTTATGTCCTGCCATGGTCACGCCTGTGGATAAGGCGATTGAGAAGTACATTGATGGTCTTCCTGACTTAGTTCAGGATATCGTTACTGGCAGCAACCCTACTACTGTCAGACAGGCCATTGAATTGTCTGCCACCCTGACTAAATCCCATATCAGGAAGGGTAAGCTTTTTCGAAAAGGCGACCCAAGACCACCTGAAAAGGCTGCTCAGGTTGAACCAAAGGAAAAACAGGCCGAGGTATCCAAGAAGAAGAAGAAGCGTAAGGCTTCTCAAAACTGCGCCATAACTACTCAGGATGATCAGGTTGCACCAAACCAACCAGCACAACCTCGTAAGAGGAAAAATTATGTTGGTACTGCACCTTTGTGCAACAAATGCAACCGTTATCATTTGGAGCAAGAGCATTGTCACAAATGTACCCACTGTGGAAGATTGGGACATTTGGTCGATACCTGCCGTTATGCAAATCCTGCTGCTGTTCAAGCACGGTTCCCACATGGGTCGTGTTATAACTGTGGTGACCTTACTCACTACAGAAACAATTGCCCAAGACTTGTTAATGCAAATCCAGCGCGTGGATGACTGTTTAACATAAATGAGGCAAACACGAACAACGATGCAACAATGAACAATTAGTCTTTTGTATTTCTTTGTCTGTTATCTTTTGGACGATGGAACAATTCAGTTGTTATATAAATAAAATTTGATGTTTCAATTTTATTTTACAAAACTGATACGATTGTGTGAATATTTGATCCAACCCTTCGATGCCGACAAACTACTCGTGTGGTTCAGTCATTTCAAGATCACTTGTGATCTCCCCGAAAATCTTAAATACACGTTTCTTTTTAAGAAACAAAGACAAATCTCTATCAAGACCTTCCTATCTTCATAGTTAGATTCTTGAAGGTATTTAAAGTGCCAAACGGAATTCATGGATTGAATTCCTAGTGTGCTTTGAATACTCGTGTACTCAATTAACAAGAAAATTAACAAAATGAAGATCAAGATAAACAATTATATGATTATGTGCTTATGTGTTTTCTTATATGTTCCACGATTTTATGTGATTCAACCAAATCCTAATAGAATCTTCCATATCTCTATATGAGGGATTCATAGTAGGATAACAAAAGGTACTATCTTAAATCCTTAATGGACTTCTACGTCGTAGTTAAGTCCCATGGATTATAAAGTACTATTCTATAATTAGACCCCTTGAGTGGTCTGGTTAAACAGATTAATTCGGAAATCTGGTTAGAAATATCATGTGATGATATAATTGAAAAGATCCCTTAAGTGATCAATTTAAAGAGATCGTACGACGATCTAGTTAAGAAGATCATGTGTTGATCTAATTAAAAATATTGTTCGTTGATCTACTTAAAAAGATCCTTTGGTGGTCTAGTCAAACCGCTTCATATGTATTCGATTGATTTTCCCCTACACATTATGAAATGAACTGTGCGGACTATGCAAGGAATTACGTAATTTTGGATGCATACATAATTATGGAATTCAGTGCACAGAAACCACAACAAATTTTGTCATGTGTTAAGACCTATAGTGATGAGAATAACGAAACGGGAACAATGTAAAAAGGGCATGGTGGATACGCCGCTGGTACTTCCTATATATAAGTGTTCCTTATTACATTGCGAACGTAGCGTTATTTAAGTTACTAGAAGTCCTGGACGTTGACCAATGTCATTTTATCTTACACTCTCCAATTCTGATTTCAAGCACACACAAGTTTCCTATGATAGTCTTCATAAGAAACGTTCTTATGTCTGTAGTTCAAAACTCCATGTTTTGTTACTACAAGGACTTCACTTTGAGAGTTGACAATTTCGCTAAGAATCCTAACATGGCCCAGAGTTTTACTTAGGGTTCGAGGGATTCATTCGAAAGCGAAACGACCACAGTTCTCTTCACAAGTTTCCTCTAAAAATAAATTTCGGGACGAAATTTCCTAAAGTAGGGGAGACTGTGACACCTGTGTCACTTCAACCACTAAACAAATACCAAACCAATGAAATATTATATTTCCTACTTGGGATTTGTATAAATATGTGTTTCATTTGCACATATCAATTCTTGTTCGATTTCAAGCTTTAAATCGCTTTCTGGGAAGTTATACGCGAACTGGTGCGTAAACGTTATCAGTTTAACGTGACAAACACTCCGGGACAGCAATATAAGCTTAAAATACCTTAAATAACCTTTACATAACTTAGAAATAAGTTTTGAAGGCTTTGGTATGGCAAAAACAAGTTTATTCGCTCACAGGAACTATTTGCGTCAAACTGCAAAAAGTCTGCCGTTTCGTAAGGCAACGTATAGTCCAGAACTTGATCATAAGCTAAACATACCATAAATAACCTAAACATAGCTTAGAAATAAGCTTTGAGTGGTTCGGTGTGTGAAAATATGCTTATTTGATCTTATAGGGACTAAAAGTGTCAAAAACGGCGTAAGTTTGCATTTTCGCGCATATCTTACGTTCTGACCACATCTGGACATCCAAAATTTTTGTACACACTAAAATATTTTTATTTTAGTGATCGGCATGCAAAAATACCATTCATCGCTTAATTTGGTTCGTTTTCGCGTCCGTTTGAGTTTCGTCGTAATTTAACGAACAACGCGACCGTACGACCAGTCGAGCCGACATCCGAGAGTTCTCCGAGCACATTTTGAGTCCTCTAAACTTTATTGACCTTGTAGAGCCTTGAAAATGGCTTAACGGGGGTCAAAAGGGTCTGAAATGGACTCAAACAAGTGCAGGGACCTGAACTGTCAATATTCAAACTTTGGCTGATCTGGGAGGTCCAGGCGGGGCGCGTGTCACACCCCGACCGCGTAAAACAACAAGCGCGGCGGAAACATCGGGGCGTGTTGCAACAGAATTAATGTTTCATAACCATGGATACCAAAAAATGTTTCGTTTTATTAAACATTGAATAATTACATCGTCTTGAAATCTAAATACACTATTTAAACATAGTCTATCATTGTTATTGAGTCACTAAGGCCTTGTCCAGTCCTATGTGAGCATGCATCTTATCAATCGATATCATTCAACAATACCTGAAACATATGTGAAAACGAGGTCAGCAAAGAAATGCTGGCGAGTACATAGGTTTTGTAGGAGTGTCGAAATCATGGCTAGTTTAGACGTTGCAATACTTTATTTAAAAACCTTGTTTTGAAAAGAGTATAATATTGCAACTTAATTAACCAACTCAAATCAAGCGGGTTATAATTTGTAAAACCTTGTAGCCATGACTCTTAACCCAAAAACATTTGTTTTAGTAAATTATTTGAAAAACAATGATAAGTTCAGGTGATATGTATAAATAAGAGAATAATGCATGATTAAATGAATAACCATGTAAAATGAGTTTGTATAAGATAAGTTGTTTGTAAATAAATGTCTTGTGAAAAGTATGTTACTTGTATAAAATGTTCTATGTCTCAAACTGAAATGATTCAATTAACGCTACAATATGTAATACCATACAAACACTTATATATAGGAAGTACCAGCGGCGTATCCACCATGCTTGTATCATATTCCACACGCATTGTTACTTAATCACTTAATCCAAACCAAACCACCAAAGTAATGTTCATGCCCAAATGTAAATCATGTAATAGGTATAACCAAAATAATATCGTATATCGCTTTGAACCCAATCGTTAAAACATCATGTGAAAACCAATCGTAAATCGTTTAATTCGTTTTAGGTCGTGAAACTACTTATAAGGTCGTCTCGCTAATAACATTCAAACCTTCGTGACTTTCATCGCTTCTCGTTTTCGTCGCTTCTCGTTTTCGTATTAACAAACCTCCATAGGGTAAATTAATAATTACAGATTCAGTCGCTACCTACCATACCCACACATAACCACGGGTGTAGTAAATAACGGGATTTGTCAGATCCTATGGTACCATAACCTAATACTGGTCGGCTTGATCATTGCTAATGAATGTCATTTGTTATGTAACTACAACCAACAAGTTTGTTCACTTTATGAAATCGTTATTAGTTTTGTATAAATCGCTTTAATTGTTTTTGAAACCATCGTTATAACATCGAAAACATTTAGCACATATGAGTCACCCCAAAACAATTGAAAACAGTAAAATAGGGGAAGAATGTACTCGCCTGAGAATGCTTAGAGGTCTTGAACAACAACCAAACAAAGCTAGAGGGAGCACGGAATCAGTCGGCAATCTAAAACTATATAAATAAACCGGACTTAAATCGGGAGATCGGATAGGATGAGGTTTGGTAAACCAAATGAGTATTGGAACTCATATGATATGGTTTAACAAGTCCTACATACTACAATGAAACCAAACCTAAGTGCTTTCGACCCATCGCGACCCATTAAGGTAACATATGCTACTTTAACGCGTCGTGCGCGTGAAACGCGTTCGGACCGCCTAACTAGCCCTATGACAAGTGTTATATGCCTAAACATGTTACATAATCAGTTATGTGACAAAGGTTTAGGTTACATATGCTTAATTATCAATTATACATGAAAAGGGTATTCTGGTAATTTACCTAAGGCATATAAACTACCTATCATACAACTACTTAAACGATGTGACCATAGGGTATAACCTCGGAAGGTTATTCCCTATATACTATGGTCACCTAATGTATTTGGTCGGATCCTAATGATCGACCAAATGGGTCGAGTTCGAAGGTATAGGCGATTTATTAGATCGCCTACCCTACGACTCTAGACAACGTGGTAATCAGTGGGCATAGTCCCAAGGGACTATGACCAACGTGATTACAATCACGTTGCGAAGTTCCTACGAACTTCGCATTGACCATTACTGGTCAACGCTGAAAGTCAAACAAAGTTTGACTTTCTGACTCTAAAAGCAATAAAATAAAGAAAAGAACGAAAGAATACTTACGAAGGGTCCCCGAATGCTAATCTCGATCCAAGAACTCAGGTATGAAACAATGGTTTCAACTTAGAGCTCTCAAATCCAGATTCTTGTGCAAAATGAGGTTGTGTGGGTTGGGTATTTATAGGAATACCCGAACTGTTAGGATCGTTTCATGGAAAACGTGCCATGAATCCAACCCGTACACTTGTCGGAACCTTATGGTGACTAAAATTGGTTCTTATCTTTTGACTAGGCAATGGAGAACATGTGGTTGTGGATTAAACAAGTGCAAACAGGCTGTTTAAAACATTGAATCTGGTCTGCAGACTGCTTTACGGACCTCAAAGCTGCCAATGTTGAGGTCCGTAAGGTAACAACTTTGGCAGATTTACAGTTTTGGTCCCTGCAGCCCCTAAACTTGGTTTTCGATGTATTTTTGACACGTTTAAGCCCCGTTAACCCCATTTCAAAGCTCTAAAATGAAGTTAAAGTATAGGGAACTTAAATTGTGCTCAACAATATCTCGGATGTCGGTTCGTTTAACCGTACGGTTGCGATGTTCGGTTAATTACGACGGAATGCGCACAAGCGCGAAAAACGATCCAAATGACGCGACGAATGGATTTTTCTTATGCCAAACACTAAAATAAAATATTATAGTGCTTACATAAATTTTTGGATGTTCGGATGTATTCAGAACGTAAGTTATGCGTAAAAATGCAAACTTGTGCACTTTTTGACACTTTTAGTCCCTGAATGACCCAGAAGTTTATTTTAGCACACCGAACACCTCAAAGCCTATTTCTAAGCTATGTAAAGGATATTTATGGTATGTTTAACTTATGGTCATGTTCCGGAATGTCTGTTACAGTTCAAATTGGCATACTTTCGCAGTTTGTCAACTTTAGTCCCTGTAAGCGATTTAACTTGATTTTGCCATACCAAAGCCTTCAAAACTTATTTCTAAGTTATGTAAAGGTTATTTAAGGTATGTTAAGCCTATTTCACTATTCCGGAGTGTTCGTTGGATTAAACTGGTTATATCTACACATCGGAGCGCGTATAACCCTCCAGAAAGCGATTTAGAGTTTGAAATTGAACGAGAATTGATATGTGCAAATGATACACATATTTTTACAAATCCCAAGTATGAAATATAATATTTCATTGGTTTGGTATTTGTTTGATGGCCGTGGAGGCACAGGTGTTACAGTCTCCCCTACTTTAGGAAATTTCGTCCCGAAATTTATTTAGAGGAAACTTGTGAGAGCTTGAAAACATGAAGTTGAAAAGATCAAGCAACATTGGTTAGGGTTCTGAACTTCTAGTAACTTTAATAACATCATGTTTTCAATGTAAGAGGGATACTTATATACAAGTATATGAAGCGTCATTGGTGCGTCCACCGTGCCTCCATTACATTGTTATCATTTTATTATTGTTGTCACTATCGGTTCTTACACATAGTAAACCTTACTGGGTTTCTGTGCACTAAATTTCATAATTATGTACGCGTCCATAATTAGACAATTCCTTGCACAGTTTACACAGTCTATTTTATAATGTGTAGGGTAAAACCAAATGAACAATCCTGTGATGTGTGTAACTAGACCGCCATAGAGTCCTTTTAATTAAATCAATAAATGATCTAAATAGACTATCAAGGAGTCTGTTCAGCTACATCACTAGATGTCGTTCTTTAACCAAATTGTGAATCAATCTTTTAGACTAGACCACTCAAGGGTCTATCATCGAATCCTGGAATGGTACTATATAACCCAAGGGTCTTAACTACCACGTAGAAGCCCATAAGGATTTAAGGTAGTACCTTTTGAATATCCTACTATGAATCTCTCATATGAAGATATGAAAGATTCTATGAGGATTTGGAAAAATCGTAACACACAAAAACATAGAGGAGAACACATAAACACATATCATATAACCACAAAATTGTTCGTTAATTTGTCTTGTAAATTGCGTACATGCATTTAAAGCACACTAGGAATCCATTCCGTGGATTTCATTTGGTACTTTAAACGTTATCAAGAATCCAACTATAAAGATAGAAAGATTCAAAAAGAAAATTCGATTTCGATTACTAGGAACCGAAATGTTCGAATTAAGGTACAAAAGGAATCCAATTAAGGACTCTGATTTGAATGATAATCATCCACAAGGATCTAATTGTAAAGATAAAAAGATCCCATATGAATTTTAGAAGTTGAAGATGTTTTGAAACCTTGCACTGGATGTGCTTAGGTCAAAACATGATATAAAATGCTTATGAAGTTGAGATGCTTGATATGTCAAGGCGACATATGAAGCAGAATTTTGAAGGTTAAGTCAATGTATGAGGAAAATATTTTTGAAAACTATGCATGGGGTTCTTTTAAGAAAAATGTGTTTAACGTTTTTGAAACCTTATATATAATACTTTTTTTTTTGAAATCATAAAGTAGGTGTAATAGGTAGATATATTTACAAAAATGTTTTAAAATCATGCGAAATGAATTTTGAAATTATGTATAAGGTTTTTGAAAGACATGAATGATGCTTTTCGAAATCATGCACTTGATCAGAAAATGTATTGTGTTAATATTGTCTTCAGACTATATGAAATATTTTGAAATTAGAAAGGTTGGTTTTGATAACATGGCCAATGTTTTTGAAATAACACAGACAATGCATCTAGAAAAATTGTTTTCAAACTATATGAAATGTTTTGAGATCATGAAGATTGTTTTGAAATACTGGTACTGTGTATGTTGAAAAATCAAAACGTAATGGGTATGAGATTTGAAAATACCCTTAGTTATCTAACCAAGGATTTAAAGGCACAGATGTGCGAAAAGCACGATTACTCATAATGTCACTTAATTTTATGTACTTTGTTTCTTAGAGTGAAACGAGTACTTAAAATTTTCGAGGGAATCATGAGCAATCATTTGAGAGAGAGAAATCACAAGAGTAGGTTGTAAGGTACATAGTTCCTTGATGTAGGTATCATAGGAAAAGCCATACACACCTAGCAGGAGGTTGAGCTGGTTGGTTGGGGACTGCTTTACCATTGTGAGCGACCATGGCGAAGTTCTGAGAAGCCTTTCGCTTCTTTGACTTCTTAGGGGATCGTTCATCCATGGTCTTTGATTCCTCGATTGGTCTCTTGGCTGATGGTGTTGTCGCCTGACTAGGTCCTGCCTGTCTTGGTGACTCTTGAGTGGCTTCATCCTGGAGATGATACTTGGCAGTAGCTAATTCAACAGTCTTCAGGACTACTTCGCCTATTCGCTGAGCGAATTTTGGCTGCTTGCTCAGACATCTGGGCGTCATCGTGATGAAGAGACATTCTTGAAGAAAAGAAAGGCATAGGGAGAAACAGGTGAAAGATTATTGGACAATCAGAACAGAATGATAACGCATGAAGATTTCGATCATTTGTTTGTTACCTAAGGCAAACAAATGAGACGGTGACTAATCAAAGTAAATGGGTCAAAAATAATGTATCGCGAAGACATGCTCGCCTATAAGTGAACACTCATCCCAAGAATTCCCAGGTAAGCACAACTGGTCTCGCGTCTGATGAGATGTATACGAAGTGCTTGCCTAGACAGAAAACCCAGAATACAGGCATTCACCCTTCCAGTTTGCACGTGTTCACATTATTTAAAACCCAAAACCTTGACGAAGTTTTGAAAACTCAAAGAGGTTCAAAACCATATAATAGAGAGTTCAAAACCTTATAATAGAGAGTTCAAAACCTTATAATAGAGAGTTCAAAACCTAGTAATCAATCATCCTAGAACAGATGATTAGTTTTCAAAGCGGTTTTGAAATTTATGTTCTTGTTGTGGTCGTCACCTAAGGATAGGTGACGGTATTGTTTTATGACTAAACGCAAGTAAACTTGCGTTAGGGTCCTAAGAAGGTTATAGACTAGGTCAAAGCATTACTAATAACCTAATTCCCTATAACCATTGGCTCTGATACCATCTTTTCTGTCACACCCCGACCGCGTAAAACAACAAGCGCGGCGGAAACATCGGGGCGTGTTGCAACAGAATTAATGTTTCATAACCATGGATACCAAAAAATGTTTCGTTTTATTAAACATTGAATAATTACATCGTCTTGAAATCTAAATACACTATTTAAACATAGTCTATCATTGTTATTGAGTCACTAAGGCCTTGTCCAGTCCTATGTGAGCATGCATCTTATCAATCGATATCATTCAACAATACCTGAAACATATGTGAAAACGAGGTCAGCAAAGAAATGCTGGCGAGTACATAGGTTTTGTAGGAGTGTCGAAATCATGGCTAGTTTAGACGTTGCAATACTTTATTTAAAAACCTTGTTTTGAAAAGAGTATAATATTGCAACTTAATTAACCAACTCAAATCAAGCGGATTATAATTTGTAAAACCTTGTAGCCATGACTCTTAACCCAAAAACATTTGTTTTAGTAAATTATTTGAAAAACAATGATAAGTTCAGGTGATATGTATAAATAAGAGAATAATGCATGATTAAATGAATAACCATGTAAAATGAGTTTGTATAAGATAAGTTGTTTGTAAATAAATGTCTTGTGAAAAGTATGTTACTTGTATAAAATGTTCTATGTCTCAAACTGAAATGATTCAATTAACGCTACAATATGTAATACCATACAAACACTTATATATAGGAAGTACCAGCGGCGTATCCACCATGCTTGTATCATATTCCACACGCATTGTTACTTAATCACTTAATCCAAACCAAACCACCAAAGTAATGTTCATGCCCAAATGTAAATCATGTAATAGGTATAACCAAAATAATATCGTATATCGCTTTGAACCCAATCGTTAAAACATCATGTGAAAACCAATCGTAAATCGTTTAATTCGTTTTAGGTCGTGAAACTACTTATAAGGTCGTCTCGCTAATAACATTCAAACCTTCGTGACTTTCATCGCTTCTCGTTTTCGTCGCTTCTCGTTTTCGTATTAACAAACCTCCATAGGGTAAATTAATAATTACAGATTCAGTCGCTACCTACCATACCCACACATAACCACGGGTGTAGTAAATAACGGGATTTGTCAGATCCTATGGTACCATAACCTAATACTGGTCGGCTTGATCATTGCTAATGAATGTCATTTGTTATGTAACTACAACCAACAAGTTTGTTCACTTTATGAAATCGTTATTAGTTTTGTATAAATCGCTTTAATTGTTTTTGAAACCATCGTTATAACATCGAAAACATTTAGCACATATGAGTCACCCCAAAACAATTGAAAACAGTAAAATAGGGGAAGAATGTACTCGCCTGAGAATGCTTAGAGGTCTTGAACAACAACCAAACAAAGCTAGAGGGAGCACGGAATCAGTCGGCAATCTAAAACTATATAAATAAACTGGACTTAAATCGGGAGATCGGATAGGATGAGGTTTGGTAAACCAAATGAGTATTGGAACTCATATGATATGGTTTAACAAGGCCTACATACTACAATGAAACCAAACCTAAGTGCTTTCGACCCATCGCGACCCATTAAGGTAACATATGCTACTTTAACGCGTCGTGCGCGTGAAACGCGTTCGGACCGCCTAACTAGCCCTATGACAAGTGTTATATGCCTAAACATGTTACATAATCAGTTATGTGACAAAGGTTTAGGTTACATATGCTTAATTATCAATTATACATGAAAAGGGTATTCTGGTAATTTACCTAAGGCATATAAACTACCTATCATACAACTACTTAAACGATGTGACCATAGGGTATAACCTCGGAAGGTTATTCCCTATATACTATGGTCACCTAATGTATTTGGTCGGATCCTAATGATCGACCAAATGGGTCGAGTTCGAAGGTATAGGCGATTTATTAGATCGCCTACCCTACGACTCTAGACAACGTGGTAATCAGTGGGCATAGTCCCAAGGGACTATGACCAACGTGATTACAATCACGTTGCGAAGTTCCTACGAACTTCGCATTGACCATTACTGGTCAACGCTGAAAGTCAAACAAAGTTTGACTTTCTGACTCTAAAAGCAATAAAATAAAGAAAAGAACGAAAGAATACTTACGAAGGGTCCCCGAATGCTAATCTCGATCCAAGAACTCAGGTATGAAACAATGGTTTCAACTTAGAGCTCTTAAATCCAGATTCTTGTGCAAAATGAGGTTGTGTGGGTTGGGTATTTATAGGAATACCCGAACCGTTAGGATCGTTTCATGGAAAACGTGCCATGAATCCAACCCGTACACTTGTCGGAACCTTATGGTGACTAAAATTGGTTCTTATCTTTTGACTAGGCAATGGAGAACATGTGGTTGTGGATTAAACAAGTGCAAACAGGCTGTTTAAAACATTGAATCTGGTCTGCAGACTACTTTACGGACCTCAAAGCTGCCAATGTTGAGGTCCGTAAGGTAACAACTTTGGCAGATTTACAGTTTTGGTCCCTGCAGCCCCTAAACTTGGTTTTCGATGTATTTTTGACACGTTTAAGCCCCGTTAACCCCATTTCAAAGCTCTAAAATGAAGTTAAAGTATAGGGAACTTAAATTGTGCTCAACAATATCTCGGATGTCGGTTCGTTTAACCGTACGGTTGCGATGTTCGGTTAATTACGACGGAATGCGCACAAGCGCGAAAAACGATCCAAATGACGCGACGAATGGATTTTTCTTATGCCAAACACTAAAATAAAATATTATAGTGCTTACATAAATTTTTGGATGTTCGGATGTATTCAGAACGTAAGTTATGCGTAAAAATGCAAACTTGTGCACTTTTTGACACTTTTAGTCCCTAAATGACCCAGAAGTTTATTTTAGCACACCGAACACCTCAAAGCCTATTTCTAAGCTATGTAAAGGATATTTATGGTATGTTTAACTTATGGTCATGTTCCGGAATGTCTGTTACAGTTCAAATTGGCATACTTTCGCAGTTTGTCAACTTTAGTCCCTGTAAGCGATTTAACTTGATTTTGCCATACCAAAGCCTTCAAAACTTATTTCTAAGTTATGTAAAGGTTATTTAAGGTATGTTAAGCCTATTTCACTATTCCGGAGTGTTCGTTGGATTAAACTGGTTATATCTACACATCGGAGCGCGTATAACCCTCCAGAAAGCGATTTAGAGTTTGAAATTGAACGAGAATTGATATGTGCAAATGATACACATATTTTTACAAATCCCAAGTATGAAATATAATATTTCATTGGTTTGGTATTTGTTTGATGGCCATGGAGGCATAGGTGTTACAGCGCGTAAGCCCCCTCCCATATCTTACGCGGGCCGTATGAGTTGCCCAGCGACCGGAATTTGATTTTCAGCAACTGTTTGTAGGGGTGAGCAAAGGTCGGTTCGGTTCGGTTTTGAGCCGAAACCGAAACCGTAACCGCTATAATCGGTTTTTACATTTCTATAACCGATCGGTTTCGGTTATTTCGGTTCGGTTATTTTCGGTTATTTTTCGGTTTCGGTTCGGTTTCGGTTATTTTGGTTAAATAACCGTTTTTTTCTTTCTTTCATTACTAGATGTGCAATGTGCTATCATATGATTGTGTACTAATTAATAAATACTTGATTTAGAATTTAACTACTTTTTACCAACTACACAAGACATCAGTAGATTATGTATATTATATCATCAACTAAAAACTAACATGCAAGTAACAACTAACAAGGATTTCCATTAATAGTTACAAACTTTTGACTTCATTTGATTATTAGGCCTTGTGTGTTTTTATTAATGTTATGTATTGGGCTGGGCCTACTAGGATGGGTTAAAGACTATAACATATTAACAACTAGTGTGGGTTAAACTGTTAAAGGATTAAGGCTAACAAGTTAACAACTTAAACATAAAACATATGTATCGGGCCTTGTAACCTATCGGTTCGGTTCGGTTTTTTTCGGTTATTGGAAATGGATATCCAAAAACCGAACCGAAATTTTCGGTTATTAAAAATTCAAAAACCGAACCGTCGGTTTTTACTTCGGTTCGGTTTTTTCGGTTCGGTTTTGTCGGTTTTTTCGGTTACGGTTCGGTTATTTCGGTTTTTTGCTCACCCCTAACTGTTTGAAAGTTTAGGGGCTGTTAATGCAAATTCTTGGTGTGGTAGCCAAGTTAACACCTCTCGAAGGCTTCTAAGTTGCTCATTACACTTGTATGGATGAGATTTAATGCTTGGAGGTTACACAAACATGTGTAATGATATTGTGAAGTTGCAACAACTATAAATAGCCAAGCAATTTCATTCATTCTTTGCTCATTTCCTCATTCTCTTCTCTACAATCTGATTTGGGAGCTCTCCCAAGTGTTTGGAGCTTTCTAATCTGATTATTCTTTGTAGAAAAGATAGCTAGGACCCTTTGTAAGTATTCTTTCATGCTTATTCTTTATGTTTAAGCAGAAAGTCAAACAGTTTGGCCAACAGTTTTGACCATCAATTGGTCAAGTCAAAGTTCAATTGAACTTTGCAACGTGAATGTAATCATGACGGTTATAATCCTTGGCGATTATACCTATTGATTACCACGTTAACTAGGCATAGTGACGAGTCAAAGTTTCGGTCAAAATGCGTTTTAGCACGCATTTTGCAACGGAACTATTTTCGGGTATCAAAACCCATTGTTTTGATACCAAATCAGTTTTGTAAGCTAGTTAAACGTGTTTTGACATGTTTAACTCGTCACTATTAGTTTAGTGCTTGTTTAGGGTCGTAAGATAAGCGGTCTAAACAATCGCTTAGACTTTCGAACCCGACCCGTTTGGTCGATCATTAGGATCCGACCAAGCTTGCTTAATGATCATAGTTGCATAGGGAATAACCCCTGAGGTTATACCTTATGATCACATAGGATTGGTTAACTATTCGTTAATTGGTTTACATGCCCATATGAAATGACCAAAATGCCCTTTTATAACATAAATCCGTAATGTGCATATGTGAACATATTTTTGACATCTAATCTAAATTAGTAACATGTTAGGGTATAATTGGGCATGTAAGACTTGACATAGCTCATAGATAACCATCCGAACATAGTTTTACGCAACCGACACGTTATAGTAGCTTATGCTACCATAATGGGTCGAAACGGGTCAAAAGCACTTAGGTAGACTTTCAAATCAGAATGTTAGCTCTATTAAATCATACCATATGAGTTCAATTACTCATTTGATTTATAGAACATCATTCTATCCTATCTCCCGGTTTAGGAGCCGTTTAATAACATAGTTACCTATATTAGGTGTCGTTTGATTCCGTATTCCCTCTAGCTTTGCTTGGTTGTTGTTCAAGACTTCTAAGCACCCTCAAGTGAGTACATAGTCCCCTCTTTTATTGTTTTCAATTGTTTTGGGGTGAAATATGTGTACCTATTTGTTATGTTCACGATTTCTAAGTATAATTGATTATACATATTAGTACTTATCTTTTTGACAAACCGAATAATTATTTATGGTTTAAACACCGATTTTTCTATGATTATAAAATAAATTGTTGGATAGTACTTATTTTGTTCACCAGACCGATTGGCAGTATGATATAGCGCTATAGGATTTGACACCCCATTCCTGTTGTCATGGAATGTCTGAAACCAATTTTTTTCTCCATCCAAATAAGGATTGCCTTTGTGGTATCCCTATAGTCTCAAAGGTGTATTTTGATGCACTAGGTCTGATTGAATTCTTAAATCACATTTTTATTGTATATTTTATTATACTCCCAAAAGTATAGTTTGATATACTCTCATATGTGATATAGTACGAAACAACATATATTTTATTAAACTACCAAAACATATTTTAAATATGTTATTTAATTAACCAAAACATAGTTTAATATGTTATACATAAATCCAAAGTATACTTTTGATATACTATCGAAAATGATTATTTGACAACCAAAGTATATCTAATATACTACCTGCTTAACGATTTTGGAACCGAAATATATTTTGATATATTACCTAATCGACTTTCTTAAAACCAAAGTATATTTTTATATATACTACAAACATTTTATTCAAAACATGCTTTTATAAACTCATTTTACTTGATTATTTCTTTATGCATCGTTCTTTTATATCATCAAATTTTCTCATAAATCTTCACATGATTTTATAAAGAAAACATTTTTAGGTTCATGACTACTTTTTGTTAAAACATTCTTTTTAACTCATAAGTCATGAATCATGCATAAACAAAACCTATGTATCTCACATGCATTTTTATGCTGACGTACCTATTTTTACACATGTTTCAGGTACCGCTTTGTGATGATTGTTGATACATGCTATACATAGGATGGACTCGTGCCTTAATGACTTTAAAACTTGAAAGATAATATTTTATTATCTGATTTGTACTAAAACGATGAGTTCAATAAAACGAAATTATTTAATCCATGGTTGTGAAACAATGATTCTGTTACAACACTCCCCGATGTTTCCGCCACGTTTTGTTGTTTTACGTGGTCGGGGTGTGACAATAAGCAATCAATAACATAGAATTTTTTTAACATAATTCACTCCCTCTATATAGATAGGAAGTTTGATGTCCCCCAATGTAATCTTTGTCTTTCCACTGAATCCCACAAGGACAGATGATCTTTGGATAATATCGGATTCAAAGATGTCCATTCTATTGAGGATATCCAACTGGATTATGTTCACTGAGCTTTTCCCATCAATGAGGATCCTGCGAACAAAATGGTTAGATATAAATAATGTAATAACCAAACCGTCATGATGAGGATCATGTATGTCGACTCGGTCATCCCCATCAAAGTATATGACTTTTTCCTGGGTAAGGATGGAAGTTCGAACAGGTCTGTCCCTATTCTCCATCTTTATTTCCTTTGCATGTCTCTTAGCTACTGAGAACCTCCGGAGATGAAATGGATGATTTGAGCATCAGCTGGTGGAGGAGGAGCTTTTTCAGGAACTTTCTCAGGATCCTTGATCCTTGACTTTTTCCTTCCAAGCAATTCCTTCAAGTATCCTTTGCTCAAAATATAACCTATCCCCTTCCTTAATGCTATGCACTCATCTATGAGATGACCAGAATCCCCATGGTAAGCACACCATTTCGATTCGTCTTTGGTTGCAGCCGGTTTGTCATTCTTCCTTGGCCACCTAACTTTGTCACCTAAACTCTGCATAGAAAGGATTAGTTCATTATTATCAGCAGAAAAACAATATTCAGAAATAGGAGGATAATCCTCATCATCTTCCTCTTGTTCCACAGCATGCACATTCTGGTTGTCATGCTTGGAGTATTGCTTGGATAAGTTATTCTTGAAATAGGAGCCTTGTTTGTCTTGCTTTAAGGATCCTGACAATCTCTCCTGGATCCTTTTGTCATCCTCTAAACGGATGAACCTAAGGGCCCTGTTCCTTACCTCATCTAAGTTCCTGCAAGGTGTCATAACAAGATCATCATAGAACTGAGAATCCTTAAGTAAACCCATTTTAATAGCCTCTACAGCTATAGCAATATCTAAGTTAGGGATTTCTAAGGATTCTCTACTGAATTTAGTAACGTAATCCCTAAGTGATTCATCACAACCTTGGGGGTGATCCTATACAAGTCACTAGTTAATCGTTCAAACCTCCTACTACATTAGAATTGGCTATTAAACAAATTAACTAGATTAGCAAATGAAGTAATAGAGTAAGGGGGAAGACTTAGCAGCCATTTATGAGTTGATCCTGTCAGTGTGGATCTGAAACCCTTGCATAGACATGCATCTTTTAACCTCTCAGGGATGGGGTTGATCTCCATCCTTTCTCTATATTGAGCTATATGTTCTTCTGGATCCGTCGAACCATCATATAACTTCATAGTTGGTATTTGGAACCTTTTGGGTATCTCAGCATCACAAATAGGTGGTGCAAAACGAGATATCCTGTGGCTTCCATCTGCAATTTCAGGAATGGGATTCAACACTCCTGGAATGCTGGATATCATATCCTTCAGCTTCTGTAATTCTTTAGCCATAGCTTAATTGATACCTGTATCCTACACAAAGCCATGGTTAGTGTTATAAGAATTATTCAAAGTGTTACCTCCCTGGGGATTTAAGTTTAGAATCCCATATGTGAATCCATATTGACGAGATTCTGGTATGACTGAAGGACCAGAAGAAGCAATGGTCTGTATTGGAATGAAGTCTCCTTGATGAACATCTGTACTTGAGGGTTGCATACTCCTTAAGAATCCTTGATCCTGAAAGATGTTGGATCCTTGATGTGCTGTGAATGGGGGTCTTGGAGGATAATCCATAGATCCGTAAACCTGTGATGAGGATCCTTGAACCTGGAAGGAGGATCCTTGAACCTGAGAGGATCCTTGAACCTGAGAGGATCCTTAAACCTGGAAGGAGGATCCTTGAACCTGAGAGGATCCTTGAACCTGAGAGGATCCTTGAATCGGCTGCATCCCCATGTATCCTCCTAAACTGGTGAAGAATCCCTGATGCTGAAATGAGGATCCTGAAGGCTGGAAAGAGGATCCTTGAGCCTGAGACATTGCCGATGATCCAGAACGCATTGCTGTTGATCCACCCTGGTATTGGACACTTGGAGCTGCAGAATGCTGGGAAGTTATGACCGGAGTGTCGAAATTCAGCGACCTCGGCATCAAAGGGGAGTGATCCTCTGCTGATTTTATCAATTTCGCGAAGGATCCTGCCATTAGTTTCTTCCTGTTGTTGCATGTATCCTCTCATCTGCAAAATCAAAGCATAAAGATCATTGTTAGTAAGTGTAGAGGAAGAAACAACAGTTGGTTTTGTGAAAATGGGGGTTGTCTTCTTCGGAGCATTCTCTGCATTCTTCTGGAATGCAGGGATAAGATGATGCAACGGTGGAATGCCATGTGATGAGGTAACCGCCGACATGGAACTTGAAGAAGTTTTTCCCTGAGAAGCCATGTGGTTGAAGGTGATGAACCGAAATGACCGAAATGAACAAAATTTCTCAGAAATGAAGCACCAATTGCCCCACGGTGGGCGCCAAACTGTTTTGGTCAAAAATCACACAAGGATAATGCAACCAAATCTGTTTTTGTGAGATATGATGCTTGGTTAACTGTATGAACGACAAGTATATGAAATCAACGATGAATACTGAGATTTATACGAGGAAAAAGCCCTTGATCTTTAGAAGATCTCTGGCATAAAAAACCTCGGGTGATGGAAACTACCGATCACCAAATATATTGGGAAAACAATAATGATCCTTGTACAACTTCGGAAGAAAACAAGCTCAATACATTGAATTGCTAGTGTAAGTGTGTGTTTTTGCTAAGTGTTTGCAGAGAATTCGAGTGTTGTGTGTTTTTTCTGTGGTGTGTTCGACCTATACCTCAAATGAGCTCGTTTTCCCCTTAAAAGATAAGAAAAAATCAACTAACTAACTTCCCGAAAAAGGTGGAAGTCACCCATGATCACCACTAACGGTTATTTCTTCATTAAGCACGTGCCTAAGAAGCATATTCCACGAGATTCCAGCAAAGAAGTAGTCCATTACGTCCATTATCTGCATTTAAACATTAAAAACGTGACAATTGTTAGAAATCATAAGTTCTGTTAAGGATCCTGTGATCCTCAGACTCTGGATCCTCAGAATCCCAACATCATCCATTAAGGATCTGTGATCCACGCCTAGTCTCAGGATAGATGATCCTTAGCACAAAATCCATGCCCTAACAGGTATGATTAGAAAGGTTAAGTATCCAAGATTGTTAGCCAATGTGGTTGTTGTTCAAAAGAAAAACGGAAAGTGGAGGGTATGTGTCGATTTCACTGATTTAAACAAGGCATGTCCCAATGATCCTTTCCCGTTACCCCACATTGACTCCATGGTGGATGCTACCGCGGGTCATGAGTTGTTGACTTTTATGGATGCTTCATCTGGATTTTAACAAATTCAGATGGAACCATCTGATCAAGAGGATACAGCCTTTATGACCCCAACAGGTATCTATTGTTATATTGCTATGCCATTTGGACTAAGGAATGCAGGTGCTACTTATCAAAGGCTAGTCAATATGATGTTTAAGGAACAAATTGGACACACTATAGAAGTCTATATAGACGACATGGTGGTTAAGTCGAAGAGAGCTGAGGATCACCTCAGAGACCTGGAGGAAGCATTCAATATCCTTGACAAATTCAATATGAAGTTGAATCCTTCAAAGTGTCACTTTGGTGTTAAAGCAGGCAAGTTCCTAGGCTATATGGTAACAAAAAGAGCCATTGAAGCAAGTCCAGAGCAAATTAAGGCTATTGTGAATATCAAATCTCCTGCCAATGCCAAGGATGTGCAAAGGTTGACAGGGAGGATCGCAGCCTTGAATAGGTTCATATCAAAATCATCAGAAAAGTGCAAGGAATTCTACGGAATTTTGAGAAAGAACAAGAAATTTGAGTGGACTGAAAAGCATGAAAATGCTCTCAAAGCCCTTAAGGATTACCTATCCTCAGCTCCTGCCTTGATGAAACCAGAAAAAAGGGATATATTATCCTTATACCTAGTGGTATCCTCTAAAGCAGTAAGTGCGGTCCTTGTTAAGGATCACGAAGGTACACAACATCCTGTCTATTATGTAAGTAAGAGTTTGCTTGATGTTGAATCCAAGTATTCACATTTAGAAAAACTTATACTTGCTTTGATTATGGCGTCTACTAAACTAAGATATTATTTTGAAACTCATGCCATTATTGTCAAGACTAATTTTCCAATTAAGAATGTTCTCAGGAAACCTGAAATGTCAGGAAGGATGGCTAAATGGGTGTTTTGGTCAAAAATCTGGCTAGGATAATACAACCAAACTTTTGTTGTGAGGAATGATGCTTGAAATAATGAACGAATGTATGAATAACTTGCAAATGTTATGAACAAGTGACACAAGGATTTATAAGAGGAAAAAGCCCTTGATCAAGAGTTGATCTCCGGCACAAAAAAACCTCGGGTGATGGAATCTACCGATCACCAACTACTATTAAACAAATGATTGTTACAACTCGGGATGATAACAAGCTTGTTACAAGGATCACTATAGTGTAATGTGTATGAAATCGCCAAATAAACTGTTGAAAGCTATTGAGAGCTGTTCCGAGTGTGTGTGTTTGCTAAATTAGCCAAGTGTTCTAATTCAATCTTGTTATCCCATTTTAAAATTAGAAATAACTAAAACAACTAACTATCCGCTAAATGTGCAAGCTTCCCACGATCTCCATAACGTTCACAAAAGCCTAGCACGTGCGGAATATTGAGGGCATATTCTCCAAGAATATCAGTAAGACTTGGTCCATGCATATACTCCTGCAAAACGAGCTTACATATAATGTAGACAATCGTTAGTGTAAGGATAACAATAAGGATCCTGGATCCTGATCCTGCAACACCTTCCGGGGATCCTTAATTCAAACAGAATTGAGGATCCGTGATCCTGGCAGTACTTGAGGATCCGTGATCCTTAGGATTAGAAAATCCTCCCCTAACAATTGCCCCCAAAATATAAGGAGTAAAACGTAAATTAACGATTTTTTTATTTCTATCTCCAACTGACTAACGGATATAGAGCCGTTTGGATCAAACTAGCCGTTGCTGGCCTTACGTCAGCGACATGACTTGCCTGCAAAATCATCATTATAAATTCAAGTTAGAGATAAGGATCTAGAGGCATTTAAATTCGTACGTTACACCCTTTAAATCCTCATTCCAAGACCGATCAGGTATTTCTTTTTCTTTCTCTCTTCATCTTCTTATTCTGATCTTCATAGAAATCATTAGATCATAATGAAGCTACGATCCTCCCCCGCCAAGGATCACCAGAAAGATAGTCCTTTGAAAAGCCAGGGGATTATAAAAAATTCACCGAAGGAAGTCTGCTGCTTTACTGATCCGGATATCGACCGGATTCGCCATTGTTTTCCGGCGAACGCCGTCTTCAAGCCTTTTGACCCTACCGCCAGAAGCGATTTTGTTTCTAAAACTTGGGTTCCTTTTCTGGCCACCCCATTCCTGATAGGATACTCCTATCCTTTTCATGCCTTCACTGAATCCTTCTTCTCCCTTACTGGAATGTGCTATGTCCAAGCAATGCCAATGATGTGGAGGGTTTTATATACCCTAGAGAAAATCATTGAGCAAGAAGGCATAGAGTTGGGGATGTCGGAACTGGCTGAACGGTATAACCTTGTGAGCCATGGTTCACACCGTTTCTTATTCAAACATAAACCCGGTGAAGCACACCCAATCCTGAAGACCACAAAGAATGACACCAACTGGAAGAAGCGTTTTTTCTTCGTTAGGAGGGATTCTACCCCGGATGGGAAGGATCTCCCAAGAAAATGGGCCACCCATGGTAGGATAGAGGATCCTTATAGAAGGATCATAGGATAACCTTGTTTCTGTTGAGGATAACTGACCCCTTTTCTGTTTTGCAGCTATCTCTGTCTCTCATATTATTCCATCACCTGCAACAAAAGAGAGGATCGCCGCTTTTTGGAGCCTTGATCCTGCAGTAAGATCATTCCAAGCAAACACCAAGGATTCTCAAGAAGTATCCTCCGGCTCAGTCACAATGTTAAGTAAGTATCCAAGTCTGTATATAATTAAATGTTTAAAAGTAAATAAAACAAGAATACTTATCTGTTGTTTTGTATTGGTAGGCGCTGGAAAATCTTCGAAGTCAGCCTCCCGCTTTAGTGTCAGTGATCATAGCACTGTGGCTCCCCGGTCTGGAAAGAAGAAAACTGCTGCTAGCCCAAGTGCTCTAGTCCCCAAGCCTGTAACCTCCAAGGGGGGAAAGAAGAGGAAGGCCACTGAAGCTGACAATCTTGAAGGCCTGCCCCTCATCCATCACCAATTTGAGGAATACTTCGCTGAGGTAAGGATCCCTGATCCTTAATTATATCCTGCCTATGTGAGGATAACGGATCCTAACTTGTATCTTCCTTTCTTTGCAGAAATTTGCTGAGATCCGGATGCTCTTGGATGCTTATGCCGAGGAAGCTGACCAGAAGCACTTGGAGTTCCAAAAGATCTTCTTGGCAAAGGATGAGACCATCTCTCGCCTCGAGAAGGAGCTTACCTTAGCAAAAAAGCAGCTAGTCATGGCCCACATCAATGCTGATCATGAGAAGAACGAGGTGATAGAGGACTCTAAAGTCTCTGCTGCCATCACTATGTACAAGATCAAACTCCAGATGGCCCGGGAGGCTGAGGATCATGACTTTGACAGGACCAATTGGGACCAGGAGGGCTGGAAGGCTAAGCTGGCTGAGCTGGATGATGAAGAAGAGGCTACAGAGGTCTTGGCAATTGAGGCAGGTGACAGTGGAGCTAAGGATCAGGCGGGTGATGCTGGAGCAGGAGGTGATGGTGATGCAACGAAGATTTGAGCTGCAGAAATGGGTTGTTAGGGGAGGATTTTCAAATGATCAGTGATCCTCAATTACTGTTGGGTTTCGTGATCCTCACTTCTGTTAGAATTGGTGATCCTCAGAAGTATTGCAGGATCAGGATCATGGATCATCTTAAGGATCCTTATACTAACGATTGTCTACTTTGAATATGATGTTGTTTTGCAGGAGTACTAGCTTGGACTTGGTCTTGGCGATATTCCTGGAGCATATTCCATGACTTATTCCGCACGTGCTTACCTGAAGTGGACGTTATGGAGTTCGTGGGGGACTTGCATGAATTGCGGAATGTTTGTTAGCTTAGATATCTTCCGTTTTTAAAAGGGGTAGCGAGCTAAATAGAAAACACTTGGCTATTTTTAGCTACACAGACACTAACAACTGCTCTCACCAGCTCACGGCAATTCGCTTAGCAATTTCATACACTTTTCATACACCTTTTGCACGTTACATTATAGTGATCCTTGTAATTAGCTTGCTATCATCCGAAGTTGTAACACATTTCTTGTTTAATTTGAGTTGGTGATCGGTAGTTTCCATCACCCGAGGTTTTTTATGCCGGAGATCATTCATTGATCAAGGGCTTTTTCCTCGTATAAATCTTTGTGTCACTTGTTCATTACATTCTAGAGTGATCCTTATTGTTGTTCATCAATTCAAGCATCATACCTCACAACAGAAAGTTTGGTTGCATTATCATTGCTTGATTTTTGACCAAAACAGTTTGGCGCCCACCGTGGGGCAATTGGTGCTTCATTCCTAAGAAAATTCATACTTTTGTGGTCATTTCGGTTCATAACAACCAGGCAGATGGCTTCCTCAGCGAAGAACACTTCAAGCTTAATGCCCTCATTCAGCTCTTCACAAGGCGTTCCTCCTTTGCCTCCACCACCTTCTGGATCTCAGAAGAATGCTGAGAATGCTGCGAAGAAACAAACCCCCATTTTCACAAAACCACCAACTTCTTCTGTTTCAACTAATCCTACTACTAATGATCTTTATGCTCTGATTTTGCAGATGAGGAATCATGCACAAGAGCAGGACAAAACCAACGAAAGGATCCTCTGGGAGATCGATGAGATCAAGAAACAGAAGAAATCAGTGGAGGATCACTCCCCTCTGATGCCAAGATCGCTGAACTTCGACACTCCAGTCATAACTTCCCAACACTTAGCGGTTCCGGACGTGCAATACTTGGGTGAATTACCAGGAAGGCGTTATGGAACAGCAACTATGAGTCAGGCATTTGGCTCTCACTTCCAGCCTCAAGGATTCTCTTCTCAACCATCGGGATCCTCTTCTCAGCATCAGGGATACTTCACATCAGGTGGATATTTGGGAATGCATGCAGTTCAGGGATCCTCCCAGGTCCAAGGATCCTCCCAGGTCCAAGGATCCTCCCAGGTACAAGGATCCTCCCAGGTCCAAGGATCCTCCCTTGTCCCAGGATCCTATCTGGTTCCAGGATCCTTTCAGATTCAAGGATCCTCTCAGTCTCAAGGATCCAACATCTTTCAGGATCAAGGATTCTTGAAAAGTATGCAGCCTCAGAGCTCGGATGTTCATCAAGGAGACTTCATACCAATGCAAACCCTTGCTTCATCTGGTCCTTCGATCATACCAGAACCCCGCCAATATGGATACACATCTGGAATTCCAAACACGAATCATGTGGGAGGTAACACTTTTAATAATTCATATAACACTAACCATGGCTTAATGCAGGATACATGTATTAATCAGGCCATGGCCAGGGAGTTACAAAAGCTCAAGGATATGATATCCAGTGTTCCAGGAGTGGTTAAACCCATTCCTGAAATTGCAGACGGTAGCCATAGGATATCTCGTTTTGCACCACCCTTATGTGATGCTGAGATACCCAAAAGATTCCAGATACCATCCATGAAACTGTATGATGGTTCAACGGATCCAGAGGAGCATGTAGCTCAATACAGGGAGAGGATGGAGATCAATCCAATTCCTGAAAGGTTAAAAGAAGCATGTCTATGCAAGGGATTTGGATCCACACTCACAAGATCTGCTCTTAAATGGCTGCTAAGTCTTCCCCCTTACTCTATTACTTCATTTGCTAATCTAGTTAACTAGTTCAATAGTCAATTCTCTTGTAGTAGAAAATTTGAACGATTAACTAGTGATCTATATAGGGTAACACAAGGTCAAAATGAATCACTTAGAGATTACATCACTAAGTTTAGTAAAGAATCCTTGGATATTCCTAACTTGGATATTGCTACGGCTGTAGAAGCCTTTAAAATGGGATTGCTTAGGGATTCATTATTCTATGATGATCTTGTCATGACACCTTGCAGGAATCTTGATGAAGTAAGAACCAGGGCCCTTAGGTTTATCCGCCTAGAGGATGACAAAAGGATCCAGGATAGATTGACAGGATCCTCAAAACAGGAGAAACAAGGATCCTACTTTAGGAACAACAAATCCAAGTCCTACAACAAGTCTGATAACCAGAATGTGCATGCAGTGGAACAAGAAGAGGATGATGAGGATTATCCTCCTATTTCTGAATACTGTTTTTTTGTTGATAATAATGAACTAATCCTTGCAATGCAGAATCTAGGTGAAAAAAGCTAGGTGGCCAAGGAAGAGTGATAAACCAGCAGCTACAAAGGATAAATCCAAGTGGTGTGCATATCATGAGGATTTTGGGCATCTCACTGAAGAGTGTATTGCACTGAGAAAGGAAATTGGTTACTTGTTGAGCAAGGGGCATTTAAAAGAGCTTTTGGGACGAAAGAAGTCAAGGATCCAGGATCCTGAAAGGATCCCGGAAAGGGCTCCTGCTCCTCCAGCAGATGCACAAGTCATAAACTTCATATCCGGAGGATCAAACATTTGTGGTACCTCCTTTTCAGCAGTAAAAGGACACGCTAAGGAAACCAAGATGGATAATGGAGACAGACCCGTCCGGACCTCCGTTGTCACCCAGGATAAAGTCATAACTTTTGATGAGGATGATCGTGTTGATGTCCAGGATCCTCATCATGATGGTCTTGTAATTACTTTGTTTATTTCTAACCACTTTGTTCGCAGGATCCTTATAGATGGAGGAAGCTCTGTGAACATCATTCAGCTTGATGTCCTCAAGAAGATGAATATCCCAGAGTCTGATATTATCCCAAGATCCTCAGTACTTGTGGGATTCAGTGGAGAAACTAAGAATACATTGGGGGACATCAAACTCCCAATCTATATTGAAGGATTGCATTCTTATCAAAAATTTTGTGTTATAGATTTCTTATCATGTTGCAATGTTATCCTTGGCAGGCCATGGATACATGATATGAAGGCAGTTCCATCCACCTATCATCAATGTGTAAAGCTTCCAAGTCCTTGGGGAGTAGTGAAAATTAAGAGTGATCAACAAGAAGCTAAGAATTGCTATACCTCATCAATGAAGCCAGCCTCAAGACCAAGGGAGCAATAGCAAATAAAGTATCCTTCAAGAGATGTCTTGGAGGCAAGAGAACAGGATTTGAAAGAAATCCTCATGGATCCTGAGGATCCTGAATCCAAAATCTTCATAGGATCAGGGATCCTTAGTGACATCGAACAGGAGCTAGTATCCTTCCTTAAGAGAAGGAAATCCACCTTTGCCTGGAAACATGAAGACATGACAGGTATATCTAAGGATATAATTACTCATAAACTTGGCATTGACAGGTCATTCAAGCCTATACATCAAAAGAGGAGGAAGTTTGCACCTAAAAGGAATGCTATTATCCAGGAAGAGGTAGATAAACTACTTCGGGCAGGTATGATAAGAGAGGTTAAGTATCCAAGATGGTTAGCCAATGTGGTTGTTGTTCAAAAGAAAAATGGAAAGTGGAGGGTATGTGTCGATTTTACTGATTTAAACAAGGCATGTCTCAAGGATCCTTTCCCATTACCCCACATTGACTCTATGGTGGATGCTACTGCGGGTCATGAGTTGTTGACTTTCATGGATGCTTCATCTGGATTTCAACAAATTCAGATGGAACCATCTGATCAAGAGGATACAACCTTTATGACCCCAACTGGTATATACTGTTATATTGCTATGCCATTTGGATGAAGGAATGCAGGTGCTACTTATCAAAGGCTAGTCAATATGATGTTCAAGGAACAAATTGGACACACTATGGAAGTCTATATAGATGACATGGTGGTTAAGTCCAAGAAAGCTGAGGATCACCTTAAAGACTTGGAGGAAGCATTCAATATCCTTGATAAATTTAATATGAAACTTAATCCTTCCAAGTGTCATTTTGGTGTTAAGGCAGGTAAATTCTTAGGCTATATGGTGACAAAGAGGGGCATTGAAGCAAGTCCAGAGCAAATTAAGGCTATTGTGAATATCAAATCTCCTGCCAATGCTAAGGATGTGCAAAGATTGACGGGCAGGATCGCAGCCTTGAACAGATTCATATCCAAATCCTCAGAAAAGTGTAAGGAATTCTATGATATCCTGAGGAAGAACAAGAAATTTGAATGGACTGAGAAGCATGAAAGTGCCCTCAAAGCTCTTAAGGATTACTTATCCTCAGCCCCAGCCTTGATGAAACCAGAAAAAGGGGATGTATTATCCTTGTACCTAGCAGTATCCTCAAAAGCAGTAAGTGCGGTCCTTGTTAAGGATCACCAAGGTACACAACATCCTGTTTATTATGTAAGTAAGAGTTTACTTGATGCTGAATCCAGGTATTCACACTTAGAAAAACTTATCCTTGCATTAATTATGGCATCTACTAAATTGAGACATTATTTTGAGACTCATGCCATTATTGTTAAGACTAATTTTCCAATTAAGAATGTTCTCAGGAAACCTGAAATGTCAGGAAGGATGGCTAAGTGGGCAGTGAAGCTTTGTGCATACGATATAAGATATGAACCAAGGACTGCCATCAAATCCCAAGCCTTAGCTGACTTTGTGGCAGATTTTAGTAGTGATTTGGAAAAGGAAGTTGAGTTAGAAGTCCAACAGCTTGAAGAAACTAAGGATCCTTGGATACTCTTCACTGATGGAGCCTCTAATGTAAAAGGAACAGGGCTTGGAATACTACTAAAATCGCCACAGGGGGACATAATACCCCACTCCATAGCTTGTGAATTTCAAACTACCAACAATGAGGCTGAGTATGAAGCCTTGATAGCTGGTTTGCAAATTGCTAAGCATATGAGGATCAGGTATCTTGAGGTACATGTAGATTCATTATTAATCACTAATCACTTTAATGGATCCTATGCTGTTAAAGGTGAAAAGCTAATCAAATATTTGGAGATAGTCAAAGAATTGGCACTCTCTTTTGTATCCTTTAGTTTGACACAGGTACCAAGGGAAGAGAATGCACAAGCTGATGCATTAGCCAATCTAGGATCATCTTTGAAGATCCCTGAGGATATCAAGATCCCTATTATCCATATCCTGACCCCTGCTATCGAGGATCATGTAGCTATGGAGATAGGAGAAGATTCTGCAGTCATCCCTAGTGATGATACTCAATCTCATTCAGGATCATAGATCCTCCCAATCATGAGATACATACAACATGGAGAAATTCCTATAGGAGAAAACCCAAGGGCTTTCAAAACTAAGGTATCTTAATTTACAATATTGAATAATATGTTGTATAAACGATCTCTTGCAGGACCATATCTAAGATGCATTGAGGATCCTAAAATCCAAGAAGTCTTAAAGGATTTCCATGAGGGAGATTGTGGAAACCACACTGGGGGCAGGGCATTATTCTCAAGGATCCTGAGGACAGGATACTATTGGCCCACTATGAAGAAGGATGCTGTGGAGTATGCCAAGAAGTGTGATCCTTGTCAGAGGCATAGTAATATCCTTCACCAACCAGCAGAACTCTTGCATCCTATATCCTCTTCCTGGCCATTCATGAGATGGGGAATGGATATAGTTGGAAAGCTTCCTAAGGCACCTGGTGGAAAAGTATTCATGCTTGCTATGACTGATTACTTCTCTAAGTGGATAGAGGCTGAAGCCTTTGCTCAAGTCACAGAAAAGGAAGTTGTTATGGGTCATTTTCTGAGCATATATATCTTGATCAATATCCTGCTTTTAATTGTTTATTTGTGACCAGGATACTGGACAGGGATATTGCTAACATCCTGGGCGATATCCTGAGGTTGATTGAATTAACCACGTGCAGGTTAAAGGCTGGGGTTTGCTAACGGTCAGATGGACTTCATCTCCTCAAGACTCGGGCATGTTCGAGTGAGGAATATTCGCTGGATCCTGGTTATTTAGGATAGTTTGTTATATTTGTTTTACTATAAATAGATGGGGGCGGATCAGATTAAGGCACGCAACTTTCACATTTTCAAACACTTTCTCTCTAGCTCTCTGCAAACACTACACACAAACACTTGTAATCAAATCACATTGTAACACCTAGTTGATTCGCTCTACATCCTGCACTGTATCCTGATATTTGAAGCAATAGAAGAACAAGGCAGCTGCGATTGTCAGCTCCCGAGGTTTTGTGCCGGCGATCTAGATTGATCAAGGGCTTTCCTCGTACATCACGTGTCAACCTTTACTTTTCTGCTCATTGTTTGATCACAGATACAGCTCTATATCTTGAGCCGTATCCTGAAACTGTTTTTATAACTAACTTGGTTAACATATTTTTCACACATAATTTTAGCACACTACCTCACTTAACTAATTTGATCACTAAATTGCTTCGGTAATTTTTGACCAAAACAATTTGGCGCCCACCGTTGGGCAAGTGGTGCTATTTTTGCTAAAAACTTTTGTAAAATCATTATTCGGTTTCCTCTTGTCAAAACTTTTTTCTAACTTATTTTCAATGGCTTCGAGATCAAACATGAGCTCCTCCACTATGTCCGCTACGACTTCTGCTACTACCGGTTCGGTGCTTCCACCACCTCCTCCAAGGATGCCAGTTTCTTCACAACCTCAAGATGTTATCACTACTCGGAGTGTTCAGGGATCTGCTCCCGTTTTAGCCTCTAATGATGAAATTCTAACTTTATTTGGAAGTGTGCAGGAACAAATGAGGCAGCAACAGGAAACTAACCAAATGCTGTTAAGAGAAATACAACTCTTAAAAGCTAGCTCGAGTAGACCTGCTGAAGAAACTGTGACTCCTATACAGCCCAGGGCTTTGAACTTCAGTTCCGCAGTTTACACTGAGGATAACAGGGGGAATATCGTCCCAAGCCATTCTCAGAATCATACCCCTGAGATACCCTCCTCGGTCAGGATGTCGACTGTGAGGAGTTCAGGATATGCTTCAGGATATGGCCAAAATCCTCAGACCGGTAATGTGTCAAATAATAATATTCTTGCTACTAACAACAATGGGTCTTTGCAGGATGCAGGTATGATGTCAACATTTACCAGGGAGCTCCAGAAATTGAAGGACATGATATCCAGTGTACCTGGAGTGGTCCAGCCAATTCTGGAAGTATCCCAAGACAGCCACAGGATATCCCGCTTTGCGTATCCTATCTGTGATGCTGAAATCCCAAAAAGATTTCAGACTCCCAACATGAAACTGTATGATGGGACTACGGATCCTGAAGAGCATATTGCCCAGTATAGGGAACGAATGGAAATCAATCCTATCCCTCCAGATCTCAAGGAAGCATGCTTATGCAAGGGATTCGGTTCTACCTTGATAGGATCAGCCTTAAAATGGCTGTTAAACGTCCCTCCTCATTCAATTACTTCGTTTGCTCATTTGGTTAATTTATTTAACAGTCAATTTTCTTGTAGTCGGAGTTTCGAGAAACTAACCAGTGACCTTTACAGGATAACTTAAGGATCTCAGGAATCCTTGAGGGATTATGTGAACAAGTTCAGTCGAGAATCCTTGGATATCCCACATCTTGATGTTGCAACGGCTGTGCAAGCTTTTAAGATGGGGTTACAAAAGGATTCTCAGTTTTATCAGGACCTTGTAATGAATCCCTGCAGGAATCTCGACGAAGCTCGTAACAGGGCTTTGAGATATATCCGTTTGGAAGATGACAAGAAGATGCAAGAGAGGATGAATTCTACCTCAACCTACGAATCAACAAACAGGAAATCAGAATCCTCATATAAGCCATATCGCTCCAAGCCATATGGCAGAAATGATAACAAGAAAGTGAATGCTGTTGAAGACGAGGATCCTGAAGAATATCCTGACTTATCTGAATACTGCTTTTCTGTTAATATACCTGAGTTAATGTATGCTATGCAAGGTTTAGGGGACAAAGCTAGGCGGCCTCGAAAGAAACAGCAGAAAGCTGATTGGAAGGATAAATCCAAATGGTGTGCCTTCCATGAAGACTTCGGACATATGACCGAGGATTGCATTGCTTTAAGGAAAGAAATAAGTTACCTGTTAAGCAAAGGATATCTAAAGGACTTGCTGGGAAGAAAGAATAATAAAGGGCAGGATCCCGAGAAGGATCCTGAACGAGCAGCGTCACCCCCAGCAGATGCCAAGATAATTAACTTTATTTCAGGAGGATCCGACATTTGTGGGACTTCGTATTCGGCGGCTAAGAGACATGCAAAGGAAGCTAAGAGTGAAAGGGGAGATAAACCAGTCAGGATGACTACCATCACAACTGATAAAGTGGTCACTTTCGATAGTGATGACAGGGATACTGTTCAGGATCCTCACCATGATGCTTTGGTAATAACATTATATGTGGCTAACCATTTTGTACGCAGGATATTGGTGGACAACGGTAGTTCTGTCAATATAATTCAGCTGGAAACATTGAAAAGGATGAATGTATCTCCGATGGACATTACTTCGAAGTCCACTGTGCTCGTTGGTTTCAGTGAAGAAGCTAGAAATACTGTAGGAGAGATAAAGTTACCAGTATATGTTATGGACTCCTTATCCTGCTATAACATCATACTGGGCAGGCCGTGGATCCATGACATGAAGGCTGTGCCTTCGACTCATCACCAATGCATCAAGATTCCAACCCCTTGGGGGGGGGGGGGGTCGTCAAAGTTGATAGTGATCAGCAGGAGGCGAAGGAATGCTACACATCCTCGATGAAATCCTCGACCAAGCCTAATCTAGCATAGCAATTAAAGATGCGGGCCCGGGATACCTTGGAAGCTTCGGAGCAGGATGTGAAGGAAATTATCCTGGATCAGGATAATCCTGATATCTCGGTGCTCGTCGAAACCAGTATCCCTCGGGATATTAAAGAACAATTAACTGACTTTTTGAAGTGCAGGATGTCAACGTTTGCATGGAAGCATGAGGATATGACAGGTATATCCAAAGACATTATTACTCACAAGCTTGGAATTGACAGGTCGTTCAAGCCTGTTCAGCAAAAAAGAAGGAAGTTTGCTCCTGAGCGAAATATAATCATCCAAGAGGAAGTTGAAAGATTGTTAAAGTCCAAAATGACCAGGGAAGTCAAGTTCCCAAGATGGTTGGCGAATGTGGTCGTAGTGCAGAAGAAAAATGGGAAATGGAGAGTCTGTGTAGATTACACAGACTTGAATAAGGCTTGTCCTAAAGACCCATTCCCCCTTCCTCATATCGATGCAATGGTGGATGCTACTGCTGGGCATGAGATGTTAACGTTCATGGACGCATCCTCAGGATTTCAGCAGATTCAAATGGAGCCTTCGGACCAGGAGGATACTGCTTTCATAACACCAACAGGTATTTATTGCTATACTGCTATGCCTTTCGGTTTGAAAAATGCAGGTGCAACATACCAGAGATTGGTGAACATGATGTTCAAAGAAAAGCTGGGGGACACCATGGAGGTATATATTGACGATATGGTGGTGAAATCTAAAAAGGCTGAGGATCACCTCCAGGATATCAAGGGAGCATTTGATATCCTGGATCAGTATAACATGAAGCTGAATCCTGCTAAGTGCCATTTCGGAGTGGGGGCAGGAAAGTTTCTAGGATATATGGTGACGAAAAGGGGGATAGAGGCAAGCCCGGAGCAGATTAAAGCTATCCTGGATATAAAATCAGCCTCGAATATGAAGGATGTTCAACGGTTAACAGGCCGAGTAGCAGCATTGAACAGATTTATTTCAAGATCCTCGGAAAAATGCAAGGAATTTTATGATATCCTCAAGAAGAATAAGAAGTTCGAATGGGGAGCAAAGCATGAAGCAGCCTTGCAGGATTTGAAGCGATATCTCTCGACTGCACCTCTATTGATGAAGCCTGAAAATGGTGAACCACTATCCCTATACCTCGCTGTATCAGGGAATGCTGTAAGTGCCGTTCTTATAAAAGACCATGAAGGTCAGCAATATCCTGTCTATTATGTTAGTAAAAGTCTGCTAGATGCTGAAACTAGATATTATCATTTAGAAAAATTGATATTAGCCCTAGTTATGGCATCGACAAAGCTTAGACATTATTTTGAGACACATAGGATCCATGTTAAAACCAATTATCCTGTTAAAAACGTGCTTAGGAAACCGGAGATGTCAGGTAGGATGGCCAAGTGGTCAGTGAAATTGAGTGCTTATGACTTAGTATTTGAACCTAGAAATGTCATAAAGTCTCAGGCTTTAGCTGACTTTGTGGCTGATTTCAGTAGTGACATTCAAAATGAAGTAGATTTAGAAGTACAACAGCTAAGAGAAAACTTAGAATGCTGGACATTATATACTGATGGTGCATCCAATGTAAGAGGTGTAGGTTTAGGTCTACTACTAAAATCGCCACAAGGGGACATATTACCCCAGGCTATTAGGTGTGAATTTCCTGCTACTAATAATGAGGCAGAATATGAAGCTTTAATTGCAGGATTAGAGTTGGCTAAGAATATGAATATCAAAAATTTGCAAGTGTATGTTGACTCTTTGTTAATCACTAATCATTTCAATGGAAGCTATGCAGTTAAAGGAGAGAAGTTAATAGGGTATCTCGAAATTCTTAAAAAATTAGCAGGATATTTCGATACTTTTACACTTGAACAGGTACCGAGAGAAGACAATGCTGAAGCTGATGCCTTGGCAAATCTAGGATCATCGGTCAGGATACCGGAAGGAACCCGGATACCAATATTACATATCCTATATCCTACGACGAATCCTCAGGATAAGGAAGTAATAAGTATTCAGGATCCTGATGATGGCTATCTTGAGGAGGATCCTAAGTCCTGGTTAGCTCCAATCATGAGATATCTAAAGCAAGGATACATCCCAAAGAATGAGAATCCTAAAGCCTTTAGGATGAAGGTATCACGATTCACTATTATAAATGATGTTTTGTATAAGAAATCTCTTGCAGGACCATATCTGAGGTGCTTGGAGGATCCTGAAACCAAGGAAGTACTTCAGGATATACATGGAGGGGATTGTGGTAACCATACTGGGGGAAGGTCATTATTCTCAAAAGTATTAAGGACTGGATATTATTGGCCGACAATGAGGAAAGATGCCACAGAATATGTTCGAAGATGTGATGCATGTCAAAGACATAGTAACATTCTGCATCAGCCTGCTGAACCATTATATCCTATTGTTTCCCCTTGGCCATTTATGAAGTGGGGTATGGATATAGTGGGAAAGCTTCCAAAGGCTCCAGGAGGGAAGGTTTTTATGTTGGCAATGACAGATTATTTCTCCAAATGGGTTGAAGCCGAGGCATTTGTCCAAGTCAGGGATCAAGAAGTGGTATCCTTCATAAAGAGAAATATCCTGACCAGATTCGGAGTACCAGCCGAGATAATCTGTGACAATGGTTCTCAGTTTATAAGTAAGAGGACTACTGACTTTTGCAAGAGTTGGGGAATCAAAATGATTACGTCTACTCCGGTACATCCTCAAGCAAATGGACAAGCTGAATCCTCAAACAAGATAATTGTCAACAACTTGAAGAAAAGATTAGGGGCCAAGAAAGGAAGATGGGCAGAAGAATTACCCTTTGTTTTGTGGGCCGATAGAACGACGGTAAAAAATGCAACTGGTCAAACCCCGTTTTCCTTAGTATTTGGAGCGGAAGCAGTGATCCCGATAGAAATGGTGATACCCACAGCAAGATCCAACCTCTGGAATCCTGAGCAGAATCCTGAAGTCTTATGCCAGGGGCTGGATACTATTGATGAGACAAGAGATGCAGCACGGCTAAGAATGGCGGCATATCAACAAAGGATATCCAGAACATACAACAAGAATATAAGGATTAGAAGGTTCAAAGTTGGAGATTGGGTGTTAAGAAAAGCTTTTCAGAATACTACCAATCCTGCTGATGGAAAGCTGGCTCCGAAATGGGAAGGGCCATATGAGATTGAATCAGAATCAGGAAAATGTGCATACCGACTCAAGGATATGGAGGGGGATATGCTACCGAGATCTTGGAATGCTATACACCTTAAACTTTATTTCAACTAAGTTTAGAATTTAATTTCTAACTCTAGATGGTATGAATTCTATCTCTTTTAAATATGTTTGATTTGTTCTTTGAAACCCAATACTAACTTAAGCATCGGAGGGGTGTTAGCCAAGCTAACACCCACCTTAGTTTAAGGATGTTTTGCAGTATATGCTCCAGGATATAGCTCCAGGATGCTCACTCAGGATACTTCGGAAGATTAGAGGATTGGCCCCCTCTCTCACGTATAAGGGATCCTGATCCCTTCACAGGTTTAAAGGTATTCACCTTTCTCCCGAATTGGGTTTAAACACCCCGCCTAGAGCGCAAGTTATTCGGGAATAGTTCAAGGTGGCGGGACCAGTCCATGTAAAAGTGGCTGACAATTTCGTTACTATTGGCTATATCCTGAATCCTAAAGGTATATGAGGATTGATCACCCTCTCTCACGAAAGGGTATTTTCATACTCTCTAAGGTTTAAAGGTTTTCACCTTTCTAAGTCTTGGAGTTTATACACTCCCGCCTGTAGCGCATGAAAATCTGGGATTTCCCCCAGGATACGAGGGATTCATCTCCAGTACATTTTTTGGGTTTTACCCCTGTAACACGAAAAATTGTCTATACAATAGGAACTGATATCCAGAAGATTTCTAAGTATTTTAAGACATTGTACACAGGGGTCATTCCTACTAAGGCAATGGTGTAAAACTCAAAGGGTAAGGCTCGGACCTAATACACTAAGTGTCTCAGACAGGGGACATCTTTATTGGAAGAGTTGCAAGGGGATTGAAGTTTGAGAATAGGGTTGTACCCTATTCCTGGTATGATCTCTCCTTTGTAAACGTTGTTTAAGTTTTTGATAGTACTATGTTTGGTAAACGGTTAAACATCCTGATTAGGATAAATTGTCGGAATATATTTTCAAAATATATTTTCGAAATACTTTTCACGATATTTGATTAAGATATTTGAAACTGGTACTGGTTTGAAACTTTGGTCAAGCAAGTATCGTCAAAACATGTTTTAAAATGGACTGTCTTTTAATTTTCCCAAAAGGTGATTGAATTTTTAGAAATTCTATTTAACAAAAGTTTTCATAATATATCACTGAGTATGTTGATCAGGATATTTTCAAAAGATAATAGTACAAAATTTTGCGAAGCTAAAAATTACACTAAGTAACGCGTGGCAAAAATATAAGAGGCGATAACAAATAAGTCAAGAGATAGTTATATTATTAACAAGTCAAAAGTTATGCTTTTGGTTTCACCTCAAACCAAGGCCCATCCGCCAAAAGCACGTTTAGTTTTTACCATACCTACATAACGGTTGAAGGTTTTATCTCAAAACGAAACCTGTCCACTTTCAACCGTTACGATATTCAAAACAGATTATACTAACCGATGACCAAGGGCTTCATCCTAAAACCTAGGACCCATCCACCTTTGGTCATCATATTGTTCTAATGCAGGAAATATAAATTGTTCAAAGACAGGAAATGTAAATTGTTCTACAGACCATAACCATGAAATTTTAAAAAGTGGGCTCCGGCCTCAGCACATATATCCATCATCGCCCACGTCACTGCATTTAAGGGTCAGCTCCCTCCTCCATCATGACATCTCCACCAGTATCCTTTCCAACATTCTTCTCGGCATCATCAGCAGCATCTTCTCCATCAGCGTTTTCTCCAGGATCACCACCGGCATCCTTTGAAGCACTAGCATCATCCACCTTCTCGGTTACCTTGGTGGGCTTCTCTGCGACAGGTTTTGAAGGGGGCTCCACAGGATTGCCGCCAAGATCTTTCAATTTCATCTCCCAGGTTTTGATGTTCCATGAGGGGCATTCAACGCCCAAAGCCCTAGCCTCGTAAGCCATTTTCAGTCTGGCCTGGAGGAGGGAGATGATGACTGAATTCTTAAGGCTCTCCCGGTATGAAGCCATATCTTGTTCATGCTGAACCTGGACCGCGTCAGACTTAGCTTGAGCCTCTTGGGTGATCTTTTGGATAGCAGCTTGGTGATCTTGGGTCATGGCCTTATACTTAGCTTCGTAGTGTTCAGATTTGGCGGTGGCGATTGCTGCTTGATCCGTAATGGTAGCTTCAGCTTTCTTTAGTTTGCTTTCTAGCATGACGTTTAAGCCACATGCGTCCTCATAAAGGAATACCAGGCGTTCAAGGCCCTGCAAGGTAAAGAAACATGCATTATTCTAAATGAACATTTCTACTTAGCATATGGTGCAGGATACAGGTCGGGATACTAACCTGGTTAAGGAAGCCGGTCATAAATTTGCTGGATTCCGTAAACCCGTGGTTCTCAAATGGGAACACGTGAAGTGTAGCGGGAGGTTCAACTTCTTTTCTCTTTCGGGAACTAGAGGCCCGGGTACGGGATGCCGGAGGAGCTTTGGGAGCAGTGGTGGTCTTCGAGCTGATAGGCTTCGGTGTGACGGATGACTTTGGGTTGGATTCTTGCTTGGCAGGTGCGAGGCTAGAGTAGCTGTCCAACTCGTCGAGTTGGAAGCCTTCGAGGTTAATAACTGGCACTACACAAGGGAAGATGTTTTAGGCTTATTATACCTCTAAAAATAATAATCGATTTAATATAAAGATAATTCCTGAAAATATGCTTACCAGACATGTTGGAACTTGATCTTTGACTTGAGCTTGTGAGTAGCAGGTTAAAGGTTCTTTCACCCTCTGGAAGCTTGTAGATTTCTTTTATTCTTCCTTTTGATTCAGCACTAGGGGATCTAGTTCCTTGAAGTTTACTGCAAGAAAGGAAATAAACACATCAGGATATTGGTTCAGGATGGAGGTTCGGGATATGATTGGGGATATTCCTAAAACCCTAAGTCCTACCAGAAGTCAACCATCTTTTAGGAAGGTCAAAACCCTTATCAATGGAGTCTCTTTTCACAAAGAAGAATTTTCTTGTCCACTTATCCTCATTCTTGGTAGCCTTGAGGATGAGAGGGTCTTTGGAAATAGAGAATAGAAGGAATCGGCTGGAACCATGAGATCTTAAACGATAAGCCATCGGCAAATCCTCGATGCACATGTCGGGCATGTGGCGAGCCTTAATTCCTTCCAAGGTGACTAATATGCGCCAAACCATGGGCATGATTTGGGCAAAGCTAAGGCCAGTAAGTTCGAAGAAATGAGAAATAAAAGGTGAAAACGGGTATTGAAGTCCTGTGGAGAAAGGGTAAGCAAAAAAGCAGACCCATTCGTCGGAACAAAAATCCGATCGGAGCTCTCGGTCGAATGGACGGAAGATTGTCCCGGCGGGAAAGGCACCAGAAGCTCGTAGGGCCGCGATGTCGGAATTATCGAAAGAACACACCTCTTTTGAAGGATTCTGAAGCAAATTTTGTTTGTGGAAGGGGGAAACAGAATCCGCCATTTGCGATCTAGTACGGGTCGCCATGAAGGAACACAATCGGAGAACAGGAGATATAAACAAGGAAAATAGAAAAGAGAGAGAAAGAAGTACCTGATATTCGGTTGAAGATAAAGATAATCATAATGAGACGACCCTCAGTTAATATAGGCTAAATGTAGGGGGGGAAAGAGTAAATAACGCCTTGGAAGTTGCACATTGTCATTTCAAGGGTCTCATCATATTGATTGCCTTAATTGATGAGATAAAACTTTTAAAATATATCCGTTGGATTGGTATACCAACATATATATTTGGGGACAATTGTAATGGGTCATTTTCTGAGCATACATATCTTGATCAATATCCTGCTTTTAATTGTTTATTTGTGACCAGGATACTGGACGGGGATATTGCTAACATCCTGGGCGATATCCTGAGGTTGATTGAATTAACCACGTGCAGGTTAAAGGCTGGGGTTTGCTAACGGTCAGATGGACTTCATCTCCTCAAGACTCGGGCATGTTTGTTATGGGAGAGACGTTGAACCCGAAAGACTAGGTCTACAACGTTCGAGTGAGGAATATTCGCTGGATCCCGGTTATTTAGGATAGTTTGTTATATTTGTTTTACTATAAATAGATGGGGTCGGATCAGATTAAGGCACGCAACTTTCACATTTTCAAACACTTTCTCTCTAGCTCTCTGCAAACACTACACACAAACACTTGTAATCAAATCACATTGTAACACCTAGTTGATTCGCTCTACATCCTGCACTGTATCCTGATATTTGAAGCAATAGAAGAACAAGGCAGCTGCGATTGTCAGCTCCCGAGGTTTTGTGCCGGCGATCTAGATTGATCAAGGGCTTTCCTCGTACATCACGTGTCAACCTTTACTTTTCTGCTCATTGTTTGATCACAGATACAGCTCTATATCTTGAGCCGTATCCTGAAACTGTTTTTATAACTAACTTGGTTAACATATTTTTCACACATAATTTTAGCACACTACCTCACTTAACTAATTTGATCACTAAATTGCTTCGGTAATTTTTGACCAAAACATAAGTTATATCCTTTATTAAAAGAAACATTATTACTAGATTTGGTATGCCTTCTGAGATTATTTGTGATAATGGATCCCAATTTATTGGGAATAGAACCACTAACTTTTGTGACAGCTGGGGGATTAAGATGATAACATCAACACCAGTCCACCCACAAGCTAATGGTCAGGCAGAATCATCCAACAAGATCATCATCAACAATTTGAAGAAGAAGCTTGGATCCAAGAAAGGAAAATGGGCAGAAGAATTACCTTATGTGCTTTGGGCTGATAGGACAACTCCCAAGAATGCTACTGGCCAAACTCCATTTTCTTTGGTATTTGGGGCAGAATCAGTGATCCCTACAGAGATGGTGGTTCCAACTGCAAGAACAAGCATTCGTGATCCTGAAGGAAATGCTGAAAACTTGGTTCAAGACTTGGATACTATAGAAGAAATCAGGGATTTGGCAAGGATAAGGATGGCTAGTTATCAACAAAAGATGTCTGGAGCCTACAATAAAAATGTCAGGATCAGGAAGTTCTAAGTTGGTGATATGGTATTGAGGAAGGCATTTCAGAATACCACAAATCCTGCTGATGGAAAGTTGGCACCAAAGTGGGAAGGCCCTTACTTGATCGAAGCTGAGGCAGGAAAGGGGGCATATCGGTTGTTAACAATGGAAGGTGATTTGCTGCCAAGAGCTTGGAATGCTGTCCACTTGAAGAAATACTTCATGTGATAAGGATCCATGATCCTAACATTACAAGTATCCTTGATGGATCCTTACAAGACAGATGATTCTCATTTTGGTAATGATCTAATCTCAAACTATTTCATTTTTTAATTATCTTATACAAGGATAAGGATCCTGTATCCTTTATCCTCCTTTCACTTGATTCTGAGTTTTGAAGGTTCAGGTATCCTTAACTAAGGATTGAGTATCCACAGAAGTATCCAGTTATTTGGGCTTGACCCCAGTTATTTGGGCTTGACCCCAGCTATTTGGGCTTGACCCCAGTTATTTGGGCCTGTCCCCAGTTTTGCCAGTAGCGCACGATGATCCTGGTATAGTTCATGGCAATGGGACCAGTACTCGCTTTAGGGGCTGACAATTTCATTGTACTGGCTATATTCAGGATCCTACGTATAATGGTAGACGTACCATACATCCATTCCTAAGGTTTCTAACGTTTTGGCATTTTCAAGTCACTAAGTTTGGATAGTCGCCAGTGAGGGCCATACACCAGTTTACATACGATCCTTTGGGCTTGTCCCTAGTTATCCTTTGGGCTTGTCCCCAGTTATCCTTTGGGCTCGTCCCCAGTATATTGGGCTTGTCCCCAGAATTGTTGGGCTTGTCCCCAGTTACTAACTCTTATCTTATATTGGCTTAGTTCCAAGTTGTATCCTATTTCAGGTTCTTGGAGATAAACGACCAAGGATCCTTCATCCTTACTTTCTACTAAGGTTTGTCCTTTGGGTTATCCTGATTATAAGTGTTAAAGGTTGGGATCCTAACTTGGATCCTCAGGTATGATCCTTAACTATTTTGATCTTATCCATTATTCATTTAAGTAACCCTTATCCTTTGACAACTGAACTTGTGATCCTTAAACTATGTTACTTTTCAAAACTTATCGACTATAGGATATGTGATCTTTGATCATATCCTAAAATCCTTGAAGATATTTTAGTAAAATTTTCTTTTACTTGATAAGTTTAGACAAAATGAATATCACAACAATTGGAAAGAAAAATACTAACAAGGATATCAACACAGGATAAGCCAAAAAGTTAAAGTTATTTTATTCACAAAAGATTAAACCCTTTAAGGTTGTCAAAATTGCCAACCCACGTTTCTACCAGCAAAACGTGGCCCGCCCACATGGGTTGGCAAAGGGTGTCCATTGTTTAAGGGTCTTGGTAGTGCAGGAATCAAAAGACGGCAGGATCACAATGACTTCATCCCCCAAACAGAGGATCCCTCCACCATTTGTAATCCTACCTATTGTTCCAAGGATCCATGATCCTTAGCCCTAATTACTATTGTTTAAGTACAACCCATCATTGTTCAACAAAAAAACACCATAACCAAAACAAACTATCAAACTTAAAAAATGGGCTCCGGCTACGTCTAGAAATGTCCTTCATCACCCATTCATGCAGCCTACACCTTCACTGCATCATCATCTCCTCCAGCTCCCGTATCCTTCGCCTGATCCTTGCCACTACCACCAGCTTCGATTGCCAGAACCTCGTCGGCCTCATCTTCATCATCCTCCAACTCAGCCAGCCTAGCCTTCCAGCCCTCCATGTCCCAGTTGCTCCTGTCAAAGGCAGGATCCTGAGTTTCTTGGGCCATCTGCAGCTTGGTCTTGTACATGGCAATGGCAGCAGAGACCTTAGCATCCTCCGTGATCTCATGCTTCTCATAATCAGCATTGATCTGAGTTGCAACTATTTGAGTTTTGGCATCATTGAGATCTTTTTCAAGGGAAGAAATCTTGTGATCCTTGAGCACCGCCACTTTTTGGAGGTCAGAGTATTTCTCCTCAAGCTCTTCAACATTCCCAACATAGTCCTCGATCTCAGCAAATTTCTACAAAGAAGACAATGCAAAGATTAGAGTCAAGTGATCCTCAAATGGGCAGGATAACTAAGCTAAGTCAGTGATCCTTACATCGGCAAAGTACTCGAGGAACTGATGACGGATCAGAGGCAAGCCTTGTAGGTTCTCAGCTTCAGAGGTCTTCCTCTTCTTTCCACCTCTTCCCTTCGAAGTGGTTGCCTTGGGGATTGTGACGGAGGGGCTAGCATCAGACTTTTTCTTTGAGGATCGGACATTGTCAAGATCAGTGACACTGAATTTGGAGGCAGATTTTGAAGATTTCCCAGCACCTACACACCCAAAACAGATAAGTATCCTTATCCTATTTCTATTTAATTATTTATTTAAACATTTAACTATACAAAAAACAGGATACTTACTTGACATCGTGACAGAACCTGAGGATACCTCTTGAGAATCCTGGGTATTTGCTTTGAATGATCTTATTTCAGGATCAAGCTTCCGAAAAGCAGTAAGCCTTTCCTTCGTGGCAGGTGTTGTAATGAGGTGTGCAACAGTAATAGCTGCAAAAAAGGAACAAAAGTACGTTAGTGATCCTTAGATAAAAACAAAGTCGTCTGGTGATCCTTCTCGGGATCCTTTATCCTACCATGGGTGCTCCACTTCCTTGGCAGATCCTTTCCATCCGGGATAGAATCCCTTCTGACAAAGAAAAAACGCGGTTTCCAGTTGGTATCATTTTTAGTGGCTTTGAAGATTGGGTGTTCTTCACCGGGTTTACGCTTGAATAGATATCGGTGGGATCCAAATGTTGTGAGGTCATACATCTCTGCCAATTCCGACATTCCTAGAGCAATTCCTTCTTGCTCAATGATCTTCTCAAGGGTATATAAGACCCTCCAGATCATTGGCATAGCTTGAATATAGGAGATGCCGGTGAGGGAGAAGAAAGACTGGGTGAATTCAGGGAAAGGATACGAGTATCCTATTGTGAATGGAGTGACCGGGAAAGCTACCAAAGTTTCAGAAATATAATCACTTAGAACGGTGGGGTCAAATGGCTTGAAATCGGTGTTTGCCGGAAAGCAACATCGGATTCTGTCTATTTGTGGATCAGTGAAGCAGCACCTTTCATTCGCCGAATCTTTGATGATCCCCTGGCTCTTAAGAGGACTGTCCTTCTTGTGATCCTTAGCCGGTGAGGATCTTAGCATCATCTTGATTATGAAGAAGGCGAAGAAAGAAAGAGCAGAGAAAGAAAACGTAAAGGAAGAAGAGGAAGAGAGATACCTGCTTGATCTTCGGATATGAATTTAAAGGGAGTTTCTCTTGAATTTAAATGCAGATTGATCCCTATCTCTAACTCCTATTTATAATGATGATCTTGCAGGATAGTCACTTCAGTGACGTCATGCTCGTAACGGCTAGTCCGATTACAACGGCTAGTTATCCGTTGATTGATTGCGGATAAGAACAGAAAATATAACTCGTTATTTACACTTTTACTCCTTATATTTTGGGGGCAATTATTAGGGGGGGATTTTCAAATGATCAGTGATCCTCAATTACTGTTGGGTTTCGTGATCCTCACTTCTGTTAGAATTGGTGATCCTCAGAAGTATTGCAGGATCAGGATCATGGATCATCTTAAGGATCCTTATACTAACGATTGTCTACTTTGAATATGATGTTGTTTTGCAGGAGTACTAGCTTGGACTTGGTCTTGGCGATATTCCTGGAGCATATTCCATGACTTATTCCGCACGTGCTTACCTGAAGTGGACGTTATGGAGTTCGTGGGGGACTTGCATGAATTGCGGAATGTTTGTTAGCTTAGATATCTTCCGTTTTTAAAAGGGGTAGCGAGCTAAACAGAAAACACTTGGCTATTTTTAGCTACACAGACACTAACAACTGCTCTCACCAGCTCACGGCAATTCGCTTAGCAATTTCATACACTTTTCATACACCTTTTGCATGTTACATTATAGTGATCCTTGTAATTAGCTCGCTATCATCTGAAGTTGTAACACATTTCTTGTTTAATTTGAGTTGGTGATCGGTAGTTTCCATCACCCGAGGTTTTTTATGCCGGAGATCATTCATTGATCAAGGGCTTTTTCCTCGTATAAATCTTTGTGTCACTTGTTCATTACATTCTAGAGTGATCCTTATTGTTGTTCATCAATTCAAGCATCATACCTCACAACAGAAAGTTTGGTTGCATTATCATTGCTTGATTTTTGACCAAAACATGGGTGATGATGGATTTATATAGACGTGGCCGGAGCCCATGTTTTATGATTTGGTAGTTGTTTTTGTTTGATGATGTTTTGAACAATGGTCTGTACTTTGAACAATAGCTTTAGGTTTAAGGATCACCGATCCTTTGGACAATAGGTAGGATAACGGGTGGTGGATGGATCCTCTGTTTGGGGGATGAAGCCACTTGTCATCCTTCCGCCTTTATTTCCTGCACTTAGACCTTGTTAAATATGGACACCCTTTGCCAACCCAAGTGGACGGGCCACGTTTTGCTGGTAGAAGCTTGGGTTGGCAATTTTGACAACCTTTGAAAGGGTTTAACTTTTGGTAAATAAAATCTTAATCTTTTAACTATCTTATGTGTTGTTTCATTTATGAATACCTTACTTTTCAGTTGCTATTATACACTTTGTTAGAATTCATAAGTTGAAAATAAAAGTTTAATAGATTATGTTAAAAAGTTTAGGATATGATCGAGGATCAAATATCCTATAATCGATAAATTCAAAAAAGTAATGTAACTTAAGGATCATGAGTCCTGCTGTCAAAGAGTAAGGGTCACTTAGATAAACATAGAATAAAATCAAAATGAACAAGGATCATACCCGAGAATCCAAGTTAGGATCCTAAACCTTTAACGCTTATAATCAGGATAACCAAAGGACAAACCTTAATAAAAGTTAGGATCAAGGATCCTTAACTGTTTAACTCCAAAAACGTGAAATGGAACACAACTTGGGACTAAGCCAATATAAGAGAAGAGTTAGCAACTGGGGACAAGCCTAACAATCCTGGGGACAAGCCCAATAATCCTGGGGACAAGTCCAATATACTGGGGACAAGCCCAAAAAACTGGGGACAAGCCCAAAAACTGGGGACAAGCCCAAAGGATCTTGTGTAAACTGGAGTATGGCCCTCACTGGCGACTATCCAAACTTAGTGACATGAAAATGCCAAAACCTTAGCTAACGTGAAAACGTTAGAAACCTTAGGAACGGATGTATGGTACGTCTACCATTATACGTAGGATCCCAGATACAGCCAGTGCAATGAAATTGTCAGCCCCTAAAGCGAGTACTGGTCCCATTGCCACGAACTGTACCAGGATCATCGTGCTCTGCTGGCGATACTGGGGACAGGCCCAAATAACTGGGGTCGAGCCCAAATAACTGGGGTCAAGCCCAAATAACTGGGGTCAGGCCCAAATAACTGGAGACTTCTGTGGATACTCAATCTTTCGTTAAGGATACATGAACCTTCTGCAAAACTCAGAATCAAGTGAAAGGAGGATAAAGGATCCAGGATCCTTTTCCTTGTATATAGGATAATTAAAGAATGAAATAGTTTGAGATTAGATCATTAACAGAATAAGGATCATCCATCCTCTAAGGATCCTTTGAGGATGTGGATCATGAATATTGCTAAGGATCATGAATCCTTACCACATGAAGTATTTCTTCAAGTGGACAGCATTCCAAGCTCTTGGTAGCAAATCACTTTCCATTGTTAGCAATCGATATGCCCCCTTTCCAGCCTCAGCTTCAATCAAGTAGGGGCCTTCCCACTTTGGTGCCAATTTTCCATCAGTAGGATTTGTGGTATTTTGAAATGCGTTCCTTAATACCATATCACCAACTTGGAACTTCCTGATCCTGACATTCTTATTGTAGGCTCCAGCCATTCTTTGTTGATAACTAGCCATCCTTATCCTTGCCAAATCCCTGAGTTCTTCTATAGTATCCAAGTCTTGAACTAAGTTTTCAGCATTTCCTTCAGGATCACGAATGCTTGTTCTTGTAGTAGGAACCACCATCACTGTTGGGATCACTGATTCTGCTCCAAATACCAAAAAAATGGAGTTTGGCCAGTAGCATTCTTGGGGGTTGTCCTATCAGCCCATAGTACATAAGGTAGTTCTTCTGCCAACTTTCCTTTCTTGGATCCAAGCTTCTTCTTCAAGTTGTTGATGATGATCTTGTTGGATGATTCTGCTTGACCATTAGCTTGTGGGTGGACTGGTGTTGATGTTATCATCTTAATCCCCCAGCTATCACAAAAGTTTGTAGTTCTGTTCCCAATAAACTGGGATCCATTATCACAAAAAATTTCAGAAGGGATACCAAATCTATTAATAATATTTCTTTTAATAAAGGGTATCACTTCTTTTTCTCTGACTTGAGCAAAGGCTTCAGCCACTATCCATTTAGAGAAGTAATCAGTCATAGCAAGCATGAACACCTTTCCTCCTGGTGCTTTGGGAAGTTTACCAACTATATCCATTCCCTATCTCATGAATGGCCAAGAAGAGGATATAGGATGCAAGAGCTCTGCTGGTTGATGAAGGATATTACTATGTCTCTGACAAGGATCACACTTCTTTGCATAATCCACGACATCCTTCTTCATTGTAGGCCAATAGTATACTGTCCTAAGGATCCTTGAGAACAATGCCCTGCCCCTAGTGTGGTTTCCACAATCTCCTTCATGGAAATCCTTCAGGACTTCTTGAATTTCAGGATCCACTATGCATCTTAGATATGGTCCTGCAAGAGATCGTTTATATAACATGTTGTTCAATATTGTAAATTGAGATACCGGTATTTTGAAAGCTCTAGGATTTTCTCCTGTAGGGATCTCTCCATGTTGTATATATCTCATGATTGGAAGGATCCAGGATCCTGAATGTGACTGTGCATCATCACTAGGTATGATTGCAGAATCTTCCACTATCTTCATGGCTACATGATCCTCAATTGCAGGAGTTAAAACATGGATGATGAGTATTTTCAAATCCTCTGGAATCTTTAGTGATGATCCAAGATTAGCTAGAGCATCAGCTTCTGCATTTTCTTCCCTGGGTACCTGTGATAGACTGAAAAAAGCAAAAGAATCTGCCAGTTTCCTGACTATTTCTAAGTACTTGATTAGCTTTTCACCTTTGACAGTGTAAGAACCATTATAATGATTAGTAATTAATAGAGAATCTACATATACTTGAAGATACCTGATCCTCATATTATTAGCTAATTGCAAACCTGCGATCAAGGCCTCATACTCCGGCGCATTATTAGTGGTTTGGAATTCACATGCAACGGATTGGGGTATAATATCCCCTGTGGCGATTTTAGTAGTGTGCTTTGTCTAGTTCTTTTAACATTTGAAGCTCCATCCGTGAAGAGTGTCCAAGGATCCTTGGTCTTCTCAAGTTGTTGAACTTCTAATTCAGCTTCCCTTTGTAGATCACTACTTAAATCAGCCATAAAGTCAGCTAAAGCTTGGGACTTGATGGCAGTCCTGGGTTCATACTTAATGTCATATGCAATAAGCTTGATTGCCCACTTTGCCATTCTACCTGACATTTGAAGTTTCATAGTATACCGGATATTGAGAGCCTTCATGATCCTTAACCAGGATCACACTTACTGCTTTAGAGGATACCGCTAGGTACAAGGATAATACATCCCCTTTTTTTGGTTTCATCAAGGCAGGAGCTGAGGATAGGTAATCCTTAAGGGCTTTGAGAGCATTTTCATGCTTTTCAGTCCATTCAAATTTCTTATTCTTCCTCAATATGTCTTATCTGCCTTGAGCAAGTTGTCTACCTCTTCTTGGATAATGGCATTCCTTTTAAGTGCAAACTTTCTCCTTTTTTGGTGTATTGGTTTGAAAGACCTGTCAATACCAAGTTTGTGAGTAATAACATCCTTAGATATTGTAACACCTCGAAAAATTCACGTCCTATAATGTGTTGACACGTGTCATATGTTTGAACGTGTGAAAGAACGTTATAAAAGGATTAAAGTTGACAATCATAGAAAGTATGTGAATATACGAGTTCTAAATGTCAACAGTGAATAAATATATTGTACATTAACCCTACATGATGCTCATACCTTCAAATGAATAAATCATGGGTCATACGAAGCTAAATATGAAAGAAAGTGAGAGATTACAAACTACAGGGGTCAAATGTGTCAACATGTTTAAGTTATACCTCTGAGTGATCTTTTGACAAACCCGAAGCTTTGTAATGGTTAATCATGCTCACAAGAATGCACGATATAAATTTCATAAAGTTTCGTTATCGTATGAGGAAGTTATGATCAAATTCGTATGCGAGGGGTTAAAAGAGTCAACGTTGAAGTTTAGGACTTTTCGGGTAACATAAAGTTAACCGAGGACTAAACAAAGTGGGTATATGTCTTAAAGCCCTTATATGTCAATTAGGAGGGTTCATAATGCAAGAAATGAAGTCTAAGCAAAGTTTTGAAGAGCCAAGGATCAAAACATAAAAATAAAAAATTCAGATTTGTTCAGCAAGGGCGTCGCGCCACGCGAAGCCCCAGGGGGGGTCTACGCGTGCCGCGAGGGTCTATCTGATCCGAAATTCTTGGGTTTTGGTCTGCTAGGTGCTTTGAAATCGACTTTTATCCGATTTTCCTCATATTGGACGACCCCTAAACAACCCCTAGACACTTAGGGACATCTGTTGATGATCCATGGCCCTTGATAGCACTTGTTGTCAATGATCTAAGAGCTTATGAACACTATAAAAGGCCACTAAGTTGCAACAAGTTCTTCACACCTTCCATCTGCACATTGGAGCATTTCTGGAGCTAAATACTTCTCTCTAAGCTTCACAAATCGTGCATAGGACTTCAGTAAGTTTGTTTATCCTTCCTTAGTTAAGTTTTTGCTTAGTTTAAGCTTAAAACTCAAACCGTCGTAATTAACGGTTGACTTAACGATTAATCACTAATGGTCCAGTGATTAGTCGAATTGAAAGTAGTTATAAGTTGGTAATTATGTGGGTAATAAACCCTTAAAAGGGTTCCCCCTGATTCCCACTCTAACTAGGTCAAATGTCGGGTCAAACTTGTTATTAAAAAGTCAACAGGATACTTATTTTCTAATTTATGCATAATTAGCAATGTAGAACACATACAACCTGTTTGATCATTAATATAACTTGGTAATTAGTCTAAGAACATGTCTAAACATGTTCAACCCGACAATTTACTGTTTAGACCCGGTTCGGAACCGAAAGTCGCAAAGCTTTGACTTTTGCTTTGACTTCAGTTCTGACCCGTTTTGGTATGTTTTAGAAATACCTTAGAGCTTTAATTGGACTAGGTTACTTGCTAGTATAACCCTCTGTGATTATACACCTTGGTTCATTAGTTATCCAATTAATACGCATGATTCCGTTAATTGCTCATATGTTGACCATTATGCCCTTTTCACCTTAAAACGTGATTTTTGAAACTATAAAAGTGTAGAAACCTTAGTTACTGATATATAAACTTGCACCCAAATTTTGACATCAGTTTGAGGTGTAGATTAAGAGTTATGCTCATTAGCGTAAATTGAAAGCTTTATGTTAATTAAACGGCATAATTAGCGTATAGCCTATTTAAACCTACTTTTTGATATCAAACTTATTACCCACTGATGTAATATATTATTTTGGGATTTTTGAAGATTTTTAATAAATTTTAGGCTGAGCATAGCTTATAGTTATAGGCTTAATCCGGTAATTGTCGGTTTTACCCTTACGGGCTATAAAATAAGTTTTACATGTCTAATTGACTCCAAACCTTTTTCTACTGACTACATATGATAAATAAATTATTTTAAGCCTGCTGGAATAATAAAAATATCAGCTTTATGTATAGAACCCGGAAATGGCTTCTAATCGCCTTTTTAAGCGTTTTTAACGCATAGTATGTACTAGAACTATTTTAAACATACAAGGGTTGATACCTACTGATATTTTTGGTATATTATAATATTTTAACAGTAAGCAAAAGTTGTTAAACTCAGACTTCAGTTTTGAGCTTTACGGCTTATGTGAAATTACCAAAATGCCCCTACGGTGCATAGTTTGGTTATAATTTATAAATTTCACATATATACTTTACCCTACTGTTATGACTTAGTAAACTAAGTATTTTTACTGATTATATCAGACCTGTAACTCAGGTTAATACTTAGACTCTTTTATAACATTGTAAATGACCAAACTACCCTTACGAGGCATAGTTTGTGTTTAAATTCGTTTCGGGCATAATAAAAGACATCTTACTGATGTCACAACATATTTGAAGCATATTAACTTAGGAACCTTATATATGGCTCTAATAATTACCCGTTACGCTTATTACGCGTTCGGTTCGGTTTATGTAACTAGTTTGCATAAATTAGCCGAAACGGGTCAAACCTTATCGGTTTTATCTCAAAATCCAGAATGTGTATGAAATACCCATATTAAGCAAGTATTCAAACTTTTAGGGTCTAAATCACATTCTATCCGGTCTTCGCTTAATCGTGCGTACGAACCGTATCTTTAAAACTAACCGGTCTAAGCTTAAGCTTAATTAAAGACCCGTTAGGATTCTAATAGGTTATTATAAACCTCCGTTCCAGATTAGGAGGACCAGTAAAAGCTACTTGCATTATTACTTTGGTCAGGTAAATACTTTTAACTTATTTTCCCTATACGGGCTTGGGTTACGGTATATAAATTACCGCTTGGTCGGGCATCAAATCTTCCATCGTTAGGTGGTTAATTGAATAATTTGGTCGGCTCGTTTAAATTGTTTTGTTTACTTAAAGCCTTTGGGGGGTTAATGACCATGTCCCGGATATCCTTGGCATCATTTTACGAAATGGCCACGACCTAAGCGCGGAGTGTAGGCGTACACTCGTCAGTGCATAAATAGTTGATGTGGTGTGTCTATTGATCTTTAACCCGGTACGACCGGGCTACTGAACGCATAAGGAACATGTAATTCTTTTACAAGATTATATATTTAAATGATTATCCCAAGTTATAAAATGTTTATGCCACGTGCATCCAAATAAATTTTTAATCATTTTTAAAATGAGTCAGTTGATTGTATTTACCAGTGTAAACTGACGTATTTTCCCAAAAAGATTAAATGCAGGTACTAAGCGTAATAGGCTGGGTTGTCTCCTTAGCATCAATAAAGAGTCTCGCAAGCTTAAGATGCCTATCGTCTGTTGAACTACTGTTTCTATTTTATTTTCCATCCATCTGTGGATAAACAATCGACTGTTGTGATACACGATATTACAATATTTTATTCAGTTGAATTATATCTTTCAATTGCTTCCGCTGTGCATATTAAATATTGTGTTGTTTGACTATTATGTTGCCAACCACGTCACAATACTCCCCCACCGGGCCCACCGGTGACACGTGGAATTCGGGGTGTGACAGATATACCTGTCGTGTCTTCATGTTTCCAAGCAAAGGTAGTCTTTCTTCTTTTCAAGAAGGATACTAAATCCTGTTCAATACTGTCTAGGATCCCGGATCCTATAAAAATTTTGGATTTAGGATCCTCTGGGTTCACCAGAATATCCTTAACGTCTTGCTCTCTTGCCTCCATGACGTCTTGCTCCTTGGAAGCTGGCTTTATCGATGAAGTGTAACAGTTCTTTGCCTCCTGCTGATCACTTTCTATCTTCACCACATCCCATAGAGTTGGGAGCTTGACACATTGATGATATGTTGAGGGGGACTGCCTTCATATCGTGTATCCATGGCATGCCAAGGATAACATTACAGCAAGATAAGCAATCAATAACATAGAATATTTGAATAGAATTCACTCCCTCTATATAAATAGGAAGTTTGATGTCCCCCAATGTAATCTTTGTCTCTCCACTGAATCCCGCAAGGACAGATGATCTTGGGACGATATCAGATTCAAGGATGTTTATTCTTTTGAGGACATCCAACTGGATTATGTTCACTGAGCTTCTCCCATCAATGAGAATCATGTGAACAAAATGGTTAGATATAAATAATGTAATAACCAAACCGTCATGATGAGGATCCTGTATGTCCACACGATCATCCCCATCAAAGGATATGACTTTTTCCTGGGTAAGAATGGAAGTTCGAACAGGTCTGCCCCCATTCTCCATCTTTGTTTCCTTTGCATGTCTCTTAGCTGCTGAGAACCTCCGGAGATGAAATGGATGATTTGAGCATCAGCTGGTGGAGGAAGAGCTTTTCCAGGAACTTTCTCAGAATCCTGGATCCTTGACTTTTTCCTTCCAAGCAATTCCTTCAAGTATCCTTTGCTCAAAAGATAACATATCTCCTTCCTTAATGTTATGCACTCATCTGTGAGATGATCAAAATTCTCATGGTAAGCACACCATTTCGATTTGTCTTTGGTAGAAGGCGGTTTGTCATTCTTCCTTGGCCACCTAGCCTTGTCACCTAAATTCTGCAAAACAAGGATTAGTTCACTATTATCAGCAGAAAAACAATATTCAGAAATAGGAGGATAATCCTCATCATCTTCCTCTTGTTCCACAGCATGCACATTCTGGTTGTTATGCTTGGAGTATTGCTTGGACCAGTTATTCTTGAAATAGGATCCTTGTTTGTCTTGCTTTGAGGATCCTGACAACCTCTCCTGGATCCTTTTGTCATCCTCTAAACGGATGAACCTAAGGGGCTTGTTCCTTACCTCATCTAGGTTCCTGCAAGGCGTCATAACAAGATCATCATAGAACTGAGAATCCTTAAGTAAACCCATTTTAAAAGCTTCAACAGCAGTAGCAATATCTAAGTTAGGGATTTCTAAGGATTCTCTACTGAATTTAGTTATATAATCTCTAAGTGATTCATTTTGACCTTGGGTGATCCTATATAAGTCACTAGTCAGCCTTTCAAATGTTCTACTACAGGAAAATTGACTATTGAACAAGTTAACTAAATGAGAAAATGAAGTTATAGAATAAGGAGGAAGACTTAGCAGCCATTTTAGAGCTGATCCTGTCAGTGTGGATCTGAAACCCTTGCAAAGAAATGCTTCCTTTGACCTTTCTGGAATGGGGTTGATCTCCATTCTCTCCATGTATTTAGCTACATGCTCCTCTGGATCATTTGTGCCATCATAGAGCTTCATATTTGGTGTTTGAAACCTCTTTGGTATCTCTGCATCATAAATAGGTGGTGCAAAACGAGATATTCTGTGACTCCCATCCGGAATCTCATGAATGGGTTTAACCACTCCTGGGACACCGGATATCATATCGTTGAGTTTCTGCAATTCCATAGCCATAGCTTGATTGATACCTGTATCCTGCATAAAGCCATGGTTAGTGTTGTAAGAATTATTCAAAGTGTTACCTCCCGGAGGATTCAGGTTTGGAATCCCAGATGTGAATCCATATTGATGAGATTCTGGTATGATTGAAGGACCATAAGTAGCAATGGTCTGCATTGGAATGAAGTCTCCTTAATGAACATCTGAACTTGAGGGTTGTACACTTCTTAAGAATCCTTGATCCTGAAAGATGTTGGATCCTTGAACCTGGAAGGAGGATCCTTGAACCAGAGAGGATCCTTGGACATGAGAGGATCCTTGAACCTGAGAGGATCGTTGAACCTGTGTGCGTCCCCATATATCCTCCTGAGCTGACAAAGGATCCCTGATGCTGGAAAGAGGATCCCGAAGGCTGAAAACAGGATCCTGAAGGCTGGAAGTGAGACCCAAAAGCCTGACTCATAGTTGTTGTTCTATAACGCCTTCCCAATGGTCCACTCTGATACTGGATATCCGAAGCTGCAGATTGCTGGGCAGTCATAGCTGGAGTCTCGAAATCCAGTGACCTTGGTATCAGAGGAGAGTGATCCTCCCCTGATTTCTTCTGTTTCTTGATGTCACCAATCTCCCGGAGGATCCTTTCGTTGGTTTTGTCCTGCTCTTGTATGTGATCCCTCATCTATAAAATCAAAGAAAAAAGATCACTAGTAGTACGGGTTAGAAGAAACAGCAGAAGTTGGTGGTTTTGTAAAAATGGGGCTTTGTCTCTTTGCAGCATTTTCAACATTCTTCTGGGATCCAATAGGTGGTGGAGGCAAAGGTGGAACGCCCTGTGAAGAAGTGACTGTCGGCATAGAGCTTGAAGTGTTCTTTGCTGAGGAAGCAATGTAGTTGAAAATGATGAACCGAAATGAACACAGTGAGCAAATTTTTTCAGAAATGAAGCACCAATTGCCCCACGGTGGGCGCCAAACTGTTTTGGTAAAAAATCAGGCTAGGATAATACAACCAATTCTTTTTTGTGAGGAATGATGCTTAAAACAATGAACGAATGTATGAATAACTTACAAATGTTATGAACAAGTGACACAAGGATTTATACGAGGAAAAAGCCCTTGATCAAGAGTTGATCTCCGGCACAAAAAACCTCGGGTGATGGAAACTACCGATCACCAACTACTATTAAACAAATGATTGTTACAACTCAGGATAACAAGCTTGTTACAAGGATCACTATAGTGTAATGTGTATGAAATCGCCAAATAAACTGTTGAAAGTTATTGAGAGCTGTTCCGAGTGTGTGTGTTTGCTAAATTAGCCAAGTGTTCTAATTCAAGCTTGTTATCCCCTTTTAAAATTAGAAATAACTAAAACAACTAACTATCCGCTAAATGTGCAAGCTTCCCACGATCTCCATAACGTTCACAAAAGCCTAGCACGTGCGGAATATTGAGGGCATATTCTCCAAGAATATCGGTAAGACTTGGTCCATGCGTATACTCCTGCAAAACGAGCTCACATACAATGTAGACAATCGTTAGTGTAAGGATAACAATAAGGATCCCGGATCCTGATCCTGCAACACCTTCCGGGGATCCTTAATTCAAACAGAATTAAGGATCCGTGATCCTGGCAGTACTTGAGGATCCGTGATCCTTAGGATTGGAAAATCCTCCCCTAACAATGGGCAGTGAAGCTTAGTACTTATGATATAAGATATGAACCAAGGACTGCCATCAAATCCCAAGCCTTAGCTAACTTTGTGGCAGATTTTAGTAGTGACTTGCAAAGAGAAGCTGAGTTAGAAGTTCAGCAGCTTGAAGAGACTAAGGATCCTTGGATACTCTTCACTGATGGAACATCTAATGTCAAAGTAATAGGACTTGGAATACTACTAAAATCACCACAGGGGGACATAATACCCCACTCAATAGCTTGTGAGTTCCAAACTACCAATAATGAGGCTGAATATGAGGCCTTGATAGCTGGTTTGCAAATTGCCAAGCATATGAGGATCAGGTATCTTGAGGTACATGTAGATTCATTGTTAATTACTAATCACTTTAATGGATCCTATGCTGTTAAAGGTGAAAAGCTAATCAAATACCTAAAGATAGTCAAGGAATTGGCACTCTCTTTTGTTTCTTTTAGTTTGACACAGGTACCCAGGGAAGAAAATGCAGAAGCTGATGCATTGGCCAACCTAGGATCATCCTTGTTTTGGTCAAAAATCAAGCAAGGATAATGCAACCAAATCTTTTGTTGTGAGGTGTGATGCTTGAATAAATGAACAATTGTATGAACAATTTGCAAATCAAATAAAGGAGTGACACAAGGATTTATACGAGGAAAAAGCCCTTGATCAAGAGTTGATCTCCGGCATAAAAAACCTCGGGTGATGGAAACTACCGATCACCAACTAAGATTAAACAGAAAAATGTTACAACTCGGGATGATAACAAGCTTGTTACAAGGATCACTAGTGTGCAAAAGTGTATGATATCGCCAAGTAAACTGCCGAGAGCTGTTCGAGAGTGTGTGTTTTGCTAAAATTAGCTAAGTGTTCTAACTCAAGCTTCTTATCCCCTTTTTAAAATTAGAAATAACTATCCGCAAATCATGCTAGCTTCCCACGATCTCCATAACGTTCACAAGGGCCAAGCACGTGCGGAATATTGAGGGAATATGCTCCACGAATATCCGCAAGACCAAGTCCATGCACATACTCCTGCAAAACGAGCTCACATACAAGGTAGACAGCCGTTAGTGTAAGGATAACAATGAGGATCCTGAATCCTGGTCCTGCAACACATTCTGAGGATCCTAAATTCAAACAGAATTAAGGATCCGTGATCCTGGCAGTACTTGAGGATCCTTGATCCTTAGGATTGGAAAATCCTCCCCTAACAATTGTCCCCAAAATATAAGGAGTAAAGTGTAAATTAACGAGTTATATTTTCGATCTTATCTGCAACTAACTAACGGATATATAGCCGTTAGAATCGAACTAGCCGTTGCAGATCTTACGTCATTGAAGTGACAATCGTGCAAAATCATCATTATAAATTCAAGTTAGAGATAAGGGTCAGGAAGCATTTAAATTCGTGCGTTACACCCTTTAAATCCTCATTCGAAGATCAAGCAGGTACTTCTCTCTCCTTTCTCTTTTCATCTTCTTCCGCTGTTCCTACTTTCTTTAACATCATCCATGGCCATAATGGTTCTAAGATCCTCACTGGCTAAGGATCACCAAAAAGATAGCCCCCTAAAGAGCCAAGGAATCATCAAAGATTCTCCGAAGGAACGTTGCTGCTTTACTGATCCTGAGATCGACAGGATTCGTCATTGCTTTCCGGCAAACACTGTCTTTAAACCTTTCGACCCTACCGCCAAGAGTGATTTTATTTCTGAAACCTGGGCTGCTTTTCCGGCCACTCCATTCCTGATAGGATACCCCTATCCTTTCCCTGCTTTCACCGAATCCTTCTTTTCTCTCATCGGCATGTGCTACATTCAAGCCATGCCAATGATGTGGAGGGTTTTATATACCCTCGAGAGAATTATTGAGCAGGAAAGTATAGAGTTGGGGATGTCAGAATTGGCTGAACTGTATAACCTTGTGAGCCATGGTTCACACCGCTTTTTATTTAAACATAAACCCGGCGATGCACACCCAATCCTCAAGACCACCAAGAATGACACCAACTGGAAGAAGCGTTTTTTCTTCGTTAGAAGGGATTCTATCCCGGATGGGAAGGATCTCCCGAGAAAGTGGACCACCCATGGTAGGATAGAGGATCGTTATAGAAGGATCATAGGATAACCCTGTTTCTATTGAGGATCACTAACCCCTATTTGTATCTTTTGTGCAGCTATCTTTGTTTCTCATATTATTCCATCACCTGCAACGAAAGAGAGGATCGCTGCTTTCTGGAATCTTGATCCTGAATTAAGATCATTTTAAGCAAACACCAAGGATTCTCAAGAAGTATCCTCCGGCTCGGTCACAATGTCAAGTAAGTATCCGAGTTTGTATATAATTAAATATTTAAATGAAGATAAAACAAGAATACTTATCTGTTGTTTTGTATTGGTAGGCGCTGGAAAATCTTCGAAGTCAGCCTCCTGCTTTAGTGTTAGTGATCTCAGCACTGTGGCTCCCCGGTCCGGAAAAAAGAAGTCTGCTGCTAGCCCAAGCACTCTAATCCCCAAGCCTGTCACCTCCAAGGGAGGAAAGAAGAGGAAGGCCACCGAAGCTGACAATCTTGAAGGCCTGCCCCTCATCCGCCACCAGTTTTAGGAATACTTTGCCGATGTAAGGATCACTGAACCTGACTGATTATCCTGCCCACTTGAGGATAATGGATCCTGAACCCTACCTTTTCTTTTTGAAGAAATTTGCCGAGATCGAAATGCTCTTAGATGCATATGTTGTAGAGGCTGAGCAGAAGCATCTGGAGTTCCAAAAGATCTTCCTGGCCAAGGATCAAACCATCTCCTCCCTCGAGAAAGATCTCGCTCTGGCAAAGAAGCAGGTGGTCATGGCCCAGATAAACGCTGATCATGAGAAGCATGAGGTGCTGGAGGATGCTAAAGTCTCTGCTGCCATCACCATGTACAAGATCAAGCTGCAAATGGCCCAGGAGGCTGAGGATCCTGACTTCGACAGGACCACTGGGGACCAGGAGGGCCGGAAGGCAAAGCTGGCTGAGCTGGACGATGAGGAAGAGGCTACCGAGGTCTTGGCGATTGAGGCAAGTGGCAGCGGGCTAAGGATCAGGCGGGTGATGCTGATGCTGGTGGTGATGCAGCCAAGGTGTGAGCTGTATAAATGGGCGATGATGGACATTTCTAGACGCGGCCGGAGCTCATTTTTTAGGATTTGGTAGTGGTTTTTTGGGTGTGATGTTTTAAACAATGCTGGGTTATAATAACTAAACAATAGCTATTAGGGTTGAGGATCATGGATCCTTTGAACAATAGGTAGGATAATAGGTGGTGGAGGGATCCTCTGTTTGGGGGATGAAACCACTTGTTATCCTGCCATCTGTTATTTCCTGCACTTTCAAGACCTGTTAACAATGGACACCCTTTGCCAACCCAAGTGGACGGGCCACGTATTGCTGGTAGAAACTTAGGTTAGCAATTTTGACAACCTTTTAAGGGTTTAACTTTTGGTGAATAAATAAAACTTTAATCTTTTGGCTATTTCTTGTGTTGTTATTCTCGTGAATTCTTTATTTTTCAACTGTTGTTATATGCTTTCTTTGAATTCATAAGTAAAGAATAAAGGTTTAATAAATCATGTCAAAAAGTTTTAGGATATGATCAAGGATCAAATATCCTATAATTGATCAATTCAAAAAAGCAGTATAGTTCAAGGATCATAAATCATGTTGTCAAAGGATAAGGGTCACTTATAAATAATGAATAAAATTAAAGTAATTAAGGATCATACCTGAGAATCCAAGTTAGGATCCTAAACCTTTAACATTTACAATCAGGATAACCAAAAGACAAACCTTAGTAGAAGGTAAGGATCAAGGATCCTTAGCTGTTTAACTTCAAAAACCTGAAATGGAACATAACTTGGGACTAAGCCAATATAAGAGAAGAGTTAGCAACTGGGGACAAGACCAACAATTCTGGGGACAATCCCAATATACTGGGGACAAGCCAAAAAAACTAGGGACAAGCACAAAAAAACTGGGGATAAGCCCAAAAACTGGGGACAAGCCCAAAGGATCTTGTGTAAACTGAAGTATGGCCCTCACTGGCGACTATCCAAACTTAGTGGCATGAAGATGCCAAAACCTTAGCTAACGTGAAAACGTTAGAAACCTTAGGAACGGATGTATGGTACGTCTACCATTATACATAGGATCCCGGATACAGCCAGTATAATAAAATTGTTAGCCCCTAAAGCGAGTACTGGTCCCATTGCCATGAACTGTACCAGGATCATCGTGCGCTACTGGCGATACTGGGGACAGGCCCAACAACTGGGGACTAGCCCAAAAACCTGGGGTCAAGCCCAAATAACTGGGGTCAAGCCCAAAAACTAGAGACATCTGTGGATACTCAATCCTTCATTAAGGATACATGAACCTTCTGCAAAACGCAGAACCAAGTGAAAGGAGGATAAAGGATCCAGGATCCTTTTCCTTGTATACATGATAATTAAAGAATGAAATAGTTTGAGATTAGATCATTACCAGAATGAGGATCATCCATCCTCTAAGGATCCTTCGAGGATGTGGATCATGAAAATGGTTGAGGATCCTAGATCCTTACTACATAAAATATTTCTTCAGGTGGACAGCATTCCAAGCTCTTGGTAGCAAATCACCTTCCATTGTTAGCAATCGATATGCCCCCTTTCCTGCCCCAGCTTCAATCAAGTAAGGGCCTTCCCACTTTGGTGCCAACTTTCCATCAGCAGGATTGGTGGTATTCTGAAATGCTTTCCTCAACACCGTATCACCAACTTGGAATTTCCTGATCCTGACATTCTTATTGTAGGCTCCAGCCATCCTTTGTTGATAACTAGCCATCCTTATCCTTGCCAAATCCCTGAGCTCTTCTATAGTATCCAAGTCTTGAACCAAGTTTTCAACATTCTCTTCAGGATCACGGATGTTTGTTCTTGCAGTAGGAACCACCATCCCTGTAGGGATCACTGATTCTGCTCCAAATACCAAAGAAAATGGAGTTTGACCAGTAGCATTCTTGGGAGTTGTCCTATCAGCCCATAATACATAAGGTAGTTCTTCTGCCCACTTTCCTTTCTTGGATGCAAGCTTCTTCTTCAAATTGTTGATGATGATCTTGTTGGATGATTCTGCCTGACCATTAGCTTGTGGGTGGACTGGTGTTGATGTTATCATCTTAATCCCCCAGCTGTCACAAAAGTTAGTAGTTCTACTCCCAATAAATTGGGATCCATTATCACAAACAATTTCAGAAGTGATACCAAATCTAGTAATAATATTTCTTTTGATAAAGGATATCACTTCTTTTTCTCTGACTTGAGCAAAGGCTTCAGCCTCTATCCATTGGAGAAGTAATCAGTCATAGCAACCATGAATACTTTTCCACTAGGTGCCTTAGGAAGCTTAGCAACTATATCCATTCCCCATCTCATAAATGGCCAAGAAGAGGATATAGGATGTAAGAGCTCTGCTGGTTGGTGAAGGATATTACTATGTCTCTGACAAGGATCACACTTTCTGGCATAATCCACAACATCCTTCTTAATAGTAGGCCAATAGTATCCTGTCCTCAGGATCCTTGAGAATAATGCCCTGCCCCCAGTGTGGTTTCCACAATCTCCTTCATGAAAATCCTTTAGGACTTCTTGGATTTTAGGATCCTCAATGCATCTTAGATATGGTCCTACAAGAGATCGTTTATATAACATGTTATTCAATATTGTAAACTGAGATACCTTAATTTTGAAAGCCCTTGGGTTTTCTCCTATAGGAATCTCTCCATGTTGGATATATCTTTTAATTGGAAGGATCCATGATCCTGAATGAGATGGTGTATCATCACTAGGGATGATTGCAGAATCCTCTCCTATCTCCATGGCTATATGATCCTCAATAGCGGGGGTTAGGATGTGGATAATAGGGATCCTGATATCCTCTGGACTCTTCAAGGATGATCCTAGATTGGCCAATGCATCAGCTTATGCATTCTCTTCTATGGGTACCTGTGTCAAACTAAAGGAAACAAAAGAGAGTGCCAATTCTTTGACTATCTCTAAATATTTGATTAGTTTTTCACCTTTAACAGCATAGGATCCATTAAAGTGATTAGTAATTAACAGTGAATCTACATGTACCTCAAGATACCTGATCCTCATATGCTTGGCAATTTGCAAACCAGCTATCAAGGCTTCATACTCAGCCTCATTGTTAGTAGTTTGAAACTCACAAGCTATGGAGTGGGGTATTATGTCCCCCTGTGGCGATTTAGTAGTATTCCAAGTCCTGTTCCTTTGACATTAGAAGCTCCATCAGTGAAAAGTATCCAAGGATCCTTAGTCTCTTCAAGCTGCTGAACTTCTAACTCAGCTTCTCTTTGCAAGTCACTAATAAAATTTGCCACAAAGTCAGCTAAGGCTTGGGATTTGATGGCAGTCCTTGGTTCATATCTTATATCATAAGCACTAAGCTTCACTGCCAACTTAGCCATCCTTTCTGACATTTCAGGTTTCCTGACAACATTCTTACTTGGAAAATTAGTCTTAACAATAATGGCATGAGTTTCAAAATAATGTCTTAATTTAGTAGATGCCATAATTAATGCAAGGATAAGTTTTTCTAAATGTGAATACCTGGATTCAGCATCAAGCAAACACTTACTTACATAATAGACAGGATGTTGTGTACCTTCGTGATCCTTAACAAGGACCGCACTTACTACTTTAGAGGATACCACTAGGTACAAGGATAATACAATACATCCCCTTTTTCTGGTTTCATCAAGGCAGGAGCTGAGGATAGGTAATCCTTAAGGGCTTTGAGAGCATTTTCATGCTTTTTAGTCCATTCAAATTTCTTGTTCTTTCTCAAAATGTCCTAGAATTCCTTGCACTTTTCTGATGACTTGGATATGAACCTGTTCAAGGCCGCGATCCTGCCTGTCAATCTTTGCACATCCTTGGCATTGGCAGGAGATTTAATATTCACAATAGCCTTAATTTGCTTTGGACTTGCTTCAATGCCTCTTTTTGTCACCATATAGCCTAGAAATTTACCTGCTTTAACACCAAAGTAACACTTGGAAGGATTTAGTTTCATATTAAACTTATCAAGGATATTGAATGCTTCCTCCAAGTCTCTAAGGTGATCCTCAGCTTTCTTAGACTTAACCACCATGTCATCTATATAGGCTTCCATAGTGTGTCCAATTTGTTCCTTGAACATCATATTGACTAGCCTTTGATAAGTAGCACATGCATTCCTTAGTCCAAATGGCATAGCAATATAACAATATATACCAGTTGGGGTCATAAAGGTTGTATCCTCTTGATCAGATGGTTCCATCTGAATTTGTTGAAATCCAGATGAAGCATCCATAAAAGTCAACAACTCATGACCCGCGGTAGCATCCACCATGGAGTCAATGTGGGGTAATGGGAAAGGATCCTTGGGACATGCCTTGTTTAAATCAGTAAAATCGACACATACCCTCCACTTTCCATTTTTCTTTTGAACAACAACCACATTGGCTAACCACCTTGGATACTAACCTCTCTTATCATACCTACCCGGAGTAGTTTATCTACTTCTTCCTGGATAATAGCATTCCTTTCAGGTGCAAACTTCCTCCTTTTTTGATGAATTGGCTTGAATGACCTGTCAATGCCAAGTTTATGAGTAATTAAATCTTTAGATATACCTGTCATGTCCTCATGTTTCCAGGCAAAGGTAGTTTTTCTCCTTTTAAGGAATGATACTAGATCCTATTCAATGTTGCTGAGGATCCCTGCTCCTATGAAGACTATGGATTCAGGATCATGAGGATCCATAAGGATTTCCTTCACATCCTGTTCTCTTGCCTCCAAGACATCTCTTGGAGGATGCTTTAATTGCTATTGCTCCATTGGTCTTGAGGCTGGCTTCATTGATAACGTGTAGCAATTCTTAGCTTCTTGTTGATCACTCTCAATTTTCACCACTCCCCATGGACTAGGAAGCTTTACACATTGATGATAGGTTGATGGGACTGCCTTCATGTCATGTATCCATGGCCTGCCAAGGATAACATTACAACAGGATAAGCAATATATAACACAAAATTTTTTATAAGAATGGAGTCCTTCAATATAGATGGGGAGTTTGATGTCCCCCAATGTATTCTTGGTTTCTCCGCTGAATCCCACAAGAACTGAGGATCTTGGTGTTAGGGGAGGATTTTCTAACAATTAGTGATCCTTATTTGTTATCCTAACTAGTGATCCTTACTTCTGTGACAGGTGGTGATCCTCAGAAGGGCTTTAGGATCAGGATCATGGATCACTTCAAGGATCCTCATACTGACGATTGTTTACTTATGTTTCATAACATCTCGCAGGTATAACAAGCTTGACCAGGTCTTAGCGGCATTATTGGAGAATATTCCCGAAGTATTCTGCACGTGCTAGATCAAAACTAGACGTTATGGAGAACGTGGAGGCTTGGCTTGAAAGTCGGAGAGTTTGTTAACTAGATATTTTTCTTATTTGAAAGGGGTAACGAGCTAGTTAGTGACACTTAATCATTTTTTTGGCAGTTTCACACACTCGCAAACACTCTCATACAAGCTCTCGTTCAAACACTTAGCAATTACTTACACTTTTTACACATTTCACCGTAGTGATCCTTGTACCTAGCTCGTTACTATCCGAAGTTGTAAACGTTTATTCATTTATTTGAGCTTGGTGATCGGTAGTTTCCATCACCCGGGGTTTTTTGTGCCGGAGATCAACTCTTGATCAAGGGCTTTTTCCCCGTATAAATCCTTGTGTTGTTTGTGCATTCCACATTGAAGTGACCCTCATTGTTGTTAAACTTTTTGAGCATCATACCCCGTAATCTAGAGTTTGGTTGCAATATTCTCAACAGATTTTCTGACCAAAACAGTTTGGCGCCCACCGTGGGGCAATTGGTGCTTTGTCCTTAGAAGAATTCGCATTTCTGTGCTCATTCCGGTTCATTACCACCAAGCTAATGGCTTCCTCAGCGAAGAATGCTTCAAACTTGATGCCCTCATTCACTTCATCACAAGGCGTTCCTCCTTTGCCTCCACCACCTTTTGGATCCCAGAAGAATACAGAAAATGCTGCGAAGAAACCGACTCCCATTTTCTCAAAACCACCTACTTCTTCTGTTTCAACTAATCCTACTACTAATGATCTCTATACCTTGATTTTGCAGATGAGGAATCATGCACAAGAGCAGGATAAGACCAACGAAAGGATCCTCCGGGAGATTGATGAAATTAAGAAACAGAAGAAAACGGCAGAGGATCATTCTCCACTGATGCCCAGATCTTTGAATTTTGACACTCCGGTGGTTACTTCTCAGCCGTCAGTGGTTCCAAACATTCAATATGCGGGTGGACCAAAGGGAGTGCACTACGGAACAACAGCTATGACCCAGGCACTAGGTTCATACTTCCAGCCAGCAGGATCCTATCCCCAGCATATGGGATCCCTCACGAGTACAGGAGGATATTCAGGAATGCACCAGGTTCAAGGATCCTCCTTCGTTCCAGGATCATCCCAGGTTCAAGGATCCTCCTTCGTTCCAGGATCATCCCAGGTTCAAGGATCCTCCTTCGTTCCAGGATCATCCCAGGTTCAAGGATCCTCCTTCATTCCAGGATCATCCCAGATTCAAGGATCCTCCTTCGTTCCAGGATCATCCCAGGTTCAAGGATCCTCCTTCGTTCCAGGATCATCCCAATTTCAGGGATCCTTCCAGATGCCAGGATCCTTGAGGAGTTTGCAAACAGGAAGTTCAGATGTTCATCAAGGAGATTTTATTCCAATGCAGACCAATGCCTCTGCTGGCCCCTCGATCATTCCAGAATCTCAACAATATGGATTAACCTCCATATTTCCTAACTTGAATCCAATGGGAGGTAACACTTTTAATAATTCTCATACTATTAACCATGGTTTTATGCAGGATCCAGGTATCAATCATGCCATGGCCAGAGAATTGCAAAAGCTAAAGGATATGATCTCGAGTGTTCCGGGAGTAGTCAAGCCTATTCCAGAGATTGCAGACGGGAGCCACAAGATATCTCGCTTTGCACCACCAATCTGTGATGCTGAGATACCCAAGAGGTTCCATGTGCCTACAATGAAACTGTATGATGGTTCGACGGACCCTGAAGAACACATAGCACAATACAGGGAGAGGATGGAGATCAATCCAATCCCAGAAAAGTTAAAGGAAGCATGCCTATGCAAAGGATTCGGATCCACTCTTACTGGATCAGCTCTCAAATGGCTGCTAAGTCTTCCTCCCTATTCTATTACCTCATTTGCAAACCTAGTTAACTTGTTTAATACTCAGTTTTCCTGTAGTAGAAAATTTGAACGACTAACTAGTGATTTATATAGGATAACCCAGGGTCATAATGAATCATTAAGGGATTACATTACCAAATTTAGTAAAGAATCCTTAGACATTCCCAACTTAGATATAGCCACAGCTGTTGAGGCCTTCAAAATGGGATTACTTAGGGATTCCTTATTTTATGATGATCTTGTTATGACACCGTGCAGGAACCTAGATGAGGTAAGAACCCGGGCCCTCAGGTTCATCCGGCTAGAGGATGACAAGAGGATTCAGGAGAGGATAACAGGATCCTCAAAGCAGGATAAGCAAGGATCCTCATTCAGAAACAACAAGTTCAGATCCTACAACAAATCTGATAATCAGAACGTGCATTCTATTGATCAAGAAGAGGATGATGAGGATTACCCTCCAATCTCTGAATATTGCTTTAGTCTTGATAACAATGAACTAATCCTTGCCTTGCAGAACCTAGGTGATAAAGCTAGATGGCCAAGAAAGAATGAAAGGTCAGCTGCAACTAAGGATAAATCAAAGTGGTGTGCATATCATGAAGATTTTGGGCACCTCACAGAAGAATGCATTGCATTAAGAAAGGAGATTGGATACTTGTTGAGCAAAGGGCATCTAAAAGAGTTGTTGGGTAGGAAAAAGTCAAGGACTCAGGATCCTGAAAGGATCCCTGAGAAGGCTCCAGCCTCTCCAGCAGACGCACAAGTGATAAACTTTATCTCTGGGGGATCCGACATTTGTGGCACATCCTTCTCAGCAGCTAAGAGGCATGCGAAGGAAACTAAAATGGATAACGGAGAAAGGCCAGTTCGAACATCGAGTGTCTCCGAAGGAAAAGTCATAACCTTTGATGAAGAGGATCGTACTGATATCCAGGATCCTCATCACGATGGTTTAGTTGTTACTCTTTTTATATCTAACTGTTTTGTCCGCAGGATCCTAATAGACGGAGGAAGTTCAGTGAACATTATCCAGCTTGACGTTCTAAAGAAGATGGGTATTCCCGAATCAGAGATCATACCAAGATCCTCCGTGCTCGTGGGATTTAGTGGCGAAACTAAGAACACCCTGGGGGACATTAAACTCCCAATATATATTGAAGGCTTACACTCTTATCAAAAATTTTGTGTTATTGACTGTTTATCTTGTTGTAATGTTATCCTTGGCAGACCCTGGATACACGATATGAAAGCAGTCCCATCTACTTACCATCAATGTGTGAAGCTCCCTAGTCCTTCGAAGTCAAGGGAGCAATAGCAATCAAGGTATCCTCCAAGGAATGTCCTGGAGGCTAGAGAGCAGGATGTGGTAGAAATCCTCATGGATCCTAATGATCCTGAATCCAAAATCTATATCGGATCAGGGATCCTTGGCGAAATGAAAGAAGACCTCATATCCTTCCTCAAAAGGAGAAAGACTACCTTTGCAAAAGAAGACCTCATATCCTTCATCTGGATTTCAACAAATCCAAATGGAACCATCCGACCAAGAGGATACAGCCTTCATGACTCCAACTGGTATATATTGCTATATTACTATGCCGTTTGGATTGAGAAATGCAGGTGCAACATACCAAAGGCTGGTGAATATGATGTTCAAGGATCAGATTGGACAAACTATGGAGGTTTACATAGATGATATGGTGGTAAAATCCTTAAAAGCTGAGGATCACCTAAGAGACTTGGAGGAAGCATTCGATATTCTTGACAAATATAACATGAAGCTTAATCCTTCAAAATGTCATTTTGGTGTTAAAGCAGGTAAATTCTTAGGATACATGGTGACTAAGAGAGGCATCGAAGCTAGCCCGGAACAAATCAAAGCAATAGTGAACATCAAATCTCCGGCCAATGCTAAGGATGTTCAAAGGCTAACAGGAAGGATAGCAGCCTTGAACAGATTCATATCCAAGTCCTCCGAGAAGTGTAAAGAATTCTATGATATCCTAAGGAAGAACAAGAAATTTGAATGGACGGAGAAGCATGAAAATGCTTTAAAAGCCCTCAAAGATTACCTATCCTCGGCCCCGGCTTTGATGAAACCAGAAAAAGGTGATGTGTTATCCTTATATCTTGCAGTATCCTCAAAAGCAGTAAGTGCGGTCCTTGTTAAGGATCATCAAGGTACACAACATCCTGTCTATTATGTAAGTAAAAGTTTACTTGATGCCGAATCCAGGTACTCACACCTTGAAAAGCTTATCCTTGCATTAATAATGGCATCTACTAAGTTAAGACATTATTTTGAAACTCATGTTATCATTGTTAAAACTAATTTTCCAATTAAGAATGTCCTCAGGAAACCAGAGATGTCAGGAAGGATGGCTAAGTGGGCAGTGAAATTGAGTGCATATGATATAAGATATGAGCCTAGGACAGCTATCAAATCCCAAGCATTAGCTGACTTTGTGGCTGATTTCAGTAGTGATTTACAAGAAGAAGCTGAGTTAGAAGTCCAGCAGCTAGAGGAGAGCAAGGATCCTTGGATACTTCACACTGATGGATCCTCAAATGTCAAAGGCACAGGGCTTGGAATACTACTAAAATCGCCACAGGGGGACATAATACCCCATTCTATAGCTTGTGAGTTCCAAACCACTAATAATGAGGCTGAATATGAAGCCTTAATTGCTGGTTTGCAAATCGCAAAGCATATGGGGATCAGGTATCTTGAGGTACACGTAGATTCTTTGTTAATTACAAATCACTTTAATGGATCATACGCTGTTAAAGGTGAAAAGCTAACCAAATATTTGGAGATAGTCAAGAGTTTGGCACTCTCTTTTGTCTCTTTTAGTTTGTCACAGGTACCAAGGGAAGAAAATACAGAAGCTGATGCATTGGCTAACTTAGGATCATCTTTGAAGATCCCAGAGGATATCAAGATCCCTATTATCCATATCCTGACCCCAGCTATTGAGGATCATGTGGCTATGGAGATAGGGAATAATTCTGCAATCATCCCTAGTGAGGATACTCAATCCTATTCAGGATCCGGATCATGGATCTCACCAATTATGAGATACTTACAACATGGAGAGATTCCTACAGGAGAAAACCCTAGGGCTTTCAAATCTAAGGTATCTCAATTCACAATTATGAATAATATGTTGTATAGGCGATCTCTTGCAGGACCATACTTGAGATGCATTGGGGATCCTGAAGTTCAAGAAGTTTTAAAAGACTTCCATGAAGGAGATTGTGGAAACCACACTGGGGGCAGGGCTTTATTCTCAAGGATCCTGAGGACAGGATACTACTGGCCAACCATGAAGAAAGATGCTGTGGAGTATGCCAGAAGATGTGATCCTTGCCAGAGACACAGCAATATCCTTCATCAACCAGCCGAACTATTGCATCCTATATCCTCCTCTTGGCCATTTATGAGATGGGGTATGGATATAGTTGGCAAGCTCCCTAAGGCACCTGGTGGGAAAGTATTCATGTTAGCTATGACTGATTACTTCTCCAAGTGGATAGAGGCTGAAGCTTTTGCCCAAGTTAGAGAAAAGGAAGTTATATCCTTCATTAAAAGAAATATTATAACTAGATTTGGAATTCCTTCCGAGATTATATGTGATAATGGTTCCCAATTTAATGGGGGCAGAACCACTAACTTTTGTGACAGCTGGGGGATTAAGATGATAACATCAACACCAGTCCACCCACAAGCTAATGGTCAAGCAGAATCATCCAACAAGATCATCATCAACAACTTGAAGAAGAAGCTTGGATCCAAGAAAGGAAAATGGGCAGAAGAGCTACCCTATGTGCTCTGGGCTGACAGGACAACCCCTAAGAATGCTACTGGTCAAACACCATTCTCTTTGGTGTTTGGGGCAGAATCAGTGATCCCAACAGAAATGGTGGTTCCTACTGCTAGAACAAGTACCCGTAATCCTGAGGAAAATGATGAAAACTTGGCTCAAGACCTGGATACTATTGAAGAAATCAGGGATATGGCTAGGATCAGGATGGCCAGTTATCAACAAAGAATGGCTGGTGCTTACAATAAAAATGTCAGGATCAGGAGGTTTCAAGTTGGAGATATGGTGTTAAGGAAAGCATTTCAGAATACCACCAATCCTGCTGATGGAAAATTGGCTCCAAAATGGGAAGGCCCTTATTTGATTGAAGCTGAAGCAGGAAAGGGGGCATATAGATTGCTAACCATGGAAGGTGATTTGCTACCAAGAGCTTGGAATGCTGTCCACCTGAAGAAGTATTTCATGTAAACAGGATCCTTATGGCATAAGCGATCCTCACGATAGGGATATCCTTAAAGGATCCTCAAAGTATCAATGATCCTTACTTAGGTAATATCCTAAACTTAAGCTATTTCATTTTATTATTTTCTCTTATAAGGATAAGGATCATGTATCCTTTATCCATCTCTCACGTGAGTTTAAGTTTTGAAAGTTCAGGTATCCTTAGCATAACGTTGGTTATCCACAGAAGCAATCCGTCTTTTGGGTTTAACCCCAGTTATTTGGGCTTGTCCCCAGATTCCGCCTGCAGCGCACGATGATCCTGGTATAGTTCAAGGCTTTGGGACCAGTACTCATTATAGGGGCTGATAATTCCATTGTTCTGGCTATGCTTAGGATCCTACGTATAATGGTAGACGTACCATACATCCGTTCATAAGGTTTCTAACGTTTTCACGTTAGCTAAGGTTTTGACATCTTCATGTCACTAAGTTTGGATAGTCGCCAGTTAGGGCCATACTCCAGTTTACACACGATCCTTGGGCTTGTCCCCAGTTATCCTTGGGCTTGTCCCCAGCTATCCTTGGGCTTGTCCCCAGTTATCCTTGGGCTTGTCCCCAGTTGCTAACTCTTTTCTTATATTGGCTTAGTCCCAAGTTATGCTCTATTTCAGGTCCTTGAAGAAAGGCAGCTAGGGATCCTTGATCCTTATTTCACTCTAAGGTTTATCTTATAGTTATCCTTATTATGGTTAGGATTCTAACTTGGATCCTCAGGTATGATCCTTAACTCTTTTGATTTTATTCGTTATTCTTTTGATGAACCCTTATACTTGACAACTGAACCTGTGTTTCATAAACTATATCACTTTTTAGAACTTATCGGTTATGGGATATGTGATCCTTGATTATATCCTAAACTTTATGGATATATTTTCTAATTTTCTGAGGTTTGATAAATATAAACAGGATGAACATTATAACAGTTGAAAAGTAACATACTAAAAAGGGTAACAACACAAGATAAGCGACAAAAGGTTAAGTTTTTATTTATTAACAAAAGGCTAACCCTTTAAAGGTTGTCAAAATTACCTACCCGAGCATCTACCAGCAAAACGTGGCCCGTCCGCTGGGGTAGGTAAAGGGTGTCCAGGATAATGAGTTCAAAAGTAGTGCAGGAATATAAAGGCAGCAGGATCACAATGGCTTCATCCCCCAAACAGAGGATCCCTCCACCAATTGCAATCCTGCCTATTGTCCAAAGGATCATACATGATCCTTAATCCTAAAAACCTATTGTTCAAAGTACAACCAATGAAATTGTCTTAAACACCACAACCACAAAAACAACCACCAAACTAAAAATTGGGCTCCGGCCTTAGCACATATATCCATCATCGCCCAATTGTGCAGCCTACACCTTCACTGCATCATCACCACCAGCCGCTGCATCCTCAGCTTTATCCTTCAACCCGCTGCCACTAGCCTCAATTGCCAAAATCTCCTCAGCCTCCTCTTCATCACCCAATTCAGCCAGCCTTACCTTCCATTCTTCAATCTCCCAGTTGCCTTTGTCGAAGGCAGGATCCTGAGCTTCCAAGGCCATTTGGAGTTTGGTTTTGTACATTGCTATGGCGGCAGAGACTTTAGCATCATCCATGATCTCCTGCCTTTCATAATCAAAGTTAACCAGCACCTTGGCCATCTTCTGCTTGGTATCCTTGAGTTCCTTCTGAAGATCAGCAATGGTGAGATCCTTGAGCACAGCAACCTGCTGGAGATCGGCAATCTTCTGATCTTGATCCTCAACATAACCGACGTAATCCTCGATCTCAGCAAATTTCTGCAAAAGAAAGGGATAAAGCGGTTCAAGAGCAAGTGATCCTTAGATCAGCAGGATATGCAAGCAGAGATAATGATCCTTACATCATTGAAGTACTCGAGGAACTGGTGGCGAATTAAGGGCAGGCCCTGTAAATCCTCAGCCTCGGAAGTCTTTCTCTTCTTGATTCCCTTCCCTTTGAGGGGTGCCTTGGGGATTGAGACAGTCGGGCTAGTAGGAACCTTTCTTTTGGAGGATTTAACAGTGGTGAGATCGGTGACACTGAACCTTGAAGCGGATTTGGCAGATTTTCCAGCGCCTACACAACCAAAATAAGATAAGTATCTTTTCTTAATATACATTTAATTATTTATTTAAATTATAAACAAGGATACTTACTCGACATTGTGACAGAGCCTGAGGATACCTCCTGTGAGTCTTGGGTTGTTGTCTTAAAAGTTCTAGTTTCAGGGTCCAGTCCCCAGAAAGTAGCAAGTCTTTCCCTGGTTGCGGGTGTTGTGATGAGACGTGAAAAGGAGATGGCTGCATGACACAAGACAAAGAAAGGGTTAGTGATCCTATTACAAAAACATGACCATCTGGTGATCCTTCCCAGGATCCTCCAGCCTACCATGGGTGGACCATGTTCTTGGTAAGTGCTCTCCATCTGAAATGGTATCCCTCCTTACAAAGAAGAAGCGACGCTTCCAATCTTTGTCGTTTTTGGTGACTTTGAGAAGAGGGTGATCTGCACCGGGTTTCCGTTTAAACAAGTAACGGTGGGATCCGAAGGTAGTAAGATCATACAACTCCGCTAGCTCTGACATTCCTAAATCAAGACTCTCCTGCTCGATGATCCTCTCTAGGGTGTATAAAACCCTCCAGATCATCGGCATTGCTTGAATGTAAGATATGCCGGTAAGGGAAAAGAAGGATTGTGTGAACTCCGGGAAAGGATAGATATACCCTATAACAAATGGAGTGACTGGGAAGGCGACCCATGTATCAGAAACGTAGTCGCTCAGAACAGTTGAATCGAAAGGTTTGATAAAGACATTCGCCGGAAAACGGTGACGGATGCTATCAATCTGTGCGTCGGTAAAGCAACACCTCTCGTTCACCGAGTCCTTGACGATCTTCTGACTCTTCAGAGGGATCTCCTTTTTGTGATCCTTAGCCGGAGAATTTCGGAGCAACATTCTTGAAGTGATTAAGGTAAAGAAAGAAGAACAGAGTAAGAAAGGAAGAGAGAGGAGAAAGAGATACCTGATCGATCTTCAACTGAGATTATAAAGGGAGTTTCTTTCGAATTTAAATGCATAATGATCCTATCTATATCTCTATTTATAATTATGATTCTGCAGGATTGTCACTTCCGTGACATCGTCATCGCAACGGCTAGTTCAAAATTAACGGCTATATATCCGTTAGTTTGTTACGGATAAGATCAAGAAAACATAACTCGCTAATTTTACAATTTCACTCCTTATATTTTGGGGGCAATTGTTAGGGGAGGATTTTCTAACAATTAGTGATCCTTATTTGTTATCCTAACTAGTGATCCTTACTTCTGTGACAGGTGGTGATCCTCAGAAGGGCTTTAGGATCAGGATCATGGATCACTTCAAGGATCCTCATACTGACGATTGTTTACTTATGTTTCATAACATCTCGCAGGTATAACAAGCTTGACCAGGTCTTAGCGGCATTCTTGGAGAATATTCCCGAAGTATTCTGCACGTGCTAGATCAAAACTAGACGTTATGGAGAACGTGGAGGCTTGGCTTGAAAGTCGGAGAGTTTGTTAACTAGATATTTTTCTTATTTGAAAGGGGTAACGAGCTAGTTAGTGACACTTAATCATTTTTTTGGCAGTTTCACACACTCGCAAACACTCTCATACAAGCTCTCGTTCAAACACTTAGCAATTACTTACACTTTTTACACATTTCACCGTAGTGATCCTTGTACCTAGCTCGTTACTATCCGAAGTTGTAAACGTTTATTCATTTATTTGAGCTTGGTGATCGGTAGTTTCCATCACCCGGGGTTTTTTGTGCCGGAGATCAACTCTTGATCAAGGGCTTTTTCCCCGTATAAATCCTTGTGTTGTTTGTGCATTCCACATTGAAGTGACCCTCATTGTTGTTAAACTTTTTGAGCATCATACCCCGTAATCTAGAGTTTGGTTGCAATATTCTCAACAGATTTTCTGACCAAAACACTTGGGACAATGTCTGATTCAGGAATGTTCATTTTCTTGAGGACATCAAGCTGAATGATGTTCACCGAGCTTCCTCCATCGATTAGGATCCTGCGAACAAAATGGTTAGAAATAAACAGAGTAATAACAAGACCATCATGATGAGGATCCTGAACATCAACACGATCATCCTCATCAAAAGTTATAATTTTATCCTTGGTAACAGTGGAGGTTCGAATGGGTCTATCCCCATTATCCATCTTGGTTTCCTTAGCATGTCTCTTGGCTGCTGAAAAGGAAGTACCACAAATGTCTGATCCACCCGAAATGAAGTTTATAACTTGTGCATCTGCTGGAGGGGCAGGAGCTCTTTCTGGAACCTTTTCAGGATCCTGGATCCTTGACTTTTTTCTTCCCAAAAGTTCCTTCAAGTGCCCCTTGCTTAACAAGTAACCAATTTCTTTTCTAAGTGCAATACACTCTTCAGTGAGATGCCCAAAATCCTCATGATATGCACACCACTTGGACTTGTCCTTTGTTGCGGCTGGTTTATCACTTTTCCTTGGCCACCTAGCTTTCTCACCTAAATTCTGCATTGCAAGAATTAGTTCATTGTTATCAACAGAAAAACAATATTCAGAAATGGGAGGATAATCCTCATCATCCTCTTCCTGTTCTACTGCATGCACGTTCTGGTTATCAGACTTGTTGTAGGAGTTGAACTTGTTGTTCTTGAAGTAGGATCCTTGCTTTTCCTGTTTCGAGGATCCTGCCAATCTTTCCTGGATCCTTTTATCATCCTCTAATCGGATGAATCTAAGGGCACTGGTTCTCACTTCATCAAGATTCCTGCAAGGGGTCATGACAAGATCATCATAGAACAATGAATCCCTAAGTAAACCCATTTTGAAGGCTTCCACAGCCGTAGCTATATCCAGGTTAGGGATATCTAAGGATTCTTTACTAAACTTAGTGATGTAATCTCTAAGTGATTCATTTTGACCTTGTGTTACCCTATATAGATCACTAGTTAAACGTTCAAATTTTCTGCTACATGAGAATTGACTATTAAACAGATTAACTAGATTAGCAAATGAAGTAATAGAGTAAGGGGGAAGACTTAGCAGCCATTTAAGAGCCGATCCTGTGAGTGTGGATCCAAAACCCTTGCATAGACATGCTTCCTTTAACCTCTTAGGAATTGGATTGATCTCCATCCTTTCTCTGTATTGAGCTACATGTTCCTCTGGATCCGTTGAACCATCATACAGCTTCATAGTTGGTATTTGGAACCTTTTGGGTATCTCAGCATCACAAATGGGTGGTGCAAAAAGAGATATCCTATGGCTCCCATCTGCAATTTCAGGGATGGGCTTAACCACTCCTGGAATGCTAGATATCATATCCTTCAGCTTCTGTAATTCCCTAGCCATAGCTTGATTGATACCTGTATCCTACATAGAGCCATGGTTAGTGTTATAAGAATTATTGAAAGTGTTACCTCCCAGAGGATTCAAGTTTGAAATTCCAGATGTGAATCCATATTGATGGGATTCTGGTATGACTGAAGGGCCAGAAGAAGCAATGGTCTACATTGGAATGAAGTCTCCTTGATGAACATCTGAACTTGAGGGTTGTACACTTCGTAAGAATCCTTGATCCTGAAAGATGTTGGATCCTTGAACCTGGAAGGAGGATCCTTGAACATGAGAGGATCCTTGAACCTGTGAGGATCCTTGGACCTGGGAGGATCCTTGAACCTGAGAGGATCCTTGGACCTGAGAGGGTCCTTGGACCTGTGAGGATCCTTGGACCTGGGAGGATCCTTGAACTGTGTGCGTCCCCAAATATCCTCCTGAGCTGAGGAAGGATCCCTGATGCTGGAAAGAGGATCGCGAAGGCTGAAAACTGGATCCTTGAGGCTGGAAGTGAGACCCTAAAGCCTGACTCATAGTTATTGTTCCATAACGCTTTCCCAATGGTCCACTCTGATACTGGATGTCCGGAGCTGCAGTTTGCAAGGCGGTTATAGCTGGAGTGTCGAAATCCAATGACCTTGGTATCAGAGGAGATTGATCCTCCCCTGATTTCTTCTGTTTCTTGATATCACCAATTTCCCGGAGGATCCTTTCATTGGTTTTGTCCTGCTCTTGTATGTGATCCCTCATCTGCAAAATCAAAGAAAAAAGATCACTAGTAGTAGGGTTAGAAGAAACAGCAGAAGTTGGTGGTTTTGGAAAAATGGGGCTTTGTCTCTTTGCAACATTTTCAGCATTCTTCTGGGATCCAAAAGGTGGTGGAGGCAAAGGTGGAACGCCCTGTGAAGAACTCATTGCCGGCATTGAACTTGAAGTGCTCTTTGCTGAAGAAGCCATCTGCTTGGTTGTAATGAACCGAAATTGTTAGGGGAGGATTTTCTAACAATTAGTGATCCTTACTTATTATCCTAATTGATGATCCTTACTTCTATGACAGATAGTGATCCTCAGAAGAGCTTCAGGATCAGGATCATGGATCACCTTAAGGATCCTCATACTAACGATTGTTTGTTTATGTTTCGTATTATTTTGCAGGAGTAACAAGCTTGACTTAGTCTTGGAAACGTTACTATGGAATATTCCACGGGTATTTCGCACACGTTTGACTGGAAATGGACATTGTGGAGAACGTGGAAGCTTGGCACAAAAGTCGGATAGTTTGTTAGTGTAGTTAACTTCTATTTTTAAAGGGGTGACGAGCTAGTAATTAGAACACTTAGCCATTTTCAGCTACACACACTCTCATACAATCGCACTCTTGAAGCTTTCGGCAAACACTTAACAGTTTTCATTCACTTTTACACATTTCATGATAGTGATCCTTGTACCTAGCTCGTTACTATCCGAAGTTGTAAACATTTACTGTTTTATTTAAGCTTGGTGATCGGTAGTTTCCATCACCCGGGGTTTTTTGTGCCGGAGATCAACTCTTGATCAAGGGCTTTTTCCCCGTATAAATCCTTGTGTTGTTTGTGCATTCCACATTGAAGTGACCCTCATTGTTGTTAAACTTTTTGAGCATCATACCCCGTAATCTAGAGTTTGGTTGCAATATTCTCAACAGATTTTCTGACCAAAACACTTGGGACAATGTCTGATTCAGGAATGTTCATTTTCTTGAGGACATCAAGCTGAATGATGTTCACCGAGCTTCCTCCATCGATTAGGATCCTGCGAACAAAATGGTTAGAAATAAACAGAGTAATAACAAGACCATCATGATGAGGATCCTGAACATCAACACGATCATCCTCATCAAAAGTTATAATTTTATCCTTGGTAACAGTGGAGGTTCGAATGGGTCTATCCCCATTATCCATCTTGGTTTCCTTAGCATGTCTCTTGGCTGCTGAAAAGGAAGTACCACAAATGTCTGATCCACCCGAAATGAAGTTTATAACTTGTGCATCTGCTGGAGGGGCAGGAGCTCTTTCTGGAACCTTTTCAGGATCCTGGATCCTTGACTTTTTTCTTCCCAAAAGTTCCTTCAAGTGCCCCTTGCTTAACAAGTAACCAATTTCTTTTCTAAGTGCAATACACTCTTCAGTGAGATGCCCAAAATCCTCATGATATGCACACCACTTGGACTTGTCCTTTGTTGCGGCTGGTTTATCACTTTTCCTTGGCCACCTAGCTTTCTCACCTAAATTCTGCATTGCAAGAATTAGTTCATTGTTATCAACAGAAAAACAATATTCAGAAATGGGAGGATAATCCTCATCATCCTCTTCCTGTTCTACTGCATGCACGTTCTGGTTATCAGACTTGTTGTAGGAGTTGAACTTGTTGTTCTTGAAGTAGGATCCTTGCTTTTCCTGTTTCGAGGATCCTGCCAATCTTTCCTGGATCCTTTTATCATCCTCTAATCGGATGAATCTAAGGGCACTGGTTCTCACTTCATCAAGATTCCTGCAAGGGGTCATGACAAGATCATCATAGAACAATGAATCCCTAAGTAAACCCATTTTGAAGGCTTCCACAGCCGTAGCTATATCCAGGTTAGGGATATCTAAGGATTCTTTACTAAACTTAGTGATGTAATCTCTAAGTGATTCATTTTGACCTTGTGTTACCCTATATAGATCACTAGTTAAACGTTCAAATTTTCTGCTACATGAGAATTGACTATTAAACAGATTAACTAGATTAGCAAATGAAGTAATAGAGTAAGGGGGAAGACTTAGCAGCCATTTAAGAGCCGATCCTGTGAGTGTGGATCCAAAACCCTTGCATAGACATGCTTCCTTTAACCTCTTAGGAATTGGATTGATCTCCATCCTTTCTCTGTATTGAGCTACATGTTCCTCTGGATCCGTTGAACCATCATACAGCTTCATAGTTGGTATTTGGAACCTTTTGGGTATCTCAGCATCACAAATGGGTGGTGCAAAAAGAGATATCCTATGGCTCCCATCTGCAATTTCAGGGATGGGCTTAACCACTCCTGGAATGCTAGATATCATATCCTTCAGCTTCTGTAATTCCCTAGCCATAGCTTGATTGATACCTGTATCCTACATAGAGCCATGGTTAGTGTTATAAGAATTATTGAAAGTGTTACCTCCCAGAGGATTCAAGTTTGAAATTCCAGATGTGAATCCATATTGATGGGATTCTGGTATGACTGAAGGGCCAGAAGAAGCAATGGTCTACATTGGAATGAAGTCTCCTTGATGAACATCTGAACTTGAGGGTTGTACACTTCGTAAGAATCCTTGATCCTGAAAGATGTTGGATCCTTGAACCTGGAAGGAGGATCCTTGAACATGAGAGGATCCTTGAACCTGTGAGGATCCTTGGACCTGGGAGGATCCTTGAACCTGAGAGGATCCTTGGACCTGAGAGGGTCCTTGGACCTGTGAGGATCCTTGGACCTGGGAGGATCCTTGAACTGTGTGCGTCCCCAAATATCCTCCTGAGCTGAGGAAGGATCCCTGATGCTGGAAAGAGGATCGCGAAGGCTGAAAACTGGATCCTTGAGGCTGGAAGTGAGACCCTAAAGCCTGACTCATAGTTATTGTTCCATAACGCTTTCCCAATGGTCCACTCTGATACTGGATGTCCGGAGCTGCAGTTTGCAAGGCGGTTATAGCTGGAGTGTCGAAATCCAATGACCTTGGTATCAGAGGAGATTGATCCTCCCCTGATTTCTTCTGTTTCTTGATATCACCAATTTCCCGGAGGATCCTTTCATTGGTTTTGTCCTGCTCTTGTATGTGATCCCTCATCTGCAAAATCAAAGAAAAAAGATCACTAGTAGTAGGGTTAGAAGAAACAGCAGAAGTTGGTGGTTTTGGAAAAATGGGGCTTTGTCTCTTTGCAACATTTTCAGCATTCTTCTGGGATCCAAAAGGTGGTGGAGGCAAAGGTGGAACGCCCTGTGAAGAACTCATTGCCGGCATTGAACTTGAAGTGCTCTTTGCTGAAGAAGCCATCTGCTTGGTTGTAATGAACCGAAATTGTTAGGGGAGGATTTTCTAACAATTAGTGATCCTTACTTATTATCCTAATTGATGATCCTTACTTCTATGACAGATAGTGATCCTCAGAAGAGCTTCAGGATCAGGATCATGGATCACCTTAAGGATCCTCATACTAACGATTGTTTGTTTATGTTTCGTATTATTTTGCAGGAGTAACAAGCTTGACTTAGTCTTGGAAACGTTACTATGGAATATTCCACGGGTATTTCGCACACGTTTGACTGGAAATGGACATTGTGGAGAACGTGGAAGCTTGGCACAAAAGTCGAATAGTTTGTTAGTGTAGTTAACTTCTATTTTTAAAGGGGTGACGAGCTAGTAATTAGAACACTTAGCCATTTTCAGCTACACACACTCTCATACAATCGCACTCTTGAAGCTTTCGGCAAACACTTAACAGTTTTCATTCACTTTTACACATTTCATGATAGTGATCCTTGTACCTAGCTCGTTACTATCCGAAGTTGTAAACATTTACTGTTTTATTTAAGCTTGGTGATCGGTAGTTTCCATCACCCGGGGTTTTTTGTGCCGGAGATCAACTCTTGATCAAGGGCTTTTTCCCCGTATAAATCCTTGTGTCGTTGGTGCAATTTACACTAAAGTGATCCTTATCATTGTTCTACATTTAAAGCATCATTCCCCGTAACAAAGAGTTTGGTTGCATTATCCTCAACATATTTTTTGACCAAAACAGTTTGGCGCCCACCGTGGGGCAATTGGTGCTTCATTCCTATGAAATTTTTCTGTTGGTGATCATTCCGGTTCATTGCATACAAATACATGGCTTCATCATTGAAGAATACCTCTACTGCAATGTCTGCGGTCAATTCATCTCAGGGCATTCCACCTTTGCCTCCACCACCTTCTGGACCTCAGAAAAATGCCGAGAAGAAACCAACTCCCATTTTCTCCAAACCTCCAACTTCTTCTGCTTCTTACACTCCCACTACTAGTGACATGTTTACTTTGATTTTGCAGATGAAGGATCATATACAGCAACAGGATAAGACCAATGAAAGGATTCTCAAAGAAATCGGAGATCTCAAGAAACAAAAGAAAACGGCAGAGGATCATTCCCCACTGGTGCCCAGATCTTTGAATTTTGATACTCCGGTGATTACTTCTCAGCCATCAGTGGTTCCAGACGTTCAATATGTGGGTGGACCAAAAGGAGTGCACTACGGAACAACAACAGTGACCCAGGCATCAGGTTCATATTTCCAGCCAGCAGGATCCTATCCTCAGCATATGGGATCCTTCAGGAATTCAGGAGGATACTCAGGAGCGCAGCAGATTCAAGGATTTTCCTTTGTTCCAGGATCATCCCAGGTTCAAGGATCCCAGGTTCAAGGATCCTCCTTTGTTCCAGGATCATCCCAGGTTCAAGGATCCTCCTTTGTTCCGGGATCATCCCAGGTTCAAGGATCCTCCTTTGTTACAGGATCGTCCCAGGTTCAAGGATCCTCCTTTGTTCCAGGATCATTCCAGGTTCAAGGATCCTCCTTTGTTCCAGGATCGTCCCAGTTTCAGGGATCCTTCCAGATGCCAGGATCCTTGAGGAGTTTGCAAACAGGAAGTTCAGATGTCCATCAGGGAGATTTTATTCCGATGCAGACCATTGCTTCTACTGGTCCTTCGATCATTCCAGAGCCCCAACAATATGGATTAACATCCATTCTTCCTAATTTGAATCCAATGGGAGGTAACACTTTTAATAATTCTTATACTACTAACCATGGCCTTATGCAGGATCCAGGTATCAATCATGTCATGGCCAGAGAGTTGCAAAAGTTAAAGGATATGATATCAAGTGTTCCAGGAGTGGTCAAGCCTATCCCAGAGATTGCAGATGGGAGCCACAAGATATCTCGTTTTGCACCACCAATCTGTGATGCTGAGATACCCAAGTGGTTCCATGTGCCAACCATGAAGCTGTATGATGGTTCGACGGATCCTGAAGAACACATAGCACAATACAGGGAGAGGATGGAGATCAATCCAATCCCAGAAAGGTTGAAGGAAGCATGCCTGTGCAAGGGATTCGGATCCACTCTTACTGGATCAGCTCTCAAATGGCTGCTAAGTCTTCCCCCCTACTCTATTACCTCATTTGCTAATCTAGTTAACCTATTTAATAATCAGTTTTCTTGTAGTAGAAAATTTGAACGATTAACTAGTGATCTATATAGGATAACCCAGGGTCATATTGAATCATTAAGGGATTACATTACCAAATTCAGTAAAGAATCCTTAGACATTCCCAACTTGGATATAGCCACGGCTGTTGAGGCCTTCAAAATGGGATTGCTTAGGGATTCATTGTTCTATGATGATCTTGTTATGACACCATGCAGGAACCTAGATGAGGTAAGAACCCGGGCACTTAGGTTCATCCGGCTAGAGGATGACAAAAGGATCCAGGAGAGGTTAGCAGGATCCTCAAAGCAAGATAAGCAAGGATCCTCATTCAAGAACAACAAGTTCAGATCCTATAACAGATCTGATAACCAGAACGTGCATGCTGTTGATCAGGAAGAGGATGATGAGGATTATCCTCCAATTTCTGAATATTGTTTTTCTGTTGATAACAATGAACTAATCCTTGCGATGCAGAATCTAGGTGATAAAGCCAGATGGCCCAGAAAAAATGACAGACCAGCTGCAACCAAAGATAAATCAAAATGGTGTGCATATCATGAAGATTTTGGGCATCTTACAGAAGAATGCATTGCACTAAGAAAGGAAATTGGATACTTGTTAAGCAAGGGGCATCTAAAAGAATTGTTGGGTAGAAAAAAGTCAAGGACTCAGGATCCTGAAAGGATCCCTGAGAAAGCTACGGCCCCTCCAGCAGACGCATAAGTAATAAACTTTATTTCTGGAGGATCAGACATTTGTGGCACATCCTTCTCAGCAGCTAAAAGGTATGCGAAAGAAACTAAAATGGATAGTGGAGAAAGACCCGTTCGAACATCAAGTGTCTCCGAAGGAAAAGTCATAACCTTTGATGAGGATGATCGTGTTGATATCCAGGATCCTCATCACGATGGTTTAGTTATTACTCTTTTCATTTCTAACCATTTTGTTCACAGGATCCTTATAGACGGAGGAAGCTCAGTGAACATTATCCAGCTTGATGTTCTAAAGAAGATGGGTATCCCTGAATCAGATATCATACCAAGATCCTCCGTGCTCGTGGGATTTAGTGGCGAAACTAAGAATACCCTGGGGGACATTAAGCTCCCAATATACATCGAAGGCCTACATTCTTATCAAAAATTTTGTGTTATTGACTGTTTATCTTGTTGTAATGTTATCCTTGGCAGGCCCTGGATACACGATATGAAGGCAGTCCCATCTACTTACCATCAATGTGTGAAGCTCCCTAGTCCTTGGGGGATAGTCAAGATTGATAGTGATCAGCAGGAGGCTAAGAACTGCAATACTTCATCGATGAAACCAGCCTCGAAGTCAAGGGAGCAATAGCAATCAAAGTATCCTCCAAGGGATGTCTTGGAGGCAAGAGAGCAGGATGTGGTAGAAATCCTCATGGATCCTCATGATCCTGAATCCAAAATCTATATCGGATCAGGGATCCTTGGCAAAATGAAAGAGGACCTCGTATCCTTCCTCAAAAGGAGAAAGACTACCTTTGCATGGAAACACGAAGACATGACAGGTATATCTAAAGATGTAATCACTCACAAACTTGGCATTGATAGGTCCTTCAAACCAATCCATCAAAGGAGAAGAAAGTTTGCACCGGAAAGAAATGCCATTATCCAGGAAGAGGTAGAGAAATTGCTCCGGGTAGGTATGATTAGAGAGGTCAAGTATCCAAGATGGTTGGCCAATGTGGTTGTTGTTCAAAAGAAAAACGGAAAGTGGAGGGTATGTGTCGATTTTACCGATTTAAATAAGGCATGTCCCAAGGATCCTTTCCCATTACCCCACATTGACTCCATGGTGGATGCAACTGCGGGTCATGAACTGTTAACTTTTATGGATGCTTCATCTGGATTTCAACAAATCCAAATGGAACCATCCGATCAAGAGGATACAGCCTTCATGACTCCAACTGGTATATACTGCTATATTGTTATGCCGTTCGGACTAAGAAATGCAGGTGCAACTTATCAAAGGCTAGTGAATATGATGTTCAAGGATCAGATTGGACAAACTATGGAGGTTTACATAGACGATATGGTGGTAAAATTAATAAAGGCTGAGGATCACCTAAGAGACTTGGAGGAAGCATTCAATATCCTTGATAAATATAATATGAAGCTTAATCCTTCAAAATGTCACTTTGGTGTTAAAGCAGGTAAATTCTTAGGATATATGGTGACGAAGAGAGGCATTGAAGCCAGTCCAGAACAAATCAAAGCAATAGTGAACATCAAATCTCCGGCCAATGCTAAGGATGTTCAAAGGCTAACTGGCAGGATAGCAGCTTTGAACAGGTTTATATCCAAATCCTCATAGAAGTGCAAAGAATTCTATGATATCCTAAGGAAGAACAAGAAATTTGAGTGGACTGAGAAGCATGAAAATGCCTTAAGAGCTCTCAAAGATTACCTATCCTCAGCCCCGGCCTTGATGAAACCAGAAAAAGGTGATGTGCTATCCTTGTATCTTGCAGTATCCTCAAAAGCAGTAAGTGCAGTCCTTGTTAAGGATCATGAAGGTACACAACATCATGTCTATTATGTAAGTAAAAGTTTACTTGATGCCGAATCCAGGTATTCACACCTTGAAAAGCTTATTCTTGCATTAATTATGGCATCTACTAAGTTGAGACATTATTTTGAAACTCATGTTATTGTTGTTAAAACTAATTTTCCAATTAAGAATGTCCTCAGGAAACCAGAGATGTCAGGAAGGATGGCTAAGTGGGCAGTGAAGCTTAGTGCCTATGATATAAGATATGAGCCTAGGACAGCCATCAAATCCCAAGCATTAGCTGACTTTGTGGCTGATTTCAGTAGTGATTTACAAAAAGAAGCTGAGTTAGAAGTCCAGCAGCTAGAGGAAACCAAGGATCCTTGGATACTCTATACTGATGGATCCTCAAATGTTAAAGGCACAGGGCTTGGAATACTACTAAAATCGCCACAGGGGGACATAATACCCCACTCTATAGCTTGTGAGTTCCAAACCACTAACAATGAGGCTGAATATGAAGCCTTAATTGCTGGTTTGCAAATTTCTAAGCATATGGGGATCAGGTATCTTGAGGTACATGTAGATTCATTGTTAATTACAAACCACTTTAATGGATCCTATGCTGTTAAAGGTGAAAAGCTAACCAAATATTTAGAGATAGTCAAAGAATTGGCACTCTCCTCTGTTTCCTTTAGTTTGACACAGGTACCAAGGGAAGAAAATACAGAAGCTGATGCATTGGCAAACTTAGGATCATCTTTGAAGATCCCGGAGGATATCAAGATCCCTATTATCCATATCCTGACCCCGGCTATCGAGGATCATGTGGCTATGGAGATAGGAAAGAATTCTGCAATTATCCCTAGTGAGGATACTCAATCCCATTCAGGATCAGGATCATGGATCTCACCAATTATGAGATACTTACAACATGGAGAGATTCCTATAGGAGAAAACCCTAGGGCTTTCCAAATTAAGGTATCTCAATTCACAATTTTAAATAATATGTTGTATAGACGATTTCTTGCAGGACCATACTTGAGATGCATTGAGGATCCTGAGATCCAAGAAGTTTTAAAAGACTTCCATGAAGGAGATTGTGGAAACCACACTGGGGGCAGGGCATTATTCTCAAGGATCCTGAGGACAGGATACTACTGGCCAACCATGAAGAGAGATGCTGTGGAATATGCTAAGAGATGTGATCCTTGTCAGAGACACAGCAATATCCTCCATCAACCAGCTAAATTTTTGCATCATATATCCTCCTCTTGGCCATTTATGAGATGGGGTATGGATATAGTTGGTAAGCTCCCTAAGGCACCTGGTGGAAAAGTATTCATGCTTGCTATGACTGATTACTTCTCCAAGTGGATAGAGGCTGAAGCTTTTGCCCAAGTCAGATAAAAGGAAGTTATATCCTTCATTAAAAGAAATATTATAACTAGATTCGGTATTCCTTCTGAAATTATATGTGATAATGGTTCCCAATTTATTGGGGGCAGAACTACTAACTTTTGTGACAGCTGGGGGATTAAGATGATAACATCAACACCAGTCCACCCACAAGCTAATGGCCAAGCAGAATCATCCAACAAGATCATCATCAACAATTTGAAGAAGAAGCTTGGATCCAAGAAAGGGAAATGGGCAGAAGAATTACCTTATGTGCTTTGGGCTGATAGGACAACCCCTAAGAATGCTACTGGTCAAACGCCATTCTCTTTGGTATTTGGGGCAGAATCAGTGATCCCAACAGAAATGGTGGTTCCAACTGCTAGAACAAGTACCTGTGATCCTGAGGAAAATGATGAGAACTTGGCTCAAGACCTGGATACTATTGAAGAAATCAGGGATCTGGCTAGGATAAGGATGGCCAGTTATCAACAAAGAATGGCTGGTGCTTACAACAAAAATGTCAGGATCAGGAAGTTTCAAGTTGGAGATATGGTATTAAGGAAAGCATTTCAGAATACCACCAATCCTGCTGATGGAAAATTGGCTCCAAAATGGGAAGGCCCTTATTTGATTGAAGTTGAAGCAGGAAAGGGGGCATACAGATTGCTAACCATGGAAGGTGATTTGCTACCAAGAGCTTGGAATGCTGTCCACTTGAAGAAATATTTCATGTGAGCAGGATCCTCATGGCACAGATGATCCTTACGTTAGGAGTATCCTTGAAGGATCCTTAAAGTATCGGTGATCCTTACTTTGGTAATATCCTAATCTTGAACTATTTCATTTCTTTATTTTCTCATATAAGGATAAGGATCATGTGTCCTTTATCCATCTCTCACGTGATTTTAAGTTTTGAAAGTTCAGGTATCATTAGCAAAATATTGGTTATCTGCAGAAGCAATCCGTTCCTTGGGTTTAACCCCAGTTGTTTGGGCTTGACCCCAGTTCCGCCTGTAGCGCATGATGATCCTGGTATAGTTCAAGGCAGTGGGACCAGTACTCGCTTTAGGGGCTGATAATTCCATTGTACTGGCTATACCTAGGATCCTACGTATAATGGTAGACGTACCATACATCCGTTCCTAAGGTTTCTAACGTTTTCACGTTAGCTAAGGTTTTGGCATTTTCATGTCACTAAGTTTGGATAGTCGCCAGTTAGGGCCATACTCCAGTTTACATACGATCCTTGGGCTTGTCCCCAGTTATCCTTGGGCTTGTCCCCAGTTGCTAACTCTTATCTTATATTGGCTTAGTCCCAAGTTATGCTCTATTTCAGGTCCTTGAAGATAAACAACTAGGGATCCTTGATCCTTACTTCTCTCTAAGGTTTATCTTATAGTTATCCTGATTGTGGTTAGGATCCTAACTTGGATCCTCAGGTATGATCCTTAACTATTTTTAATTCTATTCATTGTTTATTTGAATAACCCTTAAAGTTTGACAACTAAACTTGTGATCCTTAAAATATATTACTTTTTGGGATTCTTTAACTATAGGATATTTGGTCATGGATCATATCCTAAATATTTTCAATCTGACTTATTCAAAATTGCTTATTCAATAAGTGTGCATCAAAACAATTGAGAATTAAAGAGACAAAAAGGATAACAATACAAGATAAGCCACAAAAGATTAAGGTTTTATTTATTAACAAAAGATTAACCCTTAAAAGGTTGTCAAAATTACCTACCCCGAGCATCTACCAGCAATACGTGGCCCGTCCGCTGGGGTAGGTAAAGGGTGTCCATGATAATAGGTTCAAAAGTAGTGCAGGAATATAAAGGCGGCAGGATCACAATGGCTTCATCCCCCAAACAGAGGATCCCTCCACCATTTGCAATCCTACCTATTGTCCAAAGGATCATACATGATCCTTAATCCTAAAAACTATTGTTCAGTACAAACCATCAAATTGTTCAACAAAACAACCATCAAACTAAAAAATTGGGCTCCGGCTATGTCTAGAAGTTTCCATCATCGACCAATCATGCAGCCTAAACGTTCCCTGCATCACCACCTCCGGCTCCACTTGCTTCACCACCTTCACCCTTGCCTCCAGCCTCAATTTCCAAAACCTCCTCAGCTTCTTCATCATCTTCAAGATCAGCCAACCTTGCTTTCCAGTCCTCAACATCCCAGCCGCTTCTGTCGAAGTTAGGATCTTGAGCTTCCTGGGCCATCTTTAGTTTTGTCTGATACATTGTGATGACAGCAGAGACCTTTGCACCCTCTATGAGATCATGCTTTTCATAGTCAAGGTCGATCAGAAGTTTAGCCGTCTTAGTCTTGGCATCCTAGAGCTCCTTCTGAAGATCAGCAATTTTGAGGTCCTTTAGCAATGCAACCTACTGGAGGTCGGCAATCTTCCTATCCTGATCCTCAACGTGGCCAACATAATCCTCAATCTCAGTGAATTTCTGCAAAGGGGATAAAACATAAGGTCAGGACCAAGTGATCCTCAAATCAGCAAGATATATCAGCAGGATATGTCAGCAGGATATATCAGCAGGATATGTCAGCAGGATATACTAGCAGAGACAGTGATCCTTACATCGTTGAAGTACTCGAGGAATTGGTGGCGGATCAGAGGCAGACCCTGCAGATCCTCAGCTTCAGAGGCCTTTCTCTTCTTGATTCCCTTTCCTTTGAGGGGTGCCTTGGGGACTGAAACTGTCGGGCTAGTAGGAGCCTTTCTTTTGGAGGATCTGACGGTGGTGAGATCGGTGACATTGAACTTTGAAGCAGACTTGGTGGATTTTCCAGCACCTACACAACCAAAACAAGATAAGTATCTTTACTTCACTTATATTTCACTATTTATTTAAATTTTTAAACAAAGATACTTACTTGACATCGTGACAGAGCCTGAGGATACCTCCTGAGAATCCTGGGTGGTTGTCTTGAAAGATCTTGTTTCAGGATCAAGTTTCTTGAAAGCGATGAGTCTCTCTTTGGCAGCAGGAGACAGTCTGAGGTGTGAAACGGTGATAGCTGCATAACAAGAAAGCAAAAGTACATAAGTGATCCTTATATCAAAAGAAAGTTCTTTGGTGATCCTTCTCAGGATCCTCCACCCCACCCTACCATGGGTAGCCCATTTCTTGGGTAGATCCTTTCCGTCATCGATAGAATCTCTTTTGACAAAAAAGAAACGCCGCTTCCAGTTAGCATCATTCTTGGTAGCTTTGAAGATCGGGTGTTCCTCACCAGGTTTACGTTTGAACAAATAACGATGAGAACCAAAGGTAGTAAGATCATACAGCTCTCCCAGCTCTGACATTCCCAGGTCTATCCATTCCTGCTCGATGATCCTTTCAAGGGTATACAAAACCCTCCAGATCATCGGCATGGCTTGGATATAAGAGATGCCGGTTAGGGAAAAGAAAGATTGGGTGAAGGCTGGAAAAGGATACGTATAGCCTATGGTGAACGGAGTGACAGGAAAAGCAACCCAGTTGTCGGAAATATGATCACTCAGGGCATTGGGATCAAAAGATTTGAACTCGGTGTTCGCCGGGAAACAGTGACGGATCCTGTCAATCTGCGCATCGTTAAAACAGCAGCGTTCTTTTATGGAATCTTCGATGATCCCCTGGCTCTTCAGTGGGCTGTTTTTCGGGTGATCCTTAGCTGGGGAGTTCCGGAGTAACATTTTTGACAAGATGACTGAAAGAAACGGAAAACAGAGCACAAGAAGGAAGAAGATGAAGAGAGAATACCTGTTTATCTTCGGATGCAGTTATAAAGGGAGTATCTCTGAAATTTAAATGCAAACGATCAGATCTCTATCTCCTATTTATAATCATGATTATGCAGGGTTGTCACTTCTGTGGCGTCATAGTTGCAACGGATAGTTCTACAACAACGGCTATATTTACGATAGTTAGTTGCGGATAAGAGCAAGAAAATATAATTCGCTCATTTTACATATCACTCCTTATATTTTGGGGGCAATTGTTAGGGGAGGATTTTCTAACAATTAGTGATCCTTACTTATTATCCTAATTGATGATCCATACTTCTATGACAGATAGTGATCCTCAGAAGAGCTTCAGGATCAGGATCATGGATCACCTTAAGGATCCTCATACTAACGATTGTTTGTTTATGTTTCGTATTATTTTGCAGGAGTAACAAGCTTGACTTAGTCTTGGCAACGTTACTATGGAATATTCCACGGGTATTTCGCACACGTTTGACTGGAAATGGACATTGTGGAGAACGTGGAAGCTTGGCACAAAAGTCGGATAGTTTGTTAGTGTAGTTAACTTCTATTTTTATAGGGGTGACGAGCTAGTAATTAGAACACTTAGCCATTTTCAGCTACACACACTCTCATACAATCGCACTCTTGAAGCTTTCGGCAAACACTTAACAGTTTTCATTCACTTTTACACATTTCACCATAGTGATCCTTGTACCTAGCTCGTTACTATCCGAAGTTGTAAACATTTACTGATTTATTTAAGCTTGGTGATCGGTAGTTTCCATCACCCGGGGTTTTTTGTGCCGGAGATCAACTCTTGATCAAGGGCTTTTTCCCCGTATAAATCCTTGTGTCGTTTGTGCAATTTACACTAAAGTGATCCTTATCATTGTTCTACATTTAAAGCATCATTCCCCGTAACAAAGAGTTTGGTTGCATTATCCTCAACAGATTTTTTGACCAAAACAGAAATGATCACAAAAACAAGAATTTCTTAGGAATGAAGCACCAATTGCCCCACGGTGGGCGCCAAACTGTTTTGGTCAAAAATCAAGCAAGGATAATGCAACCAAATCTTTTGTTGTGAGGTGTGATGCTTGAATAAATGAACAATTGTATGAACAATTTGCAAATCAAATAAAGGAGTGACACAAGGATTTATACGAGGAAAAAGCCCTTGATCAAGAGTTGATCTCCGGCATAAAAAAACCTTGGGTGATGGAAACTACCAATCACCAACTAAGATTAAACAGAAAAATGTTACAACTCGGGATGATAACAAGCTTGTTACAAGGATCACTAGTGTACAAAAGTGCAAAAGTGTATGAAATCGCCAAGTAAACTGCCGAGAGCTGTTCGAGAGTGTGTGTTTTGCTAAAATTAGCTAAGTGTTCTAACTCAAGCTTGTTATCCCCTTTTTAAAATTAGAAATAACTAAACTAACAAATTGTAGGATCAAATTCGGACCTAAACGAGTCACTTAGAAGAGTTTATCTTAGTTTGAACGGCGGAAACAGACAAACCGAGTACAATTCAGCATGTATTCACTATAAACTGTCGATATTATTGATCTGGGTAACGTTTACAACCTGTCGACACTTCGGCAGCACTTCGTGGCTCACCGGAAGACAACACCTCGAACTATGTCTATGGTTCGCTCATAGGACCTATATATAGGTGACATGGTATCGCTTATATGTACATGACATATAAGCGAACCTCATATATGCCATATAAGCGGACCTAAAGCATTGACATATAAGCGGACCTATCTAGTTGACACATGAGCGGACCTAATTCTATGACATGAACGAAATCAGAATTACAACTTTGACCGAACTCATCATCTAACTTTACATAAATGCTTTTGTCTTTTGTGTAGATGTCATTGATGAAGTCACTTTGATAATGTCATCATGACATCATGCTTGAACAACTTCGCAACGAACCCAAGACTCGATATAAGACGAAGACGACAGATGAATGCACCAACAGACTCCCCCTCAGATGTTGACGGAGTCTTCAGTGTCGAGTCTTTGCATCTTTAGTCTATATCAGCCTTTGTGCTTCTCTTTGAAATGTCTGACGCTGTAAGTATCCTCAATCTCTATCTTCTCTTCTCTTTTCATCACCAACATGCTCCTTCCTTTAAGTATCTTCAGACTCCCCCTTTCGATATGCTGGGATCGCAGCCTGGCATGTTGAAATCACACAATTCTCAGGTATCGGAACCTGGCTCTCTATCATTCAAATAACCTGCACATTCTCTACCCAAAAATAAATTTTCTGATGATAACTTGAACACAATCAGACACCACTTGTATATATCACAAAGATGATTTAACATTTATAGACTCTGATGAATCACTTGAAGAAATATCATTTTCATGTTTAAAAAACACACTCTCCCAAACCATCTGTTCATCATGTTTAGCACTTGGAATTTTGAAAATCAGCTTTTCAACACCAGTTGTCGAAAATCTTTTTGTATTTTACAAAATTTATGCTAAAACACACTGAAAATCTTTTTGGATTTTTTTTAATAGACTGAAATGCAGTAAAGAAATATTTACAAACAATATTTTTGTGAGTCTGTGTAAGAGGATCATATCAGTTTATGAGACACATCACCAACACCGTTAAGCTTTATTTCATTTTAAGCTCTAAACGATTCACCTAGATTGTCAGTATACTGGTCCATTTAAATTCTCACACAAAGTTCAACTGCTTCAAGATACGATATTAATGTATTAAGCACTTAAACTTAATCGTGTGTCCCACCTCAGAATATACTCCCGTATCCAGATCCCAATATTCAGTCTTACAGGTAATTATGACACAAATGATATCTGTAGGGGTTAATAAATTATGAAGAATCATGAGAGCTCAGGTCAGAACTACCGTTCAGCAGAGAGATCATGACTCAACTTTTGGGTGTGTCCCCTTTAGAGGATCTTTTTTACAACAGCATTGCTAAGCAATTTTATTGTCTTATCATATATGCTGAGGGTGATGCTATATTTCAAGCATTGCAGAAAGTATTATTCGAGGACTAGGTCAGAACTTCCATTCAGCAGAAGTCCAGGAATAATACCCCAGATATCACTGAGTATAAAGACCTAGTATATCAGAAAAAGGAATCTTTCAAACGAGATTTCGGGGGTTACCCATATATCCGAGAGATGTTTCCCCACGATATAAGCAAGTTTGAATTTAGGTTTATATCTCGTCACAACCTACTAAATGTGCAAAAACCTACTGACGCATCATCAGTGAGACCGTTTATCACTTTTTAACTTTCCAATTCTTTAGCATGCTGTGATCGTCCACTGATGTACTATCATTTCCTCTTCTTGACAACAAAACTCATTTTTCATTTTATCATGTTTTTGGCTTTTTCAAATTTTCAAATGTTTTTTAATTTTCTGAAATTTTACTCCCCCTAAAATGCAAACACATTTTAGAAAATTTGAACACAAACTGTACAATAACGTGACAACTGATATCAAATTGCTTCAATTCGCCATCCACTTGGCATAAACAATCAGAACTCCCCCTCACAACAAACTATTTTCCCATTGATTTCAAAACACTTAAGTTTGTTTTAATCAAATGGTTTTTCCGGATAATAAGTTTGATTTTACCACTTGTAAAGTTAGGGGTTTGGTTCATCTCATTGTTTTTTTTAACCACTTGTAGAAAATCAGATACAACTTAATGTCCCTGATTTACCACTTGTAAGATCAATCCAACTAAGAAAGATAGATGCCGATTCCTGCTCCACTCTTACCAACCTGGGAGCTCCGGCAAGTCCACAGACTTACTGTTCGTAGTATGAACCATCCCAGTCACAAACCAGGGATGGTTCAACTTTATCTTTCTTCGTCTTCTTCTCATAGAACTCTTTAACCCCTTTGACTTTTCGATCAATCATTTTACCAAAAATGTGTTTCACAGTGAGGTTAAAGGCTTTTTCAACATCAAAAACCTTGTTATCATCATAAAATTGGTTTGATATCTCAACTTTACCAATTTTCTTCTTAAAATTTTCAGCCCGAAGTGGTGGAAAATTATCATCATCCATAGTCAGAACTGATTTTTCACTTTTTGAAACAACCTGTGGCTCCTCCGATTTTATGGAATCAGATTCATCGCCAGAAGATAGCTCCTCTGATTTTGACCTATCAGAATCATCGCTAGAACTATCAACCGATTTCTTAACAACCCATTTCTGGTTGTCAGATTTAGCTCTTTTGTTGTAAAACTTGTTTGAACATTCACCAATTTCAAATGTAGAATTTTTAAAAAATTTGGTTCTGTCAATTAGTGGTTCAAACACAATTTCCTTGTCTTTTGAGTTACGAGAAACTCCTTGTTTTGACTGTATTGACTTTGAACAATCTTTGGCAATATGTCCAACATTGTTGCATTTGAAACAGGTTCTCGTTTCTTTCATCTCTTCTTGCTTCTTTGCAAGGAATTCTTTGTTTGATTGCCTCCAGAATTCTTTCTTTTCTTCTTCTTCTAATGAAGTACCTGAAACAAATATCATCTTTGCTTTAAAATCACGAACATATTTTTCATTTTTTCTGTTTTTCTGTTGGAATAAATCCAAGACCTTTCTTTTTGAAATTACGGTTAGGATTTGGTTTCTTGTGAAAACCAGAACCAGAACTGTAACCTTTTTTCTTGTTTAATCTTTGTTGTACTCTTGAGGTGTAAATTTTAGGTTTACCATTAAGATTTAAATCTTTTATTTCAGAAATATTAATTTCTGTAAGTTTGAAAACCTTTTTGATCAATTCCGTTTTGACACCTCTTATTGGAAATTCCTCATCAGAATATAATTTGTCGGAATTATTCAATGTATATGCAACTTTGAATGTTTCGTCACTCAAATTAGATTTTGATAACAGGAATTCTTTGTTATAAACCCTTTTAACTGAAGACTTTTGACTGTTGACTGTTGATCTCGAACTTTCAGAACCAGACTTTGACTTTGACTCTGACTTTGACTCTGAGTTTGACTCCAACTTTGACTCCTCAGTTTCATCTTTATCCAACACCTGATCGACGACTTTCTTTATTAACTCGGACTCATGATCAGTGTCAGATGATGTAAACACGACATCAATATTTTCTGGCAAATTAACTGACGACTCCGACTCCCACTGTAAATTTGTTGCTTTTTCGACTCTTTCCTGATTTGGATTCCTGGGCAAATATCCATTTTCTAGCGGGGGTGGACATTTGTTATAACCGACATCTTGTTTCTTACCAGAATCCTTCTTGTTAGTCTTTTTCTTTGTGTCACTCTTCTTCTTGTTCTTCTTTTCTGGAGTCTTTTTTATCAGCCACTTTTCCATCATCATTCTTTTCTTCAGTTACTTCATTCTCTTCAAATGCCTTCATCCCTTCAACAGTAGGATAAATCATGTCAATGACATAAGAAGTACATGAGTAACTATTCAACAAACGATTTACTCTTTCAGTCTCAATCCTTTGTAACTCCAGCTTCTGTTCAAGCACAGCACACTTCTTAATGTAGTTGTTCACCACTTTTTGCTTCTTCATAAAAGCTCCCTGAAGTGTCTTCATTGCTATAGCTTGTTCTTCACTTGTTTGATTGTATTGGTTCATTGCTTTGTTCAGTACATCGTAAGATTCCTTCAAACTGTTCAAGTTATAGATCAATGTACTGTTCTGCTTCTTCACAGCTTCACAGTTTTCACACTTCACTGAAATATTTTTAGCATTAACTTCTTAATCAACCTTAAACTTCGGAACTTCAACCTTTACTTTCCTTTTGATCACTGGAACAGTCTCATCATCACTGCTCACTGGTGTCTTGATCTTTTTCTTCTTCTTTTTAACCTTTTCATCTTCACTGTCACTTTCAGCAATCAGTTTCATATCAGCTTTGAATTTTCTCACCCAATACTCACGATCATCATCACTATCTTCTTCAACTCGAGCTACAAAAACTTTATGGGCTTGAGTTTGATCTGGAACATAATTATCCCATGTGAAATTTTCCCAACTAAACCCTTCAGGTAACTTTTCATCATCTTGATCTATTATCAATGCACTACCATCAACTCTCTTTGAAGAATCTTGATTAACCGCACAAGCTCTCTTTCCAGAGTCTTCAATAATGTGCAATCCATGTGCAGTTTGTGCTTGATTTTGATGTTGTTGAGATGGTTGTTGAGCAACTTGATGGTAGATGGCTTTTCGATAATAATCATTGTTGTTGTTGAAAGGATTCTGAGCTCCACTTGCTTTGCGATTGGTGCACTCCCTCTTGAAGTGACCTTTCTCCCTGCAACGAAAACAAGTGACTTTAGATTTGTAAAAACCTAAAGTAGAAACATTAGCTTCACGTAGATCATCTCTTCCAGTGATTTGCTTGAATTTCTCAGCTCTCCTCAACACGCTGGCTAAGCACCATTTTATGTCCATCAGCTCCATCTCTTCAGCATCGATCTGATTGTAATCTTCCTTTGTTAGCATTGGATTCCCGATACGACCTGCAACAAAACTACCATAAGATTCAAGAACAGTTCCCAATAAAGACATATGGCTTTTTGCTAACTCTTCAGAATATTCCTGATCATTTTCAATGTTCAACACAATGTTGCATTGAATCTTTTTGCCATTTCTTGTTGTTGAAATATTTGGATCAAAAGACGGAAATGATGTGAAACTTGTTTTGCTATTTGATCCTGATGATGAACTTCCAGAAGAATTTTTGACATTGTAAGAAGTTTCTATTTTTGGAGATAGATTTGTAGATTTCTCATTCAACCCTGCTTTGTAATACAATCCAATATCTTGTTCACCATCGAAATCTTTCATTCTAACAACCTTTCGTTGCTCCATCTCTTGAGCTTCCAACTTCTCAATGAACTTGCTAAGTGTCAAACTGCTAAAACCTTTCTTGTTTCTAAGCATCATGAGATATGTGCCCCAAGTCTCGTGTGGCAATGAATCAGCAAGCTTTTCGATCAACTCTTCATTGTCTTTCTCAATGCTCAATCTCTTCATGTTTGCTAGCAGATTGCAATATCTTTCAATAATCTGCTTTGTGCTTTCATTCTTCAAACCACGAAACAAATCGAACTCTTTCTTCAGAAGTGACTTCTTGTTCTTTATCATTTCTTGACTACCAACAAACTTTGATCTTAAAGCTTTCCAAATCGAGTATGAAGTTCCATTATGTTGTAATAACACCAAGATGTCTTCTTTCATAGCTTGTTGTAGAAGACTCAGCATCATTTTCTCATCTTTGTATTTCTTTCTAGCATCGGCGCTTAGATCTTTAATCGGAACCACTTCTTCATCATCATTCATTGGTCGAATGTATTTTATCTCGACACATTCCCACGCATCCAAGTAGTTAGCTTGTACCCAATTCTCGAAACGGCCTTCCCAACCCTTATATTCTTCGATGTTCATTAGTTTGGGCGGTTTTTGCATTGTTCCCGTTTCGTTTTCCAACATCGTATTTTGTGCAAGAGAAATTGGAGTAACAGGAGTAGCGAACGCGTTGTAGAATTCCTCGTCCATGATTCGGTTTTTCAAATGAACTGTATCACCTTGTAAGAATACCTGTCGAACAAACAAACAAACAGTTTAAATGGACTGAATATGTAAAAATGTATTGATAAAATCAATCTAAGACTCGTCTCGAATATTTGTAGACACGTTTCAATGTTGATGAAGTAAGATCACTAAATGAATGAACTTGATAATGAACTGACTATTAACACTCGAGCTTTGAGATTGGGCCTATGTAAACAAATATCAATATGATATGGTTGGGCTGCAATTAAGAACACAATTGTGATCGCCACTTAACTCCCATTGGACCACCCAAACAAGTTGACTGATTCTATGTACAATAGTTCACGTGATTTCTTATTTCCAAATAACACAATCTGACAACCTCGATTAAACCAAAGACTCACTTGATTTACAATTGATTTTAATCTATGAAAATGGCCGACATTCACGTGTATTTTGACCGCACATGGTTCAGTGATATGTTTCACATGCAACCTCAATTGATAATTTGACTGATGCACTTTCACATGATTTATTTTTCCAAAGTACTGACACCCTTAGCCTACAATTCTTAAATCACAATGTTCAATCCTTTGTATTCAGTCGATGTACATGACACCTTTAATTTTGAATATCTTTCAAAATAATGTGACCGACATTTTAATCACCCCTCAATTTCCATTTGACTTCAAATGTAGTGGACTGACTTCCTTTTTACTTGCAATCAGATATGTTTACTTGGGCCAATAAACACATGCATTGGGCCTCAACAACACATGCAAACTGACATAAAACACGAAATACTTTTCCCAACTACTGACAACAATTCACGTGAGAATCCTGTTCGATGACTGACAAAGACTTTGATGATCACAAGAGCGAGACCCTATTTGTCACAACAGCAGACTCTTTGAAGTGGAACTATAAAAAATTGTTCAAGTAAGCGGACCAGATAATGTTCGGATAAGCGGACCAGGTATTGTCCGGATAAGCGGACCAGGTATTGTCCGGATGAGCGGACCTAACAGGTAATTTGGAGCGGACCTGTGAGGTAATTTGGAGCGGACCTACTCAAAATGTGTCGTTTGAGCGGACCTATCAAGTAACTTGAAGCGGACCTGATTGATTTTGGAGCGGACCTACATGCTGATGTCACCTTTCGAACATGTTCGTAAAAGCAAAACCTCAAAAATCCTACTTTCTAGGTCGATTTTAAATCTGAAAATTTCAAGGGTTTACTAATACATGATTCCGAGTGCACTGTGTGAAATTGAGCTGGTTTTACCGTAAAAAAATTTAAAAATTTGAAGAAAGTGTAGAAAAACAGAAATTTTCGGCTGAAATCGTATAGAACTCTTCTTCACTTGCTCTGATACCAATTGTAGGATCGAATTCGGACCTAAACGAGTCACTTAGAAGAGTTTATCTTAGTTTGAACGGCGGAAACAGACAAACCGAGTACAATTCAGCATGTATTCACTATAAACTGTCGATATTATTGATCTGGATAACGTTTACAACCTGTCGACACTTCGGCAGCACTTCGTGGCTCACCGGAAGACAACACCTCGAACTATGTCTATGGTTCGCTCATAGGACCTATATATAGGTGACATGGTATCGCTTATATGTACATGACATATAAGCGAACCTCATATATGCCATATAAGCGGACCTAAAGCATTGACACATAAGCGGACCTATCTAGTTGACACATGAGCGGACCTAATTCTATGACATGAACGAAATCAGAATTACAACTTTGACCGAACTCATCATCTAACTTTACATAAATGCTTTTGTCTTTTGTGTAGATGTCATTGATGAAGTCACTTTGATAATGTCATCATGACATCATGCTTGAACAACTTCGCAACGAACCAAGACTCGATATAAGACGAAGACGACAGATGAATGCACCAACACAAACTATCCGCAAATCATGCTAGCTTCCCACGATCTCCATAACGTTCACAAGGGCCAAGCACGTGCGGAATATTGAGGGAATATGCTCCACGAATATCGGCAAGACCAAGTCCATGCATATACTCCTGCAAAACGAGCTCACATATAAGGTAGACAACCGTTAGTGTAAGGATAACAATGAGGATCCTGAATCCTGGTCCTGCAACACATTCTGAGGATCCTAAATTCAAACAGAATTAAGGATCCGTGATCCTGGCAGTACTTGAGGATCCTTGATCCTTAGGATTGGAAAATCCTCCCCTAACAATCCTTAAAAATTCCAGAGGATATCAAGATCCCTATCATCCAGATTTTGGCTCCTGCTATTGAGGATCACATAACTATGGAGATAGAAGAAGATTCTGCAATGGTTCCTAGAAGAAGATCATGGATCCTTCCAATCATGAGATATATACAACATGGAGAGATTCCTACAGGAGAAAACCCCAGGGCTTTCAAAATTAAGGTATTTCAATTTACAATATTGAATAACATGTTATATAAACGATCTCTTGCAGGTCCATATCTAAGGTGCATAGAGGATCCTGAAATTCAAGAAGTCCTAAAGGATTTTCATGAAGGAGATTGTGGAAACCACACTGGGGGCAGGGCATTGTTCTCAAGGATCCTTAGGACAGGATACTATTGGCCTACAATGAAGAAGGATGATGTGGATTATGCCAAGAAGTGTGATCCTTGTCAGAGACATAGTGATATTCTTCATCAACCAGCAGAGCTCTTGCATCCTATATCCTCTTCTTGGCCATTCATGAGATGGGGAATGGATATAATTGGTAAACTTCCCAAAGCACCATGAGGAAAGATGTTCATGCTTGCCATGATTGATTACTTCTCTAAGTGGATAGAGGCTGAAGCCTTTGCTCAAGTCAGAGAAAAAGAAGTGATATCCTTTATTAAAAGAAATATTATTACTAGATTTGGTATCCCTTCTGAAATTGTTTGTGATAATGGATCCCAATTTATTGGGAGTAGAACTACTAACTTTTGTGACAGCCGGGGGATTAAGATGATAACATCAACACCAGTACACCCACAAGCTAATGGTCAAGCAGAATCATCCAACAAGATCATCATCAACAACTTGAAGAAGAAGCTTGGATCCAAGAAAGGAAAATGGGCAGAAGAACTACCTTATGTGTTATGGGTTGATAGGACAACCCCCAAGAATGCCACTGGCTAACTCCATTTTCTTTGGTATTTGGGGCAGAATCAGTGATCCCTAAAGAGATGGTGGTTCCTACTGCAAGAACAAGCATCCGTGATCCTAAAGGAAATGCTGAAAACTTGGTTCAAGACTTGAATACCATAGAAGAATTCAGGGATTTAGCAAGGATAAGAATGGCTAGTTATCAACAAAGGATGGCTGGAGCCTACAATAAGAATGTCAGGATCAGGAAGTTCCAAGTTGGTGATATGGTATTGAGGAAAGCATTTCAGAATACCACAAACCCTGCTGATGGAAAGTTGGCACCAAAGTGGGAAGGCCCCTACCTGATTGAAGCCGATGCAGGAAAGGGGGCATATCGATTGCTAACAATGGAAGGTGATTTGCTACCAAGAGCTTGGAATGCTGTCCACCTAAAGAGATACTTTATATAATAAGGATCCAGGATCCTTAGCAATATTCATGACTGATATCCTCGAAGGATCCTTAGAGGATAGATGATCCTCATTCTGGTAATGATCTGATTTTGATCTATTTAATTCTTTAATTATCTTATATACGAGGAGAAGGATCCTGGATCCTTCATCCTTCTTTCACTTAGTTCTGAGTTTTGCAGAAGGTTGATATATCCTTAACAAAGGATTGAGTATCCACAGAAGTTTCCAGTTATTTGGGTTTGACCCCAGTTATTTGGGCTTGACCCCAGTTTTTTTGGCTAGTCCCCAGTTTTTGGGCCTGTCCCCAGTATCGCCAGTAGCGCACGATGATCCTGATGCAGTTCAAGGCAATGGGATCAGTACCCGCTTTAGGGGCAAACAATTTCATTGTACTGGTTGTATTCGGGATCCTACGTATAATGGTAGACGTACCATACATCCGTTCGTAAGGTTTCTAACATTTTCACGTTAGCTAAGGTTTTGGCATTTTCATGTCACTAAGTTTGGATAGTCGCCAGTGAGGGCCATACTCCAGTTTACACAAGATCCTTTGGGCTTGTCCTCAGTTTTTTTTAGGGCTAGTCCCCAGTTTTTTGGGCTTGTCCCCAGTTTTTCAGGCTTGTCCCCAGTATATTGGGCTTGTCCCCAGAATTGTTGGGCTTGTCCCTAGTTGCTAACTATTATATTGGCTTAGTCCCAAGTTATGTTCCATTTCAGGTTTTTGAAGCTAAACAGCTAAGGATCTTTGATCCTAACCTTTTACTAAGGTTTGTCTTTTGGTTATCCTGATTGTAAATATTAAAGGTTTAGGATCCTAACTTGGATTCTCTGGTATGATCCTTAATCACTTTAGTTTTATACTTTATTTGTCTAAGTGACCCTTATTCTTTGACAACAGCTTGCATGATCCTTAAGTCAGATCACTTTTTGAATTTTTCGATTATAGGATATTTGATCTTTGATCATATCCTAAATTTTTTGACATAATCTACCAACCTTTTATTCTTAACTTATGAATTCAAACAAAGTGTATAATAGCAACTGAAAGGTAAAGTATTCACAAATGTAACAACACACGAGATAGTCAAAAGATTAAGCTTTTATTTACCAAAAGTTAAACCCTTAAAAGGTTGTCAAAATTGCCAACCCAAGTTTCTACCAGCAAAACGTGGCCCGTCCACTTGGGTTGGCAAAGGGTGTCCATATTAACAAGGTCTAAGTGCAGGAAATAAAGGCGGAAGGATAACAAGTGGTTTCATCCCCCAAACAGAGGATCCATCCACCACCCATTATCCTACCTATTGTCCAAGGATCCATGATTCTCAACCTTAAAAACTATTGTCTAAGTTATTACAGACCATCATTGTTCAAGAAAAATACCATCAAACAAAAACCATAGATCCTAAAAAAAATGGGCTCCGGCCACGTCTAGATAAATCCATCATCACCCATTTCTGCAGCTCACACCTTCGCTGCATCACCATCACCATCATCTCCAGCCCCAGCATCACCAGCCTGATCCTTAGCCCCGCTGCCACTTGCCTCAAGCATCAAGACCTCTCCAGCCTCCTCTTCATCATCAAGCTCAGCCAGCTTAGTCTTCTAGCCCTCCTGGTCCCAACTGGTCATGTCAAAGTCAGGATCCTCATCTTCCTTGGCCATCTGCAGCTTGATCTTGTACATAGCAATGGCGGCAGAGAGCTTAGCATCCTCCATCACCTCGTTCTTCTCATGATCAGCATTGATGTGGGCCATGACCAGCTGCTTTTTTGCTAAGTTAAGCTCCTTCTCGAGGTGAGAGATGGTCTCATCCTTTGCCAGGAAGATCTTCTGGAACTCCAAGTGCTTCTGGTCAGCTTCCTCGGCATAAGCATCCAAGAGCATCTGGATCTCAGCAAATTTCTGCAAAGAAAGGAAGATACAAGTCAGGATCCGTTATCCTCAAATGGGCAGGAAAGAATTAAGGGATCAGGGATCCTTACCTCAGCGAAGTATTCTTCAAACTGGTGACGGATGAGGGGCAGGCCATCAAGATCATCAGCGTTCTTCCTCTTTTTTCCTCCCTTGCCCTTGGTGTTGATAGGCTTGGGGATTATGACACTCGGGCTAGCAGCAGATTTCTTCTTTCCGGATCGGGCAGAGACAGCATCAATATCAGTGACGTTGAAGCGAGTGGCTGACTTCGAGGACTTTCCAGCACCTACAAACGACAAACAATAGATAAGTATCCTTGATTTAAGTACTTTTAATCATACATAAAAATAAACACTTACTTGACATTGTGACTGAACCGGAGGATACTTCTTGTGAATCCTTTGTGTTTGCCTGGAATGATCTAACTGCACGTTCAAGGCTCCAAAAGGCAGCGATCATTTCTTTGGTTGCAGGTGACTGAATGATATGAGAGACTGAGATAGCTGCACAAAAAGACAGGAAAGGATCAGTTATCCTCAATAGAAACAGGGTTATCCTATGATCCTTCTATAAGGATCCTCTATCCTACCATGGGTGGAGATCTTTCCCGTTTGGGATAGAATCTCTCTTTACAAAGAAGAAATGCTTCTTCCAGTTGGTATCGTTCTTTGTGGTCTTGAGGATTGGGTGTGCTTCACAAGGTTTATGTTTGAATAAGAAGCGGTGTGAACCATGGCTCACAAGGTTATACAACTCAGCCAGTTCTGACATCCCCAACTCTATGCCTTCCTGCTCAATGATTTTCTCTAGGGTATATAAAACCCTCCACATCATTTGCATGGCCTGAATGTAGCACATGCCGGTGAGAGAAAAGAAGGATTCAGTGAAGGCAGGGAAAGGATAGGAGTATCCTATCAGGAATGGGGTGGCAAGAAAAGCAACCCAAGTGTCGGAGTGTTGGTGCACGGAATGTCTGTTGACTACGTTTACATCAATTCTTAGGTCAAGATTAGACCTTGAAAGTCAAAATTAGGGTTTAATGATGTAATTTCGTTTATATGTACAAGTTAGTAGGTGATTTCGCTTATAGGTCTTAGGGTGGTTTCGCTCATGTGTCACCTGGTAGGTTTCGCTTATAAGAACACATGAGGTTTCGCTTATATGGACTGACCATATAAGCGAACCAGCTAGACTATAAATACCCATCATGTGTTCTCATTCTGGGACGTTGGAGCGAAACCAGGTCATATGCTAGGTGTCGGAACTCTGTCAACTTGAACTCAGAAAGCATAAATAATGAAGAAATCGAAAGAGAAAAGCTGTGTAACTTCGTGTATACTGATTCCGCCTTTATACGTGAAGATGAACTGCCTTGACTGACTTTTCAGGGTCGGAACACGGTCCAACAAGTGGTATCAGAGCTTCAGGACGAGGAGTTCATACTACTACAGCTGATTCGACAAAATTCTCTCATTTCTACTCACTTTCTCTCATACTTTTTCTGTTTGAACTGGTTCCTACGGTTGAAATGGCCTGATTTTTTAGTATAACGTGTAAAAATACAGTAATAACAAACCCTAGAAAGATTCAGGTTAAAATACGGCTTAAAATGGTAAAAATCAACTAAAAACGTGATTTCGCTTTTACGGACATCGATTGTAATTACTTGATTTCGCTTATTCGGACATGTACTGATTTCGCTCGTAGGGACACAAGTTGTCTAATTTCGCTTATAAGGACATAATATTGATTTCGCTTATCTGAACATCACCATATTTCGCTTATACGTACACATGGGGTTTCGCTCATAAGGCATGTCTTATGAGCGAACCAGCTAGCCTATAAATACCCATCATGTGTTCTCATTCTGTACGTTGGAGCGAAACCTGTTCATGTGCTAGGTGTCGAAACTCTGTCAAATTGTAATGAGAAAGCATAAATAAAGAAGGAAATTGAAAGGAAAAGCTGTTGTAACTTCGTGTATACTGATTCCGCCTTTATACGTGAAGATGAACGTCCTTGACTGACTTTTCAGGGTCGGAACACGGTCCAACACGGAGACATAATCGCTTTTGGCAGTAGGGTCAAAGGGTTTGAAGACGGTTTCCGCCGGAAAACAGTGGCGAATCCGGTCAATCTACGGATCGGTGAAGCTGCAGAGTTCCTTCGAAAGATTTTTTATAATCCCTTGGCTTTTTAAGGGGCTATCTTTCTGGTGATCCTTGGCGGGGGAGGATCGTAGCTTCTTTGTAATCTAAAGATTTTGAAGAAGAACAGAGTAAGAAGATGAAGAGAGAAGGAGGAGAGAGATACCTGATTGATCTTTGAATGAGGATTTAAAGGGAGTATCGCTCGAATTTAAATGCAAATTGATCCTTATCTCTAACTTATATATAATGATGATTCTGCAGGATTGTCACTTCAATGACGTATGATGTGTAACGGCTAGTTCGACTCAAACGGCTATAATTCTGTTGGCTAGTTAGTTGCAGATAAGATTAAAAAATACGACTCGTTAATTTACATTTTACTCCTCATAATTTGGGGGCAATTGTTAGGGATAGATTTTCTAAACCTAAGGATCACGGATCCTCAAGTACTGCCAGGATCACGGATCCTCAATTCTGTTTGAATTAAGGATCCTCAGAAGACGTTGCAGGATCAGGATTCAGGATCCTTATTGTTATCCTTATACTAACGGTTGCCTTCACTATGTTTAAGTTTATTTTGCAGGAGTATACGCATTGGACTTGGTCTTGTCGATATTCCAGGGGAATATGCTTAAATATTCCACATGTGCATAGCCTTTGTGAACGTTATGGAGATCGTGGGAAGCTTGCACATTTAGCGGATAGTTAGTTATCTAGTTATTTCTAATTTTAAAAAGGGGATAACAAGCTTGAATTAGAACAATTGGCTAAGTTAGCTAACGCTTACATTCTCGCAAGCTCTCAACAGTTCATTTGGCGATTTCATACACATTGCACTCTAGTGATCCTTGTAACAAGCTTGTTATCATCCCGAGTTGTAACAATCATTTGTTTAATTATAGTTGGTGATCGGTAGTTTCCATCACCCGAGGTTTTTTATGCCAGAGATCAACTATTGATCAAGGGCTTTTTCCTCGTATAAATCCTTGTGTCACTTGTTCATTTCATTTGCAAGTTTGTTCATACATTTGTTCATTGTTTCAAGCATCATTCCTCACAACAAAGATTTGGTTGCATTATCCTAGCCTGATTTTTGACCAAAACAAAAGATATGAACGAAATGTTAGAATCCGCGAGATGGATTCAAAACATAGAACGGAATGAATGATAGAATGAAAAAGTTCAAAATTGTAAATAGGCACGAATCAAATAAGTAAGAATGAATGACAAGAATGAAAGGCTCAAAATTTTAAGTAATTATAAATCGAATGAGTAAATGTCCTTTATGAAGCGGATATTATTATTGCTATGTTTTGAACTTATATATATGTAAATATATGAATATAATTACGTTCATGTATTGTATGCAAGGATAAATGAGTTATGTGGGTCAAATGGTGAGTACCATTTGAACCTGGTATTTAATGTTTGAAATGGTTAACTTATTTAATTGAAGGTAGAAAAATTGCCCTGTTGCATGGCAGGGACAATTTACTCGTGGTGATCACGGCCTCACGGGGTTCACACGATAATGCTCGAGGCAATTACATCATATGACCTTTGGATTTGTCATGCATTTTTAGGAGTTACTGAACAATGACATCACTGTCTTAAACCAGTCACTTATATTAAACAACATCTTAGAGGGCTTTGCGCCGCCTTGCAACTTTACTGTAAACGACATGGAATACAACCAAGGCAATTATCTCACTAATGGAATATACCTTGATGGAACACTCTTGTTAAAAGTTTCACGTATCCACAAGGCGAACAATTAAAGTTTTTGAAAAACAAACACGAGTCAACAAGAAAGGATGTGGAAAGGGTGTTCGGTGTCCTCCAGGCTCGTTAGCACATTATACAAGGTCCAACAAGGATTTGGAAGGCTAGAGTTATATTTGTTATAATGTACGCGTGCATAATACTACACAACATGATTGTTGAAGACGAAGGATATGTCGTATCAGACTTGGATGTCGCCTCCACTGACACATGGTTCGACAGACAACTTTGTTGAATGCTTGCAACGGCCTAAACAGTTACGTGACAGCGAAGCTCATCACACTCTTCGACACAATTTAACCAAGCACCTTTGGGCACATAGGCTGGCAGGGTAAGAGGAAGACGAAGATTAGTAGTAAGTAGACGTCATTGGCCATTGACAGTCCCACCTTTTTTATTCCCCCTGGCAGTCCCACCCTAACTATTTTTCCTCCACCGGTTCTAAGTTAAAAAAACTTAACGGAGTTAAGTTTTTTTCCGAATTACAAAATGACGTTTTAAGGCTTTTGATCAACGATGATACGAGTCGATTGATGTAAAACTTACCTCGAAATGGTTCTCCAAATGACGAAAATGGTGTTTCAATTCGGGTGAAGCATCGTTTCGAGGTAAGTTTTACATCAAGTGACTCGTATCCTCGTTCTGATCAAAAGCCCTAAAACATCAGTTTGTAATTTGAAAAAAAAAAACTGAGGACCAGTGGAGGAAAAATAGTTAAAAGGTGGGACTGCCAGGATGGAAAAAAAAGGTGGGACTACCAATGGCCAATGACGCCTACTTAGAATTATTAGAGGCCAATATCCCTTTTTTATTACGTACTTTGTTTAAGTGTTTTACTTTTTGTTCTTTTTGTTCTTTTTTAAGTTTGAAGTGTGTCTTTTTTAATTGTTGTAAGTGTGTTTTTTAAATAAATTATCTTATTAGGATTTTTTTTATTTTTCATATTTTTAAATCATTAAGTAAAAAAATAGTTATAAATATTAATTAAATAAAATAAAAATAGATTATTCAAAATTTATATAGTTAAAATAAAATGAAAATATAGGAGATGAAGTGGATAATGAAGTGACGGTTTAGAGTGGTTTATTGTTGAAGGAAAATATAAGGGTTTGAAGCAATGGTAGTTTGTAATAATCTGACATACTAACTAGACGGTCTGTAGTATAGTATGAACTTAGTCTATTATTGTAGATGCTCTAAGATTTAGATATCCACAATTTAGATCAACGTCCTTACCATGTGTACATTTATGGTTTTTCAAGAAAATGTATACCTTTATGGTATTTTAAATATATTTGCAAACAAGAAAAACCAAAACTTTTGCTTAATATTATGATAATTAGTAAAATTTTGATTTTTTTTGTGTATGTATATATTTATATATCATATCATATCATATCAGATATTGGATATATTTAAAACTTAGAACTAACAAAAAAACATGAATTTTCCGAGTTTTGCAAGCAACATTAGCAACATATATTTGTGATAAAAGAATATGTCACAAAAGAGGTTTATTAGAAATATGTCGCAAATGTCTTCACCGCAAATCCACCACGAAGGCGTGATATTCGTTTAGATGTGAATTTTGCAATCAATATGGATTTCATTTATGAAATCACATGCTTAAAATGTTAATAAGTAAATTAAGTTAAAGGTTAATCTTATATACACTATTTTAAAATTCAAAATTTCGTATTTATTCCAAACATCATAGTGACATGTGTATGAGTTTAAATATAAATAATGCCATCTATCTGACACATTAATTTCTATTTTAAGACATCTCCATATTTTGCCATTAGTCACCATTTAACTTTTATTTAATTTATATGAAATAAACAAGGATATGTAAGGGAGGAGGGGGTGGTGATCACTCATTCATCACTCACAACATCCAATCAAGTTCCGTCATGTCATCAACCATTATTCCATTAGGGGAGGCGGGGTGGAGTAATTTTCCTCCGTTATAAAACCTTACAACGCGTGATCAACTCAAAGTCCCCACCGCCACCAAAATATTCAACGCGTGGATAATTGATTGCGTTATAGTTTTCACGCGTGATAAAGGTTTGAGTGATGGAACATGTGAGGGGGTGTGAGGGTTTATTGTTGGGTGTTGTGAGTGATGACCATTGCCACTAAAAAAGTTGTGAGTGATGGAAAAATGGTTGATGACATGGTGGAACTTGATTGGGTGTTGTGAGTGATGAGTGATGACCACCCCCACCCCCCTTACTCACAACTTTTTTTAGTGGAAATGGTTATCACTCACAACACCTAACAATAAACCCTCACACCCCCTCACATCCTTCCTTCCATCACGCATGAATTTTATAACGGGATTAATGTTTCAAACGTGAAATTTGATGGGTGGCGGTTGAATTTGACCAAGTTCCACGGGTTGATAATTTCCATCACGTACAAATATGGCACCGCTCCGCCTCCCCTAACTTTAATATTATAAATGGGTAGATGCTAAATTTAAAAAAAAGTTAATATACTAGACAAAATTAATTGAGTTTAGTGCATGGACCAGAAGCGTTTAATGCAAATAACTTGCACTCTCCTTATCTTCATAACTCTTTGTCATTAAAATGGGGTCGAAGCTGAAACTCTAAAACCACCATAAATTAGGGGAAAATCATCAAAAGTATCCAAGTTTTTATGAAAGTAGACGTGAACGTGCTTTTGCATTTAAAAAGAAACAATATGAAAAGGTCACATAAGTGGAACCAATTAAATCAGCTAAAATTTAGCCGGTAAAAAAAAAAACTTGAAATATACTACGTACGGATCTATAAGCATCCAATCAAAACAATACATATGTAACGAACCGGCTAAAATTTAGTCGGAGCGGCGCATGTTATGCAATTGTTGGTTTGTTTCATGACTCATTTTACTTTTTTTAAAGATTTTTGTGCCGGCTAAATTAGCTGGTTTTGCTTATGTGGCGTTTTCTGATGGGCTATTTTGGGACTTGTCTAGTTTTTGTAAGCGCAAAAAATCCAAGCCAGTTTTGATAAAAACTTTGGTCCACTTGTATATATTTTGGTGATTACCCATAAGTTAGGGCAATGTACTTGGATTCAAATCAACCAAGTAAAGTATCTTCATCCACAATCCTCTAATCAATATAAATCATACTACCTCCGTCCCATTAAATGTGTCTTATTTTGAATTTTCAAAGTCTTTATTTATAAACTTTGACTTTAATTATATATTTTTGTGTTATATAAAACATGATGAAAATTAACCCGATAAAAACACTTGTAAAACACACTCAAATCATATAACTTTCATCAAGTATTATCTAACACAAACAAAATTATTTAAGGTCAAAGTTTACAAATAAAGACTTTGAAAATTCAAAATATGACACTTTTTTGTGGGACGGAGGGAACAGTAGGAAGAAAAACGAAGAAGAAGCGCGGGAAATGAACGAGAACGGAAAAACCCTAGAAATCGCCAAAGTCTAGAGAGAGAAACGAATTGTAGTAATAGGAGTATTATCTAATTAACCTAAAACCCCACGAAAATCGAATGAACTCGGTCCTTAAACCGGTCAAATCTGACCGTCGAAACCGATTTGAAGTGGGAATACAGTGTTTCTTCATGGCAAAGAAGAAGACCGGATGGAACAAGTGGTTTTGCAAGGAAGGTTTGTAGAAACGACATCGTTTACCTTGGGCTTTGAATGGAGTGAGTGAGATAGTACGGATGTATACGGGGTAAGAATGTCAAAGAAAAACGCAAATTGTCAGGGCCACTTTTGACGGATTCGATACTGCAGCATGTGACCAAACGGAAACAAACAAGAAAACATTGGGAGCGTGATTGACGGTTTACGTGATAACACATTAATCTCCTTTTCCCGTACGGAACGGGTTTATAAATAAATAAATAAAAATATATGTTGGTTCATTCTTTTCCTTTTATTTTTATATTTCTTTTATGATCTATCATTTTCTGTTAATTTGGTTAATACAATGATAATCTAGTTAATTCAGTTATCTGAAACATATATCCGATCATATTTTGGGTCTAATAGATACTAATTTTTTTTTTTTTTTTGAAAAGAAAACTTCATTCCACCAACTCGAAGAGCCCTCAAAGCGAGGACCTACGAGCACACAAACGAGAATACATCAATCCAGAGGATACGCACACCATCTTTTCCAATTTACATCTTTCCATCTAGACCTATTACAAATCCAAAAGTATGTCGTCGATTTCACAGTCTCTACCACCTCAATAGGCCTTCGGCGCTTGTTGTTGAAGATGCGGTTATTACGTTCATTCCACATAACCCACAATGCGGTATAGATGACTCCCCTTAAAACATGTCTCGCTTTTTTGGTCGTTGTCTGCAGCTCCGGGATTTTCAAAACATCCGAAACATCAAACAGGAAACTAGGATTTAACCGACACCACACTTCGATTCTACACCACACTTCTTGCGAAAAAGCACACCCAGTAAACAAATGAATAGCCGTCTCCACTTCAGTTTGACAAAGGCTGCATAACGAGTTCTGTGGGATCACACCTCGCTTTATAAGTTTTGCGATTGTAGGGAGACGGTTTAGAGCGGCTCGCCAAACCATAACCTTGCATTTTAATGGCACCCAAACCTTCCATTTAATAACAGGAACCTGAGCAGTCCTCTCATTGTTGGAAAGAAGGCTTTTAGCCGATCTAACTGTAAACAACCCATCGGTTTCATGTCTCCATTTCCAGCCATCCACTCCACCTCTCCACTTGAATTCATGGTATAAAAAATATAACACAAAATTATTTATGAAAATAATTATGTGAATTCGTTTATTTATATATGTTTACCTAACCGAAACATAAAAAGTCAGTTATCAACATGCTTATAGCGGTTTCTTAATTGGTTTGGTTATTTTAGTTGTGATTCGATTATTAGGTTTTTCTACTCACCAATGTAGACTTGTGAATACATTAGATACGAGTAAATAAAGTAAATACACAAAAATATGGGAAAAAAAGTACGTATGGTTGACAAAAAAACACTAAAAGAATTAATGAAAAAATAATATAAAGTTGGTCAAGTTTGTACATATATGGCATTTAGGAAATATTGTACATAAAATACTTGAAATTATTTCGCACGTATCATGACTATAAAGATAAAAATGTATTTAATGTTAAAACCAATGTGTTTATACTATATGGCTCCACACAAATCACGTAATTTGGTGTATATTTAAATGTTTAGATTAACGATTGAAAAATTACATAAGAATGACAGGTAAATGGACAACATGCTGCCCCGCAACCCCCTTTATAACTAACTAACTAACCCTCTGCACGTAATCGTCTTGCTATTTCTGCATCTCATAAAACTTCTGATACCTATCATGCTTTATAACTAACTAACTAACTAACAAACGTATCAAAATTGTATTCGACAAACATCCTCGTCTGTATTTGTTGTTTTACATGTTACACTTAGAAGACCCGCAACATAATCGTAAAAACTTAAGCCTAGAGTTATTATTTGAAAACTTATTGTCTAGTTACGAATAATGGAGCTATTGAAATGCACGATTTTTAAGGGCATGAAAAAAGAATATACAAACAAAATTTAAGTAAAGGACAAATTTGAAAATCTAAATGAGTCACGAGTCGTTAATTTCTTAATTTCTTCTACAAGCCTAGAGAAAAGATGATAAAGTTGAGGAATAGTTTAGTCTCATAACAATATTTATATTTGAATATTCAATACATTTTATTTTAGGTCAAATATAACTCTATCACCAAGGAGAACTATATTAATCATGGAATCAGAACGTTATAACCAGGAAATTGCGTTAGATACTGTTTACTTCAACTACTTTGTTGTCTATAATTTGACAAGTAAAACTTATAAAAAAAACGCTTGACCGACCAGAATTAAGTTTTTGGTTTTTTTTTTTTTTTTTTTTTTTTTGTCAATGAGGTAGTGGTGGAGTGGTTGGGGAAATAATTTATGTTCCTTGTGACCAAGGTTCGATTCTCACTCTCCGTATTATTTTATGCGGCATCCAGGTGAAGAGCGAATGCTGGTGGCGCCGGTTCGACTTGGATGGGAAGCGAGGTTTTACCGATTATTCCAATGTCCTGTCTTCGGGCAGGTGGAGGTCGGGTTTCAACACATCTGGAGAGAGGCAAGGGGCTGGCGGCGGTCGCACAACGCCCGGTGTCACGGTGGTTGGTACGTCGTTCCTCATCGTTAAAAAAAAGGTTTTTGTTTTTTGTTTTTTTCAGTTTTTGGTTTTTTGGAGTTCTTTGATAGGCATTTAAAAGTCGGTAAAGACACTATTTAATAGCAAGAAGACTAGTCTCAGGCTCTTAGCAACACATCAACCTCACGAGTCAAGACTGAGACTCAAGGTGTAGGTTGCTAACATTTATTGGGTGTTTTATATATATTTGTGATGTAACAAATAAAAATGAACTAATATTTAATCTTACTTTACGAAAACAACTTTATATTAAAAACAAAAGAATATATACAATTTAAGCATATATTAAAAACAAGTTTATAAAAAAGAATTTATGTGCATAACACGATTATAACATGCGATATTAGGTAGTGACTGAGAACAAAGATGAGAACCGACTCTCTAGAAGCAGAATGGTACGAAATACCAATTCTACATACCTTTAAGGACCACTAGTCAAGAAAACGATTCCTTGAAGGACCACTAATCAGTGAGTCCAACAAAATGAAACAAGAGGCTTAGCAAAATCCAAACAAAATGAAACAAGAGGCGCAGTTTGTTGCCCGTCTACCTGTTATTCTTATGTAATTTGCCGTGTTGATTGGAATGAAAACAAAAACCTTGACAATCTAATTTTTAGATGGTAGTTGTAACACGTGTAAAAGGGTGATTTTTTCTTTTTAATAAAATACATTATTTAATCTATCTAGTGAAAAGTTTAAGAAAAGAACTCATAAAGATATTTTGATGGGAACTCATAAAGACATTGAGTCGATGGGAGTTAATTTACCTCGTCTTTTGCGTGTGATTTTGGGCAATGGGAGGGGTATTTTATTCTGGTTGAATTGCTGGATTCTTGACACTCCCATAACATCAAAAATTTCCTCATTTGTTTGCCTTAGAGAAGCTCAACCTCGCAACTATTGCGAATCGAGTAACCATGGTCCAAGGCGTAAGGGTGGAACAATTTCATTAGGTAAGACAATTACAATCAACTCAGGAGTTAAACAAATTGGAGTTGCTGTCTCGGTGTATTAGGAATGTTTCAGCAACATCGGAAGAGGATAATTGTGTTTGGGTTTTGGATTCTACCGGGGAGTTTTCGGTTAAAAGCTTAAAGACCAAGTTTCATCAAAACAATCGGAGGAGTTCGGAATACAGTTACCTGTGGAACAACTAGGTTCTAAGTGATGGAAGAAAAAAATCTATACCATTATCCAGACTGTGGTGTGGTGTCTTTGGAAGAACAAAAAATGAGTCGGTTTTCAGTAGGTGCAAGCTAAGTCCGGTCAGAGTGGTGGAGGAAGCAAAGTCGTTGGGTTACCTTTGGCTTAGAAATCGTGCTAAAGCTAACGGTTTATCTTTGGAAGCTTGGTGTAATTTTGAGTTGTCTAGTATGGGTGTATAACATTTGGTGACTTATGTACTGTAATGATGTTAACAGTTTTGTTAACATTTAAATTCTTATAAAGTAATTTTGTTAGGTGTTCAAAAAAAATTAATGAAGTCATTTGAGGTTAGAAAATTGATAGAATTATGTCTCAATGTTTTGGTCAAAATCTGTTTAAGGATAATGTAACCAAATTTGTTTGTGAGGTAGAGTGCTAGATTGAATGAAATGATAAAAGAACGAGAAATGTAAATGATGCACGATGAATTATATGAGGAAAAGCCTTTGATCACTAGTAGATCGCCGGCATAAAAACCTCGGGTGGTGAAAACTATCAAACACTGATTGGTGCATTTTAAGTACACTCTATTTTGTATTAATCATAACAAAAATGCATCGAATTAGTTCAAAATATGATTGTTTAATGTGGTTTTATTATCATGAGGGTTAAGATAACAACGAGCTTAAATGATACAATTACACATATAAAAGATAATTAATTCAAATTCAACGTTAGAAATGGTAAAGCAAATTTGATGTACTTATAACTTATAAATATATTACCATGTCTCTTAAATGAATTATATATTATCTAATTAATTTTAGTGTTCATGATTTTATGCAAAATATTAATATTGTTTTCATGGACTAAAAAATTAAATATTGAAATAATTAAGTGGGCTGGCAAATAAGTTGAATGGTTTTTTTTGGGCTGCACATGTGGGCACCGTACATCAAAATAGCTAAGAATTTGGAGGGGAGCCCACACATGAGGAGATAGGTCGGACTGGAGATTAGAAGAACAAGAGTTATTGGAGGCAGAAATCAGAATTGATATAAAAAAAGTTCTTTAGGAACGCATAAAAATAAGATCGCATAATATAAAAAAAGCACTTCTTAAAAAAAAAAACTAAAACGATGTCAATATTGTAATTTTGAACTGGGGGCAAAATTGTAATTTTTGGTTGTGGGTTAAATCGTAATTTGTCACAAGCTAAAGAGATGGCAATACTATAATTTTTTACTAGATGCAAAATTGTAACTTTGAACATGGGCAAATTCGTAATTTTTAATTGGGGGTAAAATCGTATCATACCCAGTGCCAAGCAACAACACTATTCCCCCACAAACCTTTAAAAAAAACTAAAACGGTGACAATACTTTAATTTTTAAGTGGGAGCAAAATTGTAATTTTGAGCTAAGGTAAAATCATAGTTTGCCAAAAACTAAAGCGATGGCAATACTGTAATTTTTAACCAGGGAAAAATCGTAACTTTAAACAGGGGACAAATTTGTAATTTTGAACTAGGGATAAAATCGTAATATACCCGGACAGGAGTGTCAGGCAGCAACCTAATACTATTCCCCATATTGGTTTTGTAGTATATATATAAATAAATATAAATTTACGAGATGTTATATAATATTTTGACTTATGGTCTATTTTCATGAACTCACCAGCTTTTCATTGACGTTTATTATTAAGCATGTATTTTAAGGGAATTATTAAGTGAACGAGGTGCTTAGAAGAGAAGTTTGGAAACATTTAATGTATAGTGATTACATATCTATAAGTTCCTAATGTAAGTACCAAACTAATCGGTCACAGCAACCCCTTACCAGCATCAATATCACTGGTCTCATCTGCATTTTGATTGGTTGGATTTTCTTGAGCAAAATTCATAAATTGTTCCCATGACAATTCAGAAGATTCTTGGGTAAGAACAGCAGGATCATGAGTTATATGTGTTGTACCACCAAAAGGTTCATTGAGGGCCTCAAAATCTCGGGCAAATGATCCTACAGATGTAGAGGCAGCTACATCTGTTTTATTTGACTTCATAAGGGTATCAGCATCAGTATCTCTGGTCTCAACTGCAATTTGATTGGTTGGAATATCTTGAGCAAAGAAGTCATTCAAATATTGTTCCCATGACGACTCAGAAGATTCTTGGGTAAGAACAGCAGGATCATGAGTTATATGTGTTGTACCACCAAAAGGTTCATTGAGGGCCCCAAAAACTCGGGTAATTGATCCTACAGATGTAAAGACAGTTACATCTGTTTTATTTGACTTCATAAGGGTATCAGCATCACTCATATCGGGACCGTTTCTGTATGGCCACCTTGGTATACCAAGATTCCTGCAAACGCGCTTCAAGGTAGATCTGCTAACTACATTTATACAATGTAGACACAGAGTGAATATGAGAATATTAAAAGGAAACGAAGCACACAGATATCAACATCATACCTTCAAGGATAGTTGTAGTGTTGTTCATTGACTTCCCAAAGTGTTTACTTATTTCCTCGAAACTAATCATCCTTGTCGAGCTGCTCTTCCTTTTCATACTTCTTTTTCTTGGATTAATATGGTAATCTTCAGTCCTGTTCTCCAAGTAAGGAACAACACTCTGTCTTGCTCCTCCAGCAGCAGAGTTCGGTGGCTCATTTTCCATATTTTCTGATTCAGGTGGTGGTACCTCTCCTCTTTCAGTCAATAAGTTTACAGAAGAAGGCGTAGTAGAGTTGAAGTTCCAATTAAAGGAAAGTCCTCCAATAACTTGGGGAGGTGATATAGTATCTAATTGCATCCAAGAAGAGTTGTTAATCTGCTGCTTAACTGTTTCCATCAACCTTTGTACGTATGTTTCGTTTGCGCTGTGTACTGGTAAAAAGAACTCTATAACATGTTCAACATCTTCTTTAAGACTCTTGAGATAGATAGCTAAACAGCTAGCTAACCCACTCCTGCGGGCATTGTGAACCAACGGGTAATCATCTTCATCAAGTTTTGTTACATCTTCACAGAACCATGTACCACAGGATGACAATGATCTCCCAACAACTCCTTGAGATTTTTCCAGGTGTCTATTTCTGCAGACTTCGTGGAAACCCCACAACTTCAAGTCTCGAACGTAGAATGGAAGATCATCTGTTGACATGCAGGCTTTCCCTATGCAGCTTCTGTTGAAACTACTACAACTCTGCTCTAGATTTTCTGAAATAGCCACATAACTACTATATCCAGAAGGAGCCCACACTTGAGCTATAGGTAAAGCATGAAGGTCACAAGTTGTCTTCAAAACCTTGTAGATTTCTTCATCCAGTTCATGATGCCTTCTATCTATAATCTGTCGGAAGTCGGAACTGTTAGTTATAGACTCATAGACCCAAAGAGATGTCAAATATCTTCGGTCATCGTCATGTGGTGTTGCAGCACCAGGCAGAGGCTCATGAACACAATGGTATCTCGATTTCAAAGTACCCAAAACCCCTGACTGATTACTCCCGCCGACCAAATCGGAAGAAACCTCGTCCTCTCTGCTCATTTTGCTTTGAAAATCTCTAGTTCTAGTACTCCCGCCTATCAAATCGAAAGAAACCTCTGCGCTCATTTTGCCTTTGCTTTGTTGAAAGATATAACCACAAGTTGGTGAACCGGTCCAAAAAAAGACCAACCTGCTGCAAAATGAACCGGTCCAAAAAGACCAACCTTATTGAATAAGTTACAGGGAAGGTAGATTAAAAATATTATGGGTCATGGACTCATGGGTGTGAAATGAACTGTGAAGAGACCAAAATTCCCTTCCATTTAAAAGAAAAAGAAAAATTTTCATCTCATAAACCAACCTCTTAATTATTAATAATCAATTAATTAAAAAACAATATATATAGAAACGGGATCAGGAGAAAACGCTCAAAAGTGTGAGAACGGTGAGAACGCATCCTGGCCCAACACGTGTCACGCGACGTAGAGAAGGGCAGAGGGTTTTTTTTGTCTTTTCAATCTTCTTTTATTTTCCCAACGCGGTATAATATTTTATGGCGTCTAAGTTTTTTTGGCGTTAATTGTATTTATTAACCTTTTTGGCGTTGAATTAATTGTTCTGTGTCACATAGATAATTTTTTTCGCGTTATAGCGTTTTCTGGTTAATTTTTTTGGCGTTTTGTGTTGTTCTGTATAATAATTCACTACGAGTCATTAATTTTTGCATAAAATTACAATAAGACCAATTTTTTTTTGGCGTTTAGTGAATTTTTTGGCCTTTAATACATTTTACAAGGTGCTTTGCCAGCACCCGTTCTCCCAGTTTTCATACTACTAGCGTTTTTTGGTGTTTGTAGTTTTTGGCGTTTTATATAATAATGTATTTTATTCATAGGGAATTAGATAACAAAACAACATATAACTTGATATCAAAACAATATAAAATGAAAATAAAAATAAATATAAAATGGTAATCTAATTTCTCTTCCGAATCTTCACTGTCATCAGCCTCTATCTTCTTGAATTTGTTTTGGCGTTTTGAACCTTTTTTTAATACTTTAGCTAGATGCCAACTTTCCTACATAAACCCCGTCTTTTTCAGAAGAAGCTGCTTAGTGGCATCCTGTGTTTTGGTGTAATATTCAAGTTTGGTGGCATGTCATTGAAGATCAACTCCTGCTTGAAGTTGTTTATAATAATGGAGTCCAAAATAGCATTTTACACTTGTGTTAATCCCTTTATTCCATGCCGATATTCATCAAGAACAAAGCTCACATGATGGCATATCACTGTCATCAGTCTCTTTTTCTTGAATATTTGTCCATCTCATTCAGCAAAATATTATTGAGATAACCCCCTCAGAAGAAGAATCCATTTCAGTGAAAGCATTGCCATCTGTGGCGTTTTAAAGTGAGTGGTTTCTAGAGGATATGGCGTTTGTGTTTTCTGGGTGTGATCAATTTCATTGTGTATAGACCCCTCTCTTATAGGAGCTTTTTGGCGCGTAGTTTAGGCGGGACTTTTTTTATTGTAATAAATGATAGTAATAAAGTAACCCTCCTTCTGTTGTCAAAACGGAGGACGTATCGTCTGATTCCCAGAGTGTATCTCCAAGAAACGATTGTTGCCATTTTTGGGGTTTTGGTTAAGTTGGCGTTTTTGGTTAAAGATGTTTTTTGCAGAATTGGATAGATTGTAGTGATTATGGAAGCTATGTTTTACCTCGTTTATATAATGATGTTTTGGCGCGTAATTTAGGAGGGAATTTCTTCTAATAAATGTTAATAACTGAAATTCGGTTACTGTGTTGGTTCCTCCAATGAAGGAATCGATGCCTAGTCTTCCATATCCAATGCTTACGGATACAAACTACACCGTTTGGGCTATGAAGATGAAGGTAATCTTTAAGGTTTACAAGGTATGGGATGTGATTGACCCAGAAATGACCATCGATACTCACAAAGATTCTATAGCAGTCGCTTTGCTATTCCAAGGGTTACCCGAAGAGCTAGTGTCGCAGATTGGGAACAATGATTCAGCAAAAGCAATGTGGGAAGCGGTTAAATCTCGCAATCAAGGTGCTGAACGTGTGAAAGAAGAAAGACTTCAAACCTTAATGTCGGAATTTGAGGGTTTGAAGATGAAGGAACCAAGTACGTTCGTTGAGTTCGCAGGAAAGATTTCAGGGATTGCTTCTAGATCTGCTTCTCTTGGAACCGTGATTAAAGAAGAGAAACTTATTAAAAGGTATATACATGGCTTGCTGAAAAGGTTTATTCACATGGTTGCTTCTCTCGAGCAATCTATTGACCTTAAGACCGTTGGATTTGTTGATGTCGTGGGTCGTCTTATAGCCTATGAGGAACGTGTCAACCTTGAAGATAAGGAGCAACCAGTTAGAAGTGATCAGTTATTGTTGACTTATGAGGATTGGGAAGCTAGAAAAAGGAAGGGTACGATTGAGGCAAAGGAACGACCGAGTCTAGTCAAAGAGGTCAGGGTCACGGTCAAGGAAAAACCGGGGGTCAAGATAAAGACAAGGAACCGGATCAAAAACCAAAGAAGGACCGTTCTAAGATAAGGTGTTTTCGATGTGATGAATTAGGACACTTTTCTTCATGTTGTCCTACACGTAAAAAGGATGAGGACGAGAAAAACAATCTTATTCAAAGGGTTGAACCGGTTCTTTACTTGCAAACACACGTTGAAGAGGCTAATGATATGTTTCTAGACGAGGAAATGATCATTCCAAGGATGTATGCTTCGAGCCTAAGTGAACTCAATACATGGTTTCTTGACACTGGGGCGAGTAACCACATGACGGGTAAAAAGGAGTGGTTCACTAATCTCGATCACAACATCAAGGGAAAAGTGAAGTTTGGAGACGGGTCATGCGTAGAGATTAAAGGACAAGGGATGGTCATCTTGGAAGGAAAATCTGGGGAACAAAGGGTGTTGCGTGATGTTTGCTATATTCCAGCACTTGAATGTAATATAATAAGCATTGGTCAGTTGCTCGACAAAAATTTCTTCCTTCACTTCTCCATACAAAAATGCAGTTTTGACATCCATCTGGTAAACAGTGAATCCCATGAAGGATGCGTATGCTAAGAAAATCCGGATTGCTTCAAGTCGAGCGACAGGGGCATAGACTTCATCATAATCCAGTCCCTCTATCTGTCTGAATCCTTGGACCACTAATCGTGCTTTATTTCGAACAATAACTCCTTCAGAATCTTGCTTGTTTCTGAAAACCCAGCGAGTTCCAAGCTTGCGTTTTCCTTTTGGTAACTCCACAAGTTTCCATACTCCTAGCTTCTCGAACTGATTTAGCTCTTCGTGCATAGCATCGACCCATCCTGGTTCCTGCAACGCTACATCAATAGTTTTAGGTTCAATTTGAGAAATGTAGCTAGAATATAAGCACAAATTAATGGTTCCAGATTGGCTTCTGGTCTGGACCCCTGCATTCACAGGGCCTATCACATTCTCAATAGGATGATTTCTTTGAACCCTTGTTGGAATGGCAAATTCAGGTATCGTCTCGTCTAGAGATGTGTGTATGTTGCTTGACTCCCCCTCATTAGGTGCTACCGGACTGTGACTCACAGGAGTGGCAACAGTACATTCTTCAGGAATAGGATCAGCAAACAGTTCTGATCCAGCTGCATTAGTTGAAATTCCACTGGATTGTGCACCTTCAGAAGATTGATGAGACATTTGTTGAGGCAGAGGATGCTGTGTAAATACCATTCCTGGCGGATCAATGGTATGATGTCTGATGCTTCCTTCTGTCTGTTCTTCTTCTTCAGTATCCCCAAAAGACAACGGTTGTTTTGGAATAGACACACCAGCATCTGAAAAATCACTTGACAAAATATTAAATGATTTAAACAATTCAGCATAATCATATAACCAATCTGGTCCAACTCTAGCATCCGTAGCGTTTTCTTCAAGCCATTCAATGTTGCACGACTCGACGACCTTTAGAGTTACTTTGTTGTATACCCTATAGGCAGAGCCTTTCGCATATCCAACAAAAAAACATTCGTCCCCTTTGACCTCAAACTTTCCATTAGAGTCCATAAGTAATAATACACATGGACACCCAAAGATACGAAAGTGTGAAACCGAAGGTTTACGTCCTTCCAGAATCTCATAAGGAGTTTTCATATGACGTTTATTTACTAAAGCATGATTCTGGACGTAACAAGCCGTGCTAACAGCTTCGGCCCAAAAGAAACTAGGAAGCTTCGAGTCAGCCAGCATAGTTCGTGCAGCCTCGATAAGAGTACGATTTCTTCTTTCAGCTACTCCATTCTGCTGAGGAGTTCGTGGTGCACTATACTGACGATCAATTCCTTTTTCAGTGCAGAATGTGTCCAAAGTAACATTCTTGAATTCTGTCCCATTGTCAGATCGAATAACCTTCACCTTGGTACTCGCTTGATTTTCAGCCAGAGTGATGAATTGTTTCACTAAGATTGCTGTTTCATTTTTGTGACTGAGAAAATACACCCAGGTGTAACGAGAATAATCATCAACGATTACGAGACAATAAGCTTTCTTGCCAATACTCAGCACATTCACTGGACCAAAAAGATCCATGTGAAGTAATTCGAGCACAGCTTTCGTTGAGGGTGCTGGTTTAGACTTATGAGGTTTTCGATGAGCTTTTCCTTTCGCACAAGCAACACATTTTTCAACCAACATGAAATCTTTTATTGGAAGATCACGTACTAGTTGACCTTTAGCCAGTCGGTTCAGATTCTTCATATTCACATGCCCAAGGCGACGATGCCACAGTAGACCATCATGTTCTGAAATCTTCGAGAATAGGCAAGTAACTTCTTCACACGGTTTCTTGTTCATATCAATCACATAAGCGTTTCCTTGTCTCTCTGCTGACATTAAGAACCAATCTTCTGGAATGACAATCCCAGGTTTAAGTACATGACATCCTTTCTTTGTAAAGTGAACTGAATTTCCTCGATCACAAATCTGAGAAATGCTCAACAGATTGTGTTTCAGTTCTGGAACATAGTTAACATTCTCGAAGCTTAAAACGCCGTTTCTTACTGTTCCTTTCAATGTGATCCTTCCTGATTCTCCTCCCGCAAATGAGACATATCCACCATTAAATTCTTTGACATTCACCAGTTGGGATAAGTCTCCTGTCATGTGCCTGGAACAGCCACTATCCATGTACCAGAGGCGCACGGTAGTCCTCCACAGCTGTTCCTGCACGATTAGCGGGATTAGTTAGATTTAGGAACCCAGCCCATAGTGGATCTGGGTTTTCCTTGTGCATCAATGTAAGTCACTCTCTGCCACACTAAATTGTCTTTTTTTAAAAACTTCGAAGTGTTTCTAATGGCAGAATTTCGATAACATGTATGAGACGGATTGGATTGCGTGGCCTTAGCTTTAGGTTTCCAATGCTTGTTTGACCAGTTAGAATTGTAGTTACCAAAGGCATCATGTTGATTTCTTCGAAAATCATTTTGTTGATTTTCATTTTTGCGTTTGGCTGCATTCCAATCTTGATCAGAAGGTTTAGTCTTGCGATAGTTGTTTTCATTGTCTTAGTCTTTTCAGTCGTCATTGACTCTGAACAACGATATCGGTTAGACTTGACCTTCTGATCTTGCACAAACTTCCTCTTGTACGTTGCCCTTGGGAGTTGAACACAATTTCTGGCAATGTGGCCCGCGATGCCACAGTTAAAACATGTTTGGCGTTTCATTTTGTGAGTATTTTGAAAATTTTGACAAGATTTGCTTGATTTTGAATGATTTGGCGTTTTAGTTTTCTGAACATGTTTTGCTTGTGGTTGTTCTGAGCATTTTGGTGGCTGTTGATCTAATGACTCCTCATTTATCTCAATTCCCTTTTCTTCATTTCTAAATTCAGGTTCATTATTTGAACACGTAGAAGTCTCATCAATATGCATTTCCTCAACGCATTTATCATGTGAAACTAATTCAGGTTCATTATTTGAACATGTATAAGTCTCATCAATATGCATTTCCTCAACGCATTTATCATGTGAAACTAATTCAGGTTCAATTTCAACTACAGTTTCCAATGGGGTCCCACTAGATTCGACATTAGGGACACCCACTGAGACAGTTTCAGAAGAAGAATCAGGATACTCTTGATTTTCTTGAGAAGTCGTTTCAGTGGTTTCACTGAATGCGTCCTGAGGGACCTCACCTGTAACACTTTCATCAACCAAAGGGTTAGAAACATCAGATTCACAATCATTAACTGAAGAAAAACCATCATCAGACATATTGTTCAAAGGTTCAACACAAACATTATCAGTTTTGCCCAAAACATCAGGCTCACAAGACGAAACATAAGCAGAAAATGACGCAAATAAAGACCGACCAAAAGCAATATCAGATTCAGTTTGTTCAAAATAATTTTCAGAAATATTAGTATGAACAACTGGTTCACTCCCAAGAACTTCTCCACATTTTACTTCAGATACCTTATCTGCACATGAAGACGAAATGTTAGGATCAATTGCGCCTTTAGAAACAAAACTTATTGGATCAGACTTCTGTTTCCCAACTATTTTGCCATTGAATGATGACTTATAGTTTTTGGGACCATAAGTCATTCGACTTTCATTTATCATCTCCTCCTCAGTCATAGGTAAATAAGTATAATTGTCATTATAAGGAGGATGAGCCTTATTAAAACCCAACCCACAACCTTTCTTTTCCTTGTATGCGAGCTGTTGATCACACAAGTTTTTGACTAATTTGCTGGAAGAATCAAATTTTTTAATGTTTAGCTCATTTATATGATATCTATCTCTGATATCTTCCAGTTCTTTAGTCAAAATACATACTTTCTCCTGAGCTTCAAGAAAATGGGTTGTTTTTACACTTACATCATCTTTGAGTTTGATGATGTCTTTGCGCTGAGCTTCAATCTTTTCTTTATAAAGTTTTTCATTTTTAGATAATGTGAAGTTTTTATTTTTTATATCTTGATAATCCTGAATTAGCTCAGCATTATGTATTCTGTAAGCTTCAACCCTTTCCCTACACTCAGGAGTACAGAAAACAGAAAGTACCTCTTATTTGGTGAGACCTTTAACTGGAGCTGAAAGAATCTGAGTCATAAGAGCTAGGTTTTCAGCAGTAGTCTCCTCCTCAGGTGCTGGAGCCTCATTCTCAGAAACGGAAACTTGATCATTTGAAGTCATGAAAGCAATGTTATTTGAAGCAGCTTGATTTTCTGGAGCTGAAATGTTCAGTCGCTCAATTTCCGAATTCCAATCAAAGTTGATGTTGGGCTGAACCACCAAGGCTTGTGCTAATCCCTGTGGTTGAGGACTTCCAGTAGCGGCATTATCAGTTAAACATGATGTGGTCACAAGAGCTCTTTCACGATTAGGTGTTACGGGCTGGGCAGGAGTCTGTTCTCTATTAATTGGAGGCTTTGTGCAGTTTCGAGCATAGTGTCCTTCTTCGTGACAGTTGTAACAACGTAGTTTAAAAGGCACTGTAGACGCTCCTGTAAATGAAGCACCCCATCTATTTTTACCAGTTCTTTTCATAAACTTTGTTGCCCTGAATGCAGCCATAGCCATCTGCCAAGTGATATCCATTTCTTCAACATCATCAGGATGAATCTGATGTAAGTCATCGCCACACCATTTAGGAGGGTCAATTTTTCCTGCAACAAATGCATTCAAACAGTTGATAACAGAGGCTGCGATATCCAAATTTTCTTTAGACTGTTGTGTAAAGAAAGCATTCATCTCATTTTTCGCAGTGGAAGCGGAAGCAGTAGTGGAGGCATTCACAACATTCACAGCAGAAGCAGAAGCAGCTGTTGGATGTGGAGGAGTAACCTGATTAGAGGACCCAGAGCAATAGACGTTTGCTGAAGTGGGGGCAGTCTTAGCAGATGCTGCATTGCTAAACATTTGAAAACCTCCTTGAGACAAAAGAGCTGTGTTATTGTCATTTGATGAAGTGGGAGCAACTAGGGATGGCAATCAAACCCGAACCCGATGGGTAAACCCGAAACCCGACACATTTGAGACGGGTTTGGGGTCGGTTAATCGGGTTTGGGACGGGTTTGGGAATAGTCTTTATTTTTTTCGCGGGTTTGGGACGGGTTTGGGATTTAGTGATATACCCGTTTACCCGACCCAATTACCCGATAAAGTATACCCGTTTACCCGATTGTATACCCAATATAATTTCTTTTATATTATTAATATGTATATATATGATACATCCATTTTTTACACATATAAGTATTCTATTCCGTATACATTGTAGTTATTTGATATATATTTTTATAATAACAATACAAAATATAACCGGTTAGTAGTTACCCGATAGATACCCAATGGGTTTTGAGATGAGTATACCCAACGAGTAATCTTTTTAAATTAACGGGCTTACCCGAAACCCGTGGGTATACCCGATACCCGATGGGTATTTACCCGCTAGAAACCCGACGGGTTTTGGGATGGGTTTGGGACAAGCTTATCTAATCGGGTTTGGGTTTGGGATTACCTAAACCCGTCCCAAACCCGACCCATTGCCATCCCTAGGAGCAACAGAGAATCCTGCGGCTAGCATGCTGTTTTTATAGTTGGTTTCTCTTTGTTTATCATCTAATTCACAGGCTTTAATATGAGAGATCATCTCTGACAAGCTGCACCTAGCAAGATCTTTAGTTTTCTTGATCATAGCAACATGATGATCCCAGCTTTTTGGCAATGCATTTAGAAGTTTTCTATTTGTAGATGCATTTGATGTATGAATTTCTTCCATTTGCATTTGTGTGACTATCTTCACGAACCTCTGAATTTGATTATCAACAGTTTCACCATAAATATGGTTGAAGTTGTTGAAATTTTGTCTCAGCAGATTTCTTCGACTCTCCTTCATATCTTCATTCCCTTCGTAGACGTCGATCAAGGATTCCCACAGTTCTTTAGCGGATTTGCAGGTGCGAAAACCAATAGCAATGTCTGGACCCAATCCCATGGTTAAGTAGGACAGTGCTCTTTCATCTTCTTCAATTATAAGTAGATCATCTTCAGTATATTGACTTTTGGGTTTCTTTACTTTAACACCTGGTTCAGTGGAACTATCCATCATGATCTCCCTTGGTCCCCTTAAAATGCTTCGCCAAAGTTTATAATCTTTGACCTTCAAGTGTTGTTCAAACGCCATTTCCACTCTGGGAAATCATTTGCATCAGTCAACCTTGGAATGCGTGTTGTGGTTCCAAGCTTTGAATCCAGTTCTTGTTGTTTATTAAGGGCAGCCAAATCAACGTTATTTGTAGACATAATTAATTAATCAATTAATCAATTAATTATTTTAAGTCCAAAAAATTTGTCAACAGTTCAAAGTCCAAGTTCAAATCCCGTTGCAAAGTTACGTTGCGAGTCGAGACCAAATGCAGACAGCTCGAGACCGTAGTTGATTGCGAGTCGAGACTGAAACCAGACAAGTCGAGACCTTGGTTGATTGCGAGTCGAGACCAAAACCAGACAAGTCGAGACAGCTGATGGTTGCGAGTCGAGACCAGAACCAGACAAGTCGAGACCACTTGTTGATTGCGAGTCGAGACCTGCAAAACAAATATGAGATAAATCTGTTGACTCGTAATCCCTGATTTTCAGCACTTTTCAAAAATTCAAAGATATCGTAATCTTTGAATTTTCTTTGATCACCAAAACTCCGAGAAATCAGCTAACAATTTTCTGAAATCACACAAACCAAAATCAGTAATTTCTTTCGATAATTTCTAAGAACAGTTTGAAGATTGAATGTTATCACTGCAAAACAAACACTGAAAAACCAGATCAGTAGCATAAGATGTTCTTGAATCCGAATGATATCAAAACCGAACCAAGATTGGTTTCTTGGCTCTGATACCAATTGTAAAATCCGATAGGATCGTTCAATGATATCAAACTTTAACTTGTGAGAGTGCGGAAAACAATCACAAGCCGATTCAAGAGCAAAACAAATATAATCCGAAACAATATGAATTAAAACAAACCGAGACTTGCATTCAATGATTAACAAAGACTGATACAAGACTCCTTGATGTTTTCGGCTATCCTTCAAGTCGCAATCAGCTGATCAACCTCAACCAAATGGTTGAGGTTTGTTTAAATACTAAACACATGGACTTTTAACCTAGGCCCACTTGAAACCGGCCATACTAGCCCAACCCATATAAGTCGACCCAAAACATAAACTAAACAATTACAAAATCAATCCTTTAACTAAGCAATCCTTCATGAATAAACCTTCAGGTTCTAACATTAACAAGTGATTAAACTCATGGTATGAAGAACATTAAAAAGTGCATTTGTACATCTACAACACTATTACTTCTGAGAGCAAGTATGTACGTATGTATGCAACAAAATGACAAATAACACAAGAATACGAGAGTAAGAATGCAGCAACCTTCAGTGCATTCGAGACTTCTTGAACCTCAAACGCAAAATCATCATAATGCGATGATGTTATAGTTTCAAGTACGCCAACACAGCAATCACTGCAAGATTCAAATACAGGCAAATTAATATATCCATGGATATTGTCGCTTGTATCCTGACCATGTATATCCAAACTCCAATCTGGCAATTTTTGTCTATAAACACGACCTAAGGAGCCTAGTTTATCTCTGTGCTCCACTTTGACATCAATTATACTCATCTCAGACTTTAATCTATATGATAAAAGCCCTTCATCAGCCACACCAAGACCAAAAGGTTGGTCCAAAGTCGTTAGCAACAACCGCTTCCGGATAGTAGTAGGTGACCAAAACTGAGCCAGCACATGCGGCTCACGAAATTTTAAGACCTTGAGAACAGATGTGATTTTTTCCTTAATTGTGTGTGGGTCGATGATATTTTGATCAGCCATCAGATTAGAGAAACCTACAAATTGTAAGTGGGTTACCATGACTGATAATAAGAAGCAGTGTGCTATAATTGATATATAAGTATGGAAGTTGGTAGCGACTGTCCCCATTCGATGCAAACTAAAGGTATGATAATTTATTTCCAAAATAACTAGCTAAATAAGAAGCTTAGTCAAGACGATAGATTTGTGAATATAAGCATAAAAAAACTATTAGGGTATTAGGGGCACAACCCTCACCCTTTCAAATACACTCACAGTCTCACACATTTACCCAATCACACAAAGCCATATCATTTACACTCAAAACATACTCTCACTTACCCTCATTGATAGGGGCATAACCCTCACTCATTTAATAAGTGATCCACAAATCATCATCGTCATCCTCACTTACCCATTGCCTCAAGCTACACCCACACCCGCACCCCCTACCTGCACCATTTGCAGCGGTGTAGCTGTGGCTACCCACGTACCCACATGGTGCCCCTAACACCCTAAAGGTCAACTTAATCAAATGATCATCCCATTATCTGCTTATTGAAGTCACAATAATCTCCTCAAGAATGCACATCTAGAAACCCCCTCATGTTGCTTCAGTTTGATTTTCAAATTGATGATCAAATTTACTAATTTATATGTGTCAGTTTAATAATAACAGTGGTCAAATGTAATGTATCCAAATGTAATTAGTCATATACCAAGTCTATCACGAAGTTGAAGATAAGCGGGGAGTATAAATGTAAAATCTAAATATAAACAAACAAAATTGATCAACAAACAAACTAACTCAGATCAGCAAAATAACACAAAAACTTACTAGGGGGTAGAGGGGCTTCTGGTCCATCCACCTCTCGATCCTCATAAACCCAAAGAGATGTCAAATATCTTCGGTCATCGTCATGTGGTGTTGCAGCAGCAGGCAGAGGCTCATGAACACAATGGTATCTCGATTTCAAAGTACCCAAAACCCCTGACTGATTACTCCCGCCGACCATTTTGCTTTGAAAATCTCTAGCTCTAGCACTCCCGCCGACCAAATCCAAAGAAACCCTGCGCTCATTTTGCTTTTACTTTGTTGAAATATATAACACAAGTTGGTGAACCAGTTCAAAAAAAGACCAACCTCCTGTAAAACGAGCAATTATATACCTTATGGAATAAGTTACAGGGAAGGTACTTGTAATACATCAAAATGCTAGTTTTGGTCCTCATTATGGGTCATGGACTCATGGGTGTGAAGTGAACTGTCAAGAGACCAAAATTCCCTTCTTCCATTTAAAACAAAAAGAAAAATTTTCATCTCATAAACCAACCTCTTAATTATTAATCATTAACTAATTAATTAATTAAAAAACAATATATATATATCTAATAACAAAAAATATTTGGGTGATACTATTTACACCCCCTATTTACTAATTACACCCCCCTATCAAAAACATCACATCCATCAATCATTTGCTTTTTGTTTTTAGTCTTTTTTGTCTTTTTGTTGTTTTTTATTATATTTTATTATCGTTTTTGTCTTTTTGTTATTATTATTATTATTATTATTATTAAGCTTAGGAAAATTGGTATTTAATAAACCAACCTTTAACCAGTTGGTAAATAATAATCCAACCTACAGAATTGGTATATAATAATCATACCTATTAACATGTTGGTACTCAATGAACTTCTGTTAATTTTTTTTAACTGAAGTTAGTTTTTAAGTTTTATTTATTACACAAACAGTCCCTGTAGTTATAAGTTACTAGTTTTAAGTTTTATTTATTACACAAACAGTCCCTGTACTTATAAAAAAATCATAAAAATCCTAAAAAATCAAAAAAATTCTAAAAAAATCAAAAAAATTTTAAAAAATCATAAAAATTCTAAAAAAATTAAAAAAAAATTAAAAAATCAAAAAAAAAATTATAGAAAAGTCTAAAATACATACAAGCACAGGCTTCTCTTCTCAAACTGATACACACAAGCATGCCCCTCTTCCCTCTCGATCCCTCTCATCTCACTCTCGATTACATAATAAACAAACACAGAGGCTTCATTCCTCTACTTGTGACAAAAACCCAAACCAAACACTCACTCGGTCCACCCCCTCCCTCGCCGGCCGGTGAAACTGGTGGTTCTTTCCGTCGGTGGAACCCCCCCCCCCCCACTCTCACACGTGCAGATCTGAAGCAAAAGGAGAGCCACCGCACACGGCGGCGGCACGGTATCTCGGCGGTGACGGGTGGCGTACGGCGGCGAAAAGCTCGGAGAGACGGAGAGAGAGAGAGAAACTCGGAGAAAGAGGAGAGAGACGACAAGATCAGAGAGGATGGTGTAACAGCGGTAGCACCGCCGCTCACGGCGGCGGCGGCGGTGGAGGCTCAGAAGGTGGTGGAGCATTCTTTATTTTTTTGTGTTCGACGTCCTCTCGACTAACCCTGGTAAACACCCCTCTCAATTTCTTTTTATTTCCTGCAAAAATTGAAGGGGTTGATGATCATTTTGTTGATGGTGATGATTCTTTGGTACATGATGAAAGATGATGCGGTTGATGTTCGGTTCGTTCAGCTTCAGTTCAGGTGCACATCAGCAGGTTCGGGTCACGGCTCAGTCACGGGACGATTCGGGTTTTATTTCGGGTCAGTTTGGTCACGTAGTCATCTCGGTTCCGGTGAAGATGAATGGTTATTTATCCGGAGGTCACTGATGGAAGAGCTACTCGAGTTTAGAAATAAGTATACTAAGGCTTTCTTAGGCTCATTTGAAGATGTGTTAACGTCCTTGGATTGGTCAGGATCGGGGGTTGCACCAGAAAAACACTGGATGATTATGCCAGAGACAGGATTCTTGATTGCGAACAAATTTAATGTAATCGTTCATTTTTTATCTCAAGAAAAAAGAAACAGTTCGACTTGTTTTTCGCTTTGGAGAGGCCCTCACCGGTTCCCAGAAAAAAAAATAATTACAATTGCACACGTGAATGGTAACCATTTTATAATGGTAGAATTGCAAGGAGAGCATCCAATTACCGGCACAACCAACCTATGGAAATTATCGAGAGAAAATGATGCAGCTGGCTGGGAGAATATATTTGAATCACGTCAAAATATGTATAATTCTTGGATAGCCCAACCTGCTACATTTGGAGGGTGTATAGATTAAACATCGGTATGTAAATTATTAAATGATAATAATTTTGTAAAAAAATACTTATTTTTATATAGCTTTTGTTACAGCTATAAATATAATTTGATAAATTATTAGGGCTGGCATATCGTGTATACCCGTACACGATAAGACACGACACGATAAGACACGATACACGAAACCCCATACACGAACACGACACGATAACTTATCGTGTCCTTTTTTTTTTCAAACACGAACACGACACGATATACACGAAAATTACCTGTTAATACCTGTTAACACGAACAAAAACACGAACACGACATGCTATCTGAGAGTTACAGAGGGAATTTAGGGTTTTATTTTTTTGAATTGAATGAGGAATGAAATTAGAAAGGAATTAAGGAACCCACACACACATGGCTGATGAGTTTTACTTAATTTAATTTCTTATCGTGTACTAACGGGTATTAACAGGTAAACAGGTATTTTACCTGTTTATACACGAAAATTAACAGGTAATCTCATGTCTACCTGTTTGGTACACGATACCTGTTAAGGCCATACACGATACCTGTTAACTTCGTGTTGGTTCGTGTCGTGTATTCGTGTAAAATTGCCAGCCCTATAAATTATAACAATAAAAACTAATAATAAATAATATATCATTACTAATAATAATAATAATAATAATAATAATAATAATAATAATAATAATAATAATAATAATAATAATAATAACTAAATAAATAATAAACAAATAATAATTAAATAAAAGAATAAAAAAAGACAACAAAAAGACAAAAAAGACTAAAAACAAAAGCAAGTGATTGATGGATGTGATGTTTTTATAGAGGGGGTGTAATTAGTAAAAAGGGGGGGTGTAAATAGAATGAGCCATATAATATATCTAGTACATCTGGAGATTATCTTTCATACGACTTCACTACCCATCGCCTGCCAGGCTTTTATCAGTTGTCATCTTCTGGAAAGCTTCTTCACCACTTCAACCGCAACCATCTCCGGCAATTGCAATCGCAACCCACCTCAACCCCATGTCACAAGAGAGAGGGTTGTGGCGGTGATTCAGGCGGTTGACATCATCTCCATCTTCTCCGATCCCCGCAGATCTGAATCCAATCGAAATGCCACCCATATTTGAAACCCTTGCGATGTTTATCTCAGACGGTCGTTAAACTCTCGGTTTGGTGTGTATTGGGTATAGACGGATGTAGACGATGTCGTCGGATCTTCAGGTGGCCGGAAAACGGAGGGGAGGTTGAGAGTGATAAATCAGAGAGAGATTAGACCAAAATATATTTTCCTCCTAGTTTGTAAATGCAGGATAATTAATCTTTTAAACAATAATTATATTTTAGTTTCCCATCTTCTTACACTTAAATCCCTGAGTTTTAACTTAACTACCAGCAATTAGTTACATTTTTCGCCTTTCACAACAAACTTATAATTCTTTTACGTATTCTTTCCGTATCTTATAAATTATAATGTTTTAAAAATATTCAAAAGTACCATGACGACCTACTCATTTTTGTTGACGTTTCGATTGTTTTATTGCTCAGTATTGACGTGTGGATTAAAAGGTACAAGTAGACGATGCCTTAGTGTACATGTGATTAAAGCACAACGTACTTATTCGTTATCCCAGAATGCTTAATAGCTACAGAATGTCCTGTCAATTTAAACATCTCATCCAGATTACACTTTAATCCATAATATTTAACAAAATTATAGATAATTAGTTAATAGTCACACCTTATCACCTTATAAAAAACTCACCCTCCGGTTTTAATAGTAATGACTTTTTGGTAGGTTAATATATATATATTTTTTAATTTTATTCTCTTTAATTGAATATAGGTATTGCTATAGTTTTTTTAATTAAAAAAATTGAAATGTTACATGATTAACAGTGACTAAGGGTGAGTAATAATTGAATAGTTAACCGAAATCGAACCGAAATAATCAAAAACTAAATTAACTGAAAACTGATTAACCGAAACCCGAATCAACCAAAAAATGGTTATCGGTTTTTTTGTACCCTCATTTAACCAAAATTAACTGAACTGAACCATTCATATTTTCATATATTTCTAGCTTTATACCTTTAGTTTATGTATTTCATATTTATACCCCCATTTGATGTATTTATACCCCCATTTCATGTAACTCTACATCCATTCCATTTATTTATACATAAATTTCATGTATTCGTAATTGAAAGTTTTAGCTCAAGTTTGGTTTTGGCTATTAACCGAAATTAAATGAATCAAACCAAAAACCGTTAATCTAACTGAATAAACCAAACAAATTAACTGAAAACGGATTGGTTAATAAAATAGACTAATTGATGACCTCGATTTGGTTGAGGATAATAATCAAACCAACCGAACAACACACACCATGGCAATGTTTGTGTTTCCCGCCGCATCGCGCGCACCTGTCGGTTATTAACCAAAACCGGTTATCGGTGAGCAATAACTAAATCGTTAACCTAAACCAAACTAAAAACATACGAAACCAAACCGAAATCAACCAAAAATTGAATTAACTGAAAACTGGAAATCGAATTAACCAAAAACTAGTTATCAATTTTTTGCACTCTCGTTTAACCAAAATTAGCTGAACCGAACCGAATCATTCATAATTTCCTATATTTCTAGCTTTTATACCTCGAGCCCATATATTTCATATTTTATATCTCCATTTCATATATTTATACTTTCATTCCAGGTATTTATACCTCAATTTCATATAGTTTTGCTCAAGTTTGATTATTGCCATTAACTGGAATTAAATGAACCAAACCAAAAAACCGTCAATCTAAACGAATAAGTGCGCGAGCCTTCGGGTACCCACCAAGTTCGCTAGAATGCAAACTTACAAAAGCAATGTGCACAAAGGCAAAGGTCCACCAGACACCGAAATACGTACCAAGCTTGCGAAATCATTCTAGTTAAGTCTAGTGCTCTGCCCTCAGGAACACTTAGTTAGGCTTATTCATCTACAAGTCTCTCTAGTCCAGTATAATGCAGCGTGGACTACATCATAATAGACTGAGGGACTCGTAGAGGAATATCCTTAAAATTGGGTTTGGCCAGGGGCGCAGCTTCTTGGGGGCGGGGGGGGTCGCCCGACCCCCGGGATTTTTCGCTCAGTAGTGTTATATATGTAGTTTTCGTATAGAAATTTTTGGATATATACGTTTTTACCCCCCGATTCTATAGAAATTTTTGGGTATATATACGCCCGACCCCTCCGTTTTCTCCGGCAAGCTTCGCCACTGGGTTTGGCCCAACGGTTTTAGGCCTAAGACATAGAATTCATGCAAAATTCCAAGTCATATAAAGAAGGTTTTATCTTCAAAAAAGTGGCTCCCTCTAACCTTATCAATGCCCTCAACTTTCCTGGTGAATTACATATTTAGCGTAAATTTATTTTTTTCTTCACTTTTTGAATTAGCTACTCCTGAACAAATTTTTTTAACCCGCACTACTTCTTAACTTTTCTTCTAAATCCGCCACAGGTCTTTGACTCCTTTTTACGAGCTTTCACGGTTTTGCAGGTTTGTATTAGTTTGGTTCATTATGGTACCGACACTCGATGCTTGTTAACGTCATAGAGTGCTCTACACACGCACATAACATGAATGATGGAACACTTGTTGAAATAATTGAGTGTTTATATGCGAGTGGCGTTGATAAACACTTGTTTGACGACATTTCATAATGCACAACTAGCAAACTTGTGGCAAGTGAGTGTTCTCGAAGGCTTTCTGTGAGAGTGATAAACATCAGCACGCGACTAAAAAGCCTAAGGGCAGGCGGGGTGGGAGGAGAATTCCTCCGTGATGGATTTCTTCACGCGTGGAACATTAATTCACACCACCCCCACTGTTTTATATTACTCGTGCATTTTATAACTCGTGGAATATATCACGCCGTGAAGAATGGAATATGTGAGGGAATGTGAGGGTTTTTGTTGGGTGTTGTGAGTGATGGGCATTTCCACTAAAAAAAGGTTGTGAGTGATGGAATAATGGTTGATGACATGACGGAACTTGATTGGATGTTGTGAGTGATGAGTGATCACCACCCCTCCCCCCTAAGTAAGTGTTCTCGAGGGTGTGTGTCTTCTTCAAGTCCCCCCCCCCCCCCCCAATCTTAGTGTTGCTCATGTGAGCGAGCGTTGGCAGAGCACTAGACTTAACTGGAATGATTTCGCAAGCTTGTAATTTTGGTGAACTTGGTGTGTCCTCGAAGGTTCGCGTGAGAGCGATAAACCATGTTACCATGGTACGCGACTAACGAGCCTAAGCAAGTCATGCTAGAAATGTGGTCGCGGGCTTACATAAAATGTCAAGACGGACACGAGATCGCGGGCTTACTGATCGTGTCATGTAGGACACGCGGTCGCGGGCTTACTGATCATGGCATACCGAACCAGTGGTCACGGGCTTACTGATAATATCATGATTCTCCCTATAAAGGGAGCAAACCTTTTGTTTACGTGCACTTCATTGGGTTGCTAAATATGTTGGTAGCATCAAATTTAAATATTTAAGTGCAAATAAGCGACAAATGCAAACTCATGACATTGATAAGCTCAAAATTGGTAGTTTGGATCCAGCAAAAGCTTCTTAAGGGTGGAAGAAAGATACACGGATCTATGAAGCACGGGACACCATTTTACATCGGGTACCCGTCCCGGGGACGGCTCGGGGACGTTTCCCAAACGTATCCGGATATTGGGGACTTCTACGTATGCTCGGGGACGGCTCGGGTACTTCCAAAACAAAATATCGGGGACGTTTCCTAAAATATTTAGGGTTTTAACCTTTTTAACTTCCAAAATACGAATGGTCGGCCTTTTTAAATTACAATTGATTGTTTATTTGCATATGTTCACACTTCACAGACTGTTTATATAATTTTGAATAGAATATTTGATGTTTATTTGCATGTTTGATGTTGATAATTTTGAATCATAGTTGATTGCGTTCTTTATCTCATGATGAATTTTAATATTCTATTTTAATATTCAATAGGTATTGGGATCGATATTTGTAATATATTTTTGGACTTTGTTTAATTTATTTTTATTTTTTAGATTTTGTTTAATATAATTTTATTTTTAATATTATTTTTTTTGCTGTACCCGTATCTTGTAATTTTTAATTTTGTCATTCTCCGTACCCGTATCGTCCCCGTACCCAGTCCGATAGTGTGAAATACAGAGTGTGATTATCAGCTCCAATGCTTCACATGTGATGTCGTCCGACACTAGATGTGTTTCAACTTGTGAAACTGTCTGTCTGACAAAGCCTCATGGACAAAGCACAAGAAACTAGACCAAGATGAAACCCCCTCTCAAATCAATACAGCCTAAAAGAACAGATTCCACATAAGACCTAGTCTCTTGAGCTATCATGCCCCATTTGAAGATATCCAATACTCGGAAGCAATTTAAACAAACACGAATGACATTAGTATCACTAACCTCGTGAGTGACCAGGTTGCAGAAACTCATAATACGGATCCTTTCCTTCCATTGATCTTCGTCTACACATATATACTGTTTGACTTCGTCGCACACAATCCTCTAGCGGGAGAGTCTTCAACAAATTCAAATTAATTATAGAAACAAGTAGACATGATATTCCCTTAGCGCGTGACCGAGTTCCAGAAACAGAGAATCTGGATCGTAGTCTTTCCGTTGATTGAATACATTTACTGCTTCCTCGTGTTGCATGCTCGAAATGGAAAAGTAATGAGAAATTAAGGTTTCAAACGGAGGAGCGCCGGCTCCGAAGATAGCCCACCAGCTGTGCAGGTCCCGCAGGATCCATCGCCGAACACGACGGAGGAAATAAACAGAGCGGCTGAGGGTTGGGGCTTTTGAAGTTTTATTCACATTCACCTAGACCTGGCAAACGGGTTGGGTCGGGTCGGGTCGGGTCATGGGTCAAAATGGGTTCGGGTTGAAACGGGTTCGGGTCAAAACGGGTCAATTAAAAAAAGGGTTGTTTTGGTTCGGGTCGAAACGGGTTCGGGTCAAAACGGGTTCGGGTTGGAACGGGTTCGGGTCAGAACGGATTTCGGGTCGGGTCGGGTTGGTTAAAAAAATGTTTTTTTTAAAGTGACTGTACATCAAGGGGAAATTTTGTCGGGTTTCGACACGAACCGTATCGTTTGAGATTTTCGATTTGAACAGGTGATTGACGGTTAACGTTGTGATAATTTTGAACAGATTCGATAGGTGTTTGATGAGATTTGTTTTGATTTGATGCATAAGTGATAACAACTATAACAGTTAACAGAAAACAAAATCAGTTGAAGTGATCATATTGTTCAGTGATTTGTCAAACAGTTACTACAAAAGTTCTGTTCGAATTTTGTTAAAAGATTTGAGTTTCGGATTGATTCAGACGAATTTTTTATTTTTGATTGATTTCGAACTGATCCTGTTGATTTAGTTCTGATTACAGTTTGTTGCGGATCATTTCGAAGTTATACAAATTGTTTTTGTGATTGATTTTCGGTCAAGTTTCGATTGCATTTTAGAGTATTGATTGAAAATTTTGGATTAACCCGATCAATTTCAGTTGATTTCTGATAGAATCAGTGTTTTTTAGTTTGATTGTTCAAGATCTGAGATATTCCAAATCATTCTCATAATTGAAATTTGATCATTGTAGAACTGATCTGTATAGGAACCAGAATCAGTCGAAATTTATGTTGATTATAGAGATTTCAGAATTGTTATCGATCAGATTTGTTGATTTAGTTCGTAGAAGTTGATTGTGAATCAGCTTTGTTGAATTGAAATAGAAATCTGAGTTGCAGAATTTGAAGTTAAACGTGCAGGTCGTGTAGTGTTTTGTTGCTGAAGATAGAAATCGAACAAGATGAGCTGGGCTGGGATGTGAAACTTAGTGTTAATTAATAAAACGATATGGTTCGCGTCGAAACGGTACTGGTCGAAACGGTTTGCGTCGAAACCGTTCGCGTCGAAACCGTTCGCGTCGAAACGGTACGCGTCGAAACGGTTCGCGTCGAAACGGTACGCGTCGAAACGGTACGCGTCGAAACGGTACGCGCCGAAACGGTTCGCGTCGAAACGGTTCGCGTCGAAACGGTACGCGTCGAAACGGTTCGGGTCGAAACGGTACGGGTCGAAACGGTATTGAAACGGTTCGCGTCGAAACGGTACGCGTCGAAACGGTACGGGTCGAAACGGTTCGCGTCGAAACGGTTCTCTTTGACCCGAAACCTGCCCCGTTTCTTTAAGACACTAACCCACATTGACCCATTTCTTTAATGTTGTCGACCCGCTTTGACCCGAAAATAACAAGATGGAATTTCAAGTGACCCATTGTGACCCATTTAGGTAAAATATCTTACCCAAACCAACCCATATAATTTTAAAAGCAACCCAAATTGACCCACTTGGAAGGCTTTGGGTCAAGATTGCCCCCTCTACGATTCACCCATCTCACATTATGTTGGGTTTGTGTGTGTAATATCAGTAATCTCTTTTAAATACGACCACACATTGATTACCTCTGCCAGTGCCCTAATTGTAAGACTAATTTCATGAGAAGCATTCACATCCCCTCCGTTATTCTTCACCCCTTTTATTGACCACCATGTCACTTTGCGTGTGTGTCATGTCATCCATCTTTAATTCACCATTCAAAATCATTACCCTAAACTGCTATCTCTTTTATTTTTTAAATTTATTTTTGTCTTAAAATTATTAAATAGGAGGGTCATGGTAATCGTGGTTTAATCCATGGGAACCACCATCAATCAAGGAGAGGGAGGGGTGGCGTACCATTTAATTAATCTATATCTATATCTATATAATAAAAGAAACCAATTATGGGACACATGTCATTCATTTAAGCCATCTATTCTTGTAGATAATTAATATCAATTAAAAAATAATTATAAAATTAAATTTAATATAAATTTAAATAATTTGTATAGGAGATAATATAATATTTATAACTTTGTTATAGTTTCCTTCTTACCCTAAAACTTTATCAAATTTTATCTTTACCCTTTCTTAGCCCCTAAGTTCAGGAAATGCAATTTTTAACCACTTGACTTTTTACGAACTTTGTAAATGCTACTTTGACCCCCTCAAGAGTTTTTGCCTTGACGATATAAATTCGAGTTAGTCGGGTCACGTATAATACGTTGTGATTGTACGATATAAATTTGATTTACGTTACGTTTTGATCCAATCGCAATGCAACTATAGGATATATTGAGTTCAATCGGATACGTCAAAACACGCGTTTTCATATGGTTAACACATCACATAACGCTTGGACTAATCCATTCGATATAAATTAATATAATGTAAATGATTTATTTATTTTATTAAACTAAAGTAGTTAAGGATAGAATCTATTTCAAAAATGTTTATATGGGGTAAACAAAAATATTAATCAATGTTTATTGGTTCTATACTTTTATTTCCGTCTTCAATTCTCAAGTCAAATACGGTAATCACTATGTTTACGTGACATTTATAAGTACCATCACCGCAATCACCCCATCCATCATATATCGAGTATATCCGTTAGTTTTTTTTTAAAGATATTACTACACAAAATTACATTTATGCAACTCGTGTAATACACGGGGTTTTTAAAAAATATAACATTTTTTATTATGTAGTATATAAAATTAGATTTATTCAATCCATATAATACATAGGGTTTATAAAGATATAACTTTTTATTGTTTGGTATATAAAATTACATGTGCGCAACCCGTATAACACATGAGGTTCTTAAAATGTAACTTTTTTCATTATTTAATATATAAAATTACATTTATTTAACCCGTGTAATACACGGGGTTCTAACCTAGTGATTCTATGTAGAAATAATGTTCCAATCCATGACCCCCACACCCCATAACCCTATATCTCATCAGTATCTTAATTTACACCCCTTTTACTATTCACCCATATATCATCTTTTTCTTACACATCGGTTCAAATGAAAACCATATCCAGTTGCGAGAATCACGAGACTTATTATGTAGTATATAAAATTAGATTTATTCAATATTAACCAATCAGAAGTGGCCAACTCATTAAACATGTGACTGTATTCGAGGGGTATATTGGTAATTTTAACCAAAGCTGACAATTATATCACATTCCTTTCTCTCTATCACATTAGACCATGGGTTATGGGGCTTGGGTTGGGACGTGGGTTGACTGAAAACGCCCAAGCCACCACCCTGGGGGCTTGGGTTTGGGCGTGACCCTTGGGGCTTGGGTTTGAAGCCGGGCGTGGGGCGGGCTAGCAAGGTGACATGGCGGGCTCTCAATGGCCAAACCAAACTCATGCCCCCAACCCAAGCCCCACCATACCCCATGGGCGTGGGTTTGGATTTGTTTTCCACGTGTCAACTCAAGCCCCCAAACCCACACCCACCATACCCCATAGCCTTAGACCGTGGGGTATGGTGGGGCTTGGGTTGGGCTTGGGCTGGGGCATTTATTGACACGTGGAATGGGAGCCCCCCCACCACCACCCAAACCCACGCTCATGGGGTATGGTGGGGGGGTTGGGGGCATGAGTTTGGTTTGGCTATTGAGAGCCCGTCATGTCACCTTGCTAGCCTGCCCCACGCCTGACTTCAAACCCACGCCTGAAGGGCCACACCCACACCCACGCCTCAACCCAAGCCCCCGGGGTGGTGGCTTGGGCGTTTTCAGCCAACCCAAGCCCCATACCCCATAGTCTTAGGTCATCCTCTCCTTTCTCTGGCTCTCAATCGAAACCAGATCCCCTCCCCTTATCTTCCCCATGATCCGATTCCCCCCCCCCCCCCCCCACCACCACTCTTCATCTGCGAGTACAACGAAGAAGCTGTGAAGTATGAAAAATGGAAATTGTGATGAAAAAGTTTCTGATGGGGTTTGAAGATTAGGTAGAGGGGCGGTGGTCGGCGGTGGTCGGCGGCGGTGGAGGTTTCAAGAGAGGTGTGGGTTTCGTGGAGGTGGTTGACAGATTTCCATGAGCTCCGTCAATAGCTTGATCTTCAGTGGTGGGATTCCACAGAATAACCGGTGTTTTGGGGGGTCACAGCTGATGTTTTGGGGGTTTCGACGTTTTGGGGGTTTTGACGGTGATACGGAGACGTTTTTCGGAGGCGGTGGTGGCGGTGAATGATGGGTGAAGGGGTAAGGGGTGGGTGAAGGGTGGTTGTTGTGGTGGGTTAGGGGCGGCGGTGTGTCGAAGGCAGTGACGAAGTGAGAAGCACTTCAGAAGGTAAGAACCAACCAACCTGTACAAAGCAAATACACACACACACACTTGCAGATACAGAACATTCAAAGACATATTGACTTGAAAGTACCAGTAAGATATAATACAACTTGTATTTTGCTTTAGAATGTTCATCTTGCTTTTTGAGAATTTAAGTATACTTTTCTTATAGTATTTTATGGCTTGTGATTGTAGAAGGATAAGGCATCGGTGCTATCGAACATAAAGGAGTACATAGGTTCTTTAAAGTCTCAAATTGAGGAGCTGAATAAAAGAAACAAGATTTTGGAGGCTGAGCAACCAGGGAATGATATGCCTAAGCAAGATTCTAGTGGCTTTTCTGGTGAGAGACTAATCATCAGAATCACAGAGGTCGAAACTTCAGAATCACAAGTTGTGGACGTGGAAGTGAATGTAAGAGGGGCTTTGATACTCGGGGTTTGGTTGTTCGAATATTGGAGTTCATGAAACAGGTAGAGAATGTTACTGTAATGTCAATAGATGCTCGGACACAACTACATACCGACGGCAGTGGTGCCGATGGTGCCCGTTCATCCCTAATCTCAGTTTTTTTTTAATATTCAGTCTTCATGTTTTAATTGGGCTTTTCTGTGTTTGGTTCCATAAGAACAGGAAATGAGGATGTTTTGCCTAATTCTGCTTAGGGATGATGAAGCTCACTCTTTTGTTTTTGTTATTGATCTTTTTATGTTGAAATAAAGACATGGGTTGAGTTTGATGAAGCTCACTGTTTTTGGTTCTATGATTTTTGCTTCTGTTTGGCAGTGATAGTTCGAAACATGTTTCCCGACAAATTGATGACGATGGCGTGACAATGATGGTGGAGGGTTGATTTTTGACCCGCAACCCCACTTTGCAGACATGATTCCCGGAAACTTTTGAGCCAAACCCTGTTTTTTTCAAGACCCACACACGGTTTTTTTATTTTTGTTGTTGGTTTTTTATATTTTTTCAGTCGATGATGATAAATATCAACTTATATGAGACATATATGAGTCGTGATTTTGGTTTAGTTGTGATTTTTTTTGCCGTAAAAAAAGTTTTCGTAAAGAAAAGTTTTTCGCAAAAGAAAAAAATGTCTTCCGTAAAAAAAGTTTTTCGTAAAAAAAAAGTCTTTCGTAAAATAAAGTTTTCGTAAAACAAAAGTTTTCGTAAAAAAAGTTATTCGTAAAAAAAAGTTGTTCGTAATTTTTTTTTGAAAGTAATTAAACTATTTCGAGTTGCATATAACTCTATCACCAAGAAGAACTATATCATCAGAACGTTATAACCAGGAAATTGTGTTGGATATCGTTTACTTCAACTACTTTATTGTCGATAATTTGACTATATCACGACGGATAACTATATCAATCATGAAATCATAACGTAATAACCAGGAAGTTGTGTTAGATCTCGTTTGCTTCAACTACTTTGTTGTCGATAATTTGACAAGTAAAACTTATAAAAAAATACTTGACAAGCTACCCACTGGAACTGCCTGCAGTAAAAAAATGAAATGGGACAGTTCTATACAGTGGATGACCCTACCAAAAGAAAATTCCCATCTCTCACTGGTTTTAGACCTCCTAAAAACTTGGATGAATATTTAAAACTCAAAGCAAGACAAGCTGAATTGCAAGCCAAGTATGAAGGTCAGGGAGACTGGAAGATTATGCAAGAGACTTAAGTAAAGAGATGTCTAATTTACCATCAAATCCTAACTTGCAAAAAGAGATGAGACAAGACCTTTTGGAGCTGATCATGAGAGATAAGTTCTATCCTGCAAAGGTTGAACAATTCAAAGACTGGCCACTCATTGCACTCAAAGCTGAAGCAAACAGAATTGAAAGAATCAGAAATGATCCAGGTATGAAAAGATCAGCACCATACTGGAGCAAGTATAAAAAGAAAATTGCAGATCTTACCTTGGAGTACAAAAGAAAGAAGCAAGAGTTGGTTGCAGCAAAGTTTGGTACAGCCAAAGCCATAGCAAAATGGTAAAGACAATACACTGATATGGCATATGGAAAGCTTGAAAGGAAAAGAGAAACAGATCCCACTGTTCCAAAGAAGCCAGCATACAGAGACAAAAAGGTTGATGAGCCACAGCAACAGGCCCTCTCTTTAAAAACATTGTTCACATCATCCGATACCTCCATCATTACCTTAGATCATAGAAAAAGGCAAAAACAAATGGAAGAAGAAGAGAAGGCTCAAGAAGATTATATTATGAAGATGGTTCTTCAGCAAATTATTGCAGAAAATCCTGACTCAGCAAAACTTCAAGACCTTGCTAAAGGAGTCATAAGCAGGCCCCCTTCACCAAATTCATCAAAAATAAAAACTCTCCCAAGAACCCCACTGAACTCAAAAATACTAAAGTGGAAGTCTGATCAAAAGACCCACGTATTGACATTGCTCAAGTCCAGTGGTGAAGTTAAGCATATATCTAGGGAAAATGCACTAGGCCTGAGTATAGCTGATCTCCAAGATCTCCTAGAGCTTCAACTGTGCAGGGATGAGGATGATGAAGATTCCATGAACTTTGAATTACAATTCAAAGGGCAAGTTAGGGAATTATTGATGAGACAATAAAAGATCTTGAATAATGAAGTGTTTTGGCATCATCTGTTCCAGGGGGGAGATTGTTGGGATTGAACCCTACAAAGGAACAGTTGATAAAGCCAAAACTGGTTCAGAACAGTGAATCATCATAAGTAGTGTCTGCACAAAGTCTTTCCCCTTGACAGTGGCCCTAACAACTGATAGACTACAAGCTCTGCTATTTTACAACAACTAACAAGCCAAAGCACTGATGAAGATTAAAGTACTGAAGCTCAATCTACTGATGTGTCCCAAGCACTGACAAAGATGAAAGCACTGCTCCTCCAAAGAACTGATCATCCTTTGAAGAAAGCACTGATGCTCAACATCAAAGCTTAGGCTACAACAGTGGAATGAAGAATCAGTGTTTTATTTATACTTTGTTTATGTAATCAGTAGTTTTGTTATCAGTGGTTGTAGTTTGTTAGGAAGTTAGATGTCACTTTCATGATGACGTCAGCCGAAGATGCTCAGTGGTTGTGTTGTACTATAAATAGAACAGTACCCTGTACCAGTGTTGTAAATGTCGGATTCCAAGGCCGAGTACTCGGCGAGTACTCGGTCCTCGGAACCCCTCCGAGGCGACTTCCTCCTAGGCGGACTCAATTAGTCGGCCTCGGTCAAACTCGGCGCCTAGTCGGCCTAGTCGGCGCCTAGTCGGACGTAGTCGGAAAGAGTCGGCCTAGTTGGTCTAGGCGGTCAACGTAGTTTGTTGACTTTTAATTAGTCAAAATCGGTCAACATCGGCCTACTCGGCCTTGTACTCGGACTACTCGACCTTGTACTCGGACTACTCGACCTTGTACTCAGACTAGTCGGACTTGTATTCAGAATATTTGAACTTTAAACATGTTTCATTTTAAACTATACTCAGTTGACATGAATTATGCTTATTTTAACATATATATAATATATAACAATTAATTTTCTTTATAGTTACCATGTCCGCGTACTCCCCGAGTACTCTCCGAGTACTCCGATTACTCCCAACTCCCCAGTCGGCCGACTAGGGACCGCCTAGCGACTTTTAAAACACTGCCCTGTACTGTTCTGTTAGCTCTTTTCTTTTAAGTCATTTATGTACGAATAATTAGTGAGCTCAGGCTGAGGGGGAGATCTGTGCATGCATGCATTTGATTTGTTTATTGTAATCAAATACAATCATTCGATTAAATGTTAAACATGTTTGCTTAAACTTTTCTTCCATTGATTGTGTGTTCAAAATTTATTTCATAATTCTGCTGCAATTCATCTCTGTTTCATCTTCATTCTAATTAAACAAACACAATCTAAGAAACTCAGATCCTAACAAGATCGTTCCGGATGTGTATCGATTATAGGGAATTGAATAAGCTGACTATCAAGAATCGCTATCCCCTGCCCCGAATCGATGATTTGTTTGACCAATTACAAGGCGTAACGTGTTTCTCGAAGATCGATTTACGCTCAGTCTATCACCAGTTACGAATCCAGGAGGAAGATATACATAAAACCGCTTTTCGAACCCGATACGGCCACTACGAGTTTGTCGTTATGCCCTTTGGTTTAACCAACGCACCTGCGGTTTTTATAGATTTGATGAATCGCGTGTGTAAACCCTTTCTCGACCGTTTCGTCATCGTGTTTATCGATGATATCTTGATCTATTCGAAATCGAAAGCCGAACATGCGCAACATCTACGTTTGGTTTTCGAATTACTCCAAGGGAATCGACTCTGTGCCAAGTTCTCCAAGTGTGAATTCTGGCTAGAGGAGGTTCAATTCCTCGGTCACATCGTCAATAGTCAAGGTATACACGTCGACCCCGCGAAGATCGAAGCTGTTAAGAGTTGGATTACACCCAAATCCCCGTCCGAAGTTCGTTCATTCCTCGGATTGGCGGGTTACTACCGTCGATTCATCGCTGATTTCTCGAAGATCGCCGTGCCGCTTACCTCTCTCACGCATAAAGACAAGCCTTTTGTTTGGGGAACCAAACAAGAGACTGCCTTTCAGACTCCGAAGCATATGCTCTGCAATGTTCCTATCCTCGCTTTACCCGACGGAAACGATGACTTCGTAGTCTATTGCGATGCCTCGACCCTTGGTCTCGTTTGTGTTCTCATGCAACGGGACAAGGTTATCGCGTACGCCTCTCCTCAGCTCAAGATCCACGAGAAGAACTATACAACCCACGATCTCGAGCTTGGTGCAGTTGTTTTTGCGTTAAAGATCTGGCGACACTACCTTTACGGTACCAAGTGTACGGTCTTCACCGACCATAAGAGCCTACAACACATCTTAAACCAAAAGGAACTGAATATGCGCCAACGCCGATGGGTTGAACTTCTTAACGATTACGACTGTGAGATTCGTTACCATCCTGGCAAAGCAAATGTCGTTGCTGATGCTCTAAGTCGCCGAAGCTATTTGCATAGCGTTCGTAATACTCACGCCCAGCATGACCTCGAAGCGCTAATTCGCGATGCCCAGCATGCCTGCTTCATTGAGAATACCTTGCGAGAGGAAATGAAGAAGTGTGGTGCTGAATCTCAATTTGTCACCAAATCGAACGGTATCTATTACTATCTCGATCGCATCTGGATTCCAAGTCGCAATAACCTCCTGAGATATTGTTGACTGAAGCACACAAGTCTCGTATTCCATTCATCCCGGTGCCGACAAGATGTACCATGACCTTCGTCTTCGGTATTGGTGGCCTGGAATGAAGAAGGATATCGCCATCTACGTTTCGAAGTGCCTGACTTGTTCGAAAGTCAAGGCTGAGCAACAAAGACCCTCTGGCTTACTCGTGCAACCCGAGATCCCTATGTGGAAATGGGAGAGTATAACTATGGACTTTATAACGAAACTTCCCCGCACGCCATCAGGTCACGATAGCATCTGGGTTATTGTTTACCGCCTTACAAAATCTGCTCATTTTCTGCCGATACGAGAAGACTTTAAGGTAGAACGATTAGCACGGATCTACACCGACGAAATCATCTGTCAACACGGGACGCCTCGTGACATCATCTCTGACCGCGATGGTCGGTTTACCTCGCGCCTTTGGAAAACGTTTTAATCTGCTCTCGGTACTACTCTTAATCTAAGTACCCTTTTCCATCCCCAAACCGACGGTCAGACTGAACGAACGATCCCTACCCTTGAAGACATGCTTTGCTCGTGTGTCATAGATTTTGGTGGTAATTGGGACGCGCATTTACCTTTGGTCGAATTCTCTTACAATAACAGTTATCATTCTAGCATTCAAATGGCACCATTTGAGGCATTATATGGAAGGAAATGTCGATCGCCTATTGTATGGCACGAGATCGGAGATGCGCAAAATACCGGTCCTGAGCTGTTGCAAGAAACGACTGACAAAATCCTCCAAATACGAGATAATCTGTTGAAAGCTCGGAGTCGTCAAAAGAGTTACGCCGATAGACGCCGCAAGCCCCTTGAATTTGACGTTGGCGATCACGTACTCCTAAAGGTATCACCTTGGAAGGGGGTGATCAGATTCGGCAAGAAAGGAAAGCTAGCGCCTCGATATGTTGGACCCTTTGAAATTCTGGAAAGAATTGGCAAGGTGGCCTACAGACTCGAACTAACGGAGGAACTTAGCAACGTTCACCTGACTTTCCATGTTTCGAACCTCAAAAAGTGTCTTGCCGAATGGAATTTACATGTACCACTTGAGGATCTACAAGTGGACGAAACATTACAATTCGTGGAAAAGGCTGTCGAGATCATGGACCGAGAAACCAAGAAGCTCTGACGCTCACGCATTCCTATAGTGAAGGTTCGCTGGGAAGGCAAACACAGCGCCGAGTTCACCTGGGAACTCGAAAGTGACATGAAGACTAAGTACCCATAGCTATTCGTTACGCCTGCGCCATAATTTCGGGACGAAATTCCCTAAAGTAGGGGAGGCTGTAACAACCCGACTTTTTGAAGTCAAAGTACAAGTCAAAGGCAAAGTCAAAGGAAGAAAAGATTGCTAATTCGATATGTCATTCCTTGCTTAATTATTACTTGTACTCTCGAACTTCGTTAATCGATACTCTAGTTTATGTTATTTTAGTTGTACTATGTGGAGTAACAATGCAATAAACGCTATTAAACGCTAATCTACTTAACGCTATCTCATCGCTATCGCATCGCAACTTGAATCGCAGTTCTGGACATTGTTTTACGTGAGTGTGCTATTATGTGTTACTTGTGCATGATTAATTATGTTAAAGGTGTTAATCGTAAACACTTTCGCTACTATTATACTATTAAACTTGTATGCTCACATTTACACTAGGTGTATTGACCTATTTTAACGTATGTGACAGGTGTTTAGGATGCTTGCTATGTTGCTGATTTTCTGTGGAATTGAGCTAGGGGAGTCTAGAAACAAACTAAATAATTTATGAGTTGTCGAAACTATGATTTTTCTTTGAGAAAACTATGTCTGTAATAACTGCTTTTATTTGATATGTTATGGTATGGGACGTAACGTTAAATATCGGGTAATTTTATTTGTTATGGATTTCTTCTGGACAATCTGTTTCGCTCAGTGCCTCACCCTGATGTTTCCGTCATCGGTTGGGGTGTGACAGTATGTGTATGTGCACATATGTAAATGGGCTAAAAGTAAAAAAAAATGATAATAACCAGTTAAAATTAACCGTTTATTTACTCTAAATATCATAACCACTTTCTAACCTACGGTTATTTTTGAACATAAACCGGTTTTTTTATATTTCGGATATTAACCGATTTCGGTTATGGTTGATAATTAGTTCCGGTTATGAAACCAATTTTTTTCACCCCTACTCAATACCTTGTCAATTTTTAGTTTTTTACTTGGTATGTGATGGGCCAAACTTAAGTTTGTTTGGTGTTATGCGAATTTAGCGGCCAATCTTGTTATGTTGTACAAGCCGAATCGGTTTTATAGTTGGATTGGTCAATCGACGTTCTTTTATAGATGGGCCCAAAACGATGCAAGCCATCTGAAAGTTGTGACAACTGACAACTGAGAAGCATCTAGCCCAAATCTTTTTGCTATTTAAAAACCAGCAACTTTACTATCTTTATATTTTGCATTAATGGTTCACTGTTCATAGCTTGAAAAAAATATACAATATGTAAAATATATTATGCAGTTGACTGTTATCAATGTACATAATCATGTATATATATAGATGCATGGCGGATCTAGAAAATCCTTATAGGGGTAACGTTTCAAAAAAAGGGTAACGAAATCGAAAAAACATCAATAAAACGTCAAAATTTTCCAAAATTTACCCTACCGTCGGAGCGTCAAGGGGTAGCTGGGGCTACCCCTTATTATATGGTAGGTCCGCCCCAAACTAGTGCATACATGATCCTCAAACATCATCCTCTATATGCATTGACGGTAACATAAATCCTCTATATTCATTGATTGTTATACTGTTAATGAGCCTCAAACAGATGCATAACTAATGTACATCATCCTTAAACAGAAGTCAAACATCAGCCTCTATTGATCATGTAACATTAATCCTCAAACATCATCCTCTAATGATCATGTAACATCATCTTGTAACTAATGCATAACAATGATGCATTACTAGTGTACATGATCATCCTAGCTCTAATGATCCTGTAACATCCATCCTCAAATAGAAGTAAAAATTACTAATGTACATCATCCTCAAACAAGTGATACATGATCCTCAAACATCATCCTCTATATGATCCTCAAGCTGCCACTAAGATCCTTAAAACAGAAGTCAAACATCATCCAATATATGATCCTCAAACTGCCACTAATGTACATAACTACCAAACTACCATTCAAACATAACCAAACTACCATTCAGCCAAAACCGTTCACACATGAGTCGAACTACCATTCAAACAGAACCAATGTACATCATATTCAAACAAAGTCAAATTAAGTCAAACATCATCCATTAAGTATGATTTAAACATAACGGTTAGCTACAATCAAAAAGTGGGTATACTTGATCATTAATAATAGAGAAAATTTCACTTTTTGTCCTTTATGTTTGCACTGAATTTTGAAACGTGCCCTTTAAAACTTTTAGTTTCAATTTATGTCCAAAAAATACCTGTTTTGAATCACTTTATGTCCTTTCCACCTAACTGAGTTAATTTACTTAGTTAGGTTTATTTAATGCAAGGGTAAAATTGTCATTTTAAGCTTTATTGCAGCTGTGTCCCTTTATATTCTTCACAACGCATAATTGGCCTCCTAATTTCACTCATCGATCTCAATCATCCTCCAAGTTTCTGCATCAAACTTCGACGATGAACCCTAATTCAGACACCAATGGAAGACAATTTATGATCAGACAACACTTATCCCAATCTGATATCGATGCCTTCTACGGTAATTTTTAGGGTTTTGAGTTTTGTTTATTGAAATTATGAATAATACTAATCGATCATTGCATAATACTAATCGATCATTGCATAATGCAGTGGGGTTCCCAAGTCTGTTCACCATTAAGCTTTATCACAGTGGCAGATTCACAAGATTTCCCGATAGGGCTTATGTCGAAGGAGAGTGCAATTTTATTGACTTGTTAGATGAAGATAAGTTCTCTGTGCATGAACTGGATTGTATCGTGGACAAGTTTGGCCTTCCAAGCGATATTGAAAGGTATTATCACTTTTGTGTTCCTGGTGAGAATCTTGATTTTGGGCTAAGGGCTTTAGGAAGTGATGCAGATGTTTTAGATTTTATCAAAGTTATTCCTCAGTCTAGGGTGATGAATGTGTATTGTGAGTATGTTATAACAACTGTGCATACTTATTTCTGCTCCCCAACCAAGCTTAGGGTGCAAGAAATAACTGATGAGGAAATCATGGCGATGGAAAACATCAATGCTAGTAAGAATAGGTTATTGTTAGGATGGAATGGTAGTGCTGAACATGAAGTAGGACAGAGTAGTGTTCAACTAGAAACAGGGCATATTAGTGCTGAACATGAAGTAGGACAAAGTAGTGTGCAATATGAAGTTGATATTACAATGGATGATCTTGAGTTTGACCCATTCTTTGGTGAGAATCCTGTGAATCAAAGTGATAGTGTACAACATAAGCTGAATGATGTGGCTGTGAATGAAAGTGAGCATGAGGGGGATGTAAATGAAAGTGAGCATGAGGGGAATGTGAATGAAAGTGAGGATGTGAATGAAAGTGAGCATGAGGGGGATGTGAATACCAGTGAGGATAATGATAGTGATTTCATAGCAGATGATGGAAACAACATAAATGATGTTGAAACTGATATGAGGAATTACAAGTTTTTTACTGACTATGTTGATGATAGTGTTATTGAGCATATGGTTGACACTAATGGTGATGAGTTAGGAGAAGATGCTATAGACAATGAAAAATTCCATAGTGGTTCAGAGTCTGATGGGAATGATACAAGCTTTAGGAAAAGGGCTTTAAAGGCCATGAAAAAGGATGGTGAAGGAAAAAACACTTTGTATCTTGGGCAAGTGTTTGGAACCAAAGAAGAAGCCAAAAAACTGATCAAGACACATGCAGTTGAAACTAGGAGGCAAATTAGGATTATCAAGGATGACATGCAGAGGGTAAGGGCTGTTTGTTGGGGTGATATCCCACAGTTTGCTGAAGATGGTAGCATACAAAACAGTGTTGGGATTAGTATGACACAAGGTTTAAAAGTTAAAGGAGTGTGTGGAAGGTGTAGGGGTACTGGACATAATAGCAGGACATGTACTAAACCACAAGTTGAAAAAGGTCATAATGTGAAAAATAAAGAAGTTGGGGGTTCTAGCAGTTCTAGACAATCTGAAGGACCAAAAAGCAAAAATAGTGGTGGCAGGGGTAATAAAGCAGAAACAAACAAACATAAATGCCCTTGGACCCTGTTGCTTTCTAAAGTGAATAGATCTGAATCTTGGATGATAAAAACCTTGGTTGATGAACACAAATGCTTTCAAAACAGGCATGTTAGAGCCTGCACAGCCACTTTTCTATCCAAACAGCTAATGGAACATCTCCAAGATAACCCCAAAATACCAATCAAGTCTGTACAAGAGCAGCTACAAAGAAAGTTTGAAGTTGGTGTATCAAAGCAGAAAGCATATAGGGCTAAACAGAAGGCTGTCATGCAACTAAATGGTGATTATAATTCACAGTATGGGTTACTTAGAGCTTATGTAGCTGAATTGATGAACACAAATCCAGGGACAACTGTGAAATTTGAACTAGAACCACCAGCAGATCCTGAGTCAACTGAAAGGAAATTTAAAAGAGTATATGTGTGCTACCAGGTTTATATTTCTTTCATGGTTATAAATAACATGTTATTTGATTTGTGATATGTATTAAACACTGCATTGACAGGTACATTATAATTTGGAATGGTGAAGGGCACTATCAAGTAACTGGTGGTGTTAATCAGTATGTGGTGAACATGGAACAGAGGACATGCAGTTGCAGAAGATGGGAACTCAATGGCATACCTTGCAGACATGCTGTGGCAGCCATCTGGAACAGAGCTACACATGGCCAAGTTGGCTTACCAGAAAGCTTTGTCCATCCTGTTTACAGGATGGATAGGTGGAAGCAAGTTTACACATTCAAGGTGTATCCAATTAATGGTAAGTCAATGTGGCCAAGATCTCTACTGCCAACAACAATCACACCACCATATTACCATAAGTCTGTTGGGAGGCCAAAAAAAGCAAGGAGAAAAGCAGCCTCAGAGTTAGAGGACATCACAGAGGGTCGGAGACTAAGGAAGGTTGGTACATCAGGTACTTGTGGAAAGTGTGGTAATACAGGGCACAACAGCAGGTCCTGTAATGGTAGGTCAGAGGCTGTCCCAACTCAACAAACTAGTGCTAAGTCCAGTAAACTTGGTGTTGGATCAACAAAAGGGCAGAAAGGGAAAAAACATTGTGCTGGAAGTAGCGAAGGTCTGAAAGGGAAGAAGAATGTCCAAAAGCAGAAGGCTTGTCGAAAGTGTAAGGGGACAGGTCATAACAGTAGAACTTGTCAAGGTAAGAAGGTGTAGGAGACCATGGAACCTGTTTATGTATTAGTAGTATGTATGCAGTTATGTTTATGACCATGGAACCTGTTTTGTGATGAATTTGAACATGTAACCTGTTTTGTGATGACACTTATGTATTATCAGCCTTAAATGGCCATTTTGGTATTGCTTATGTTAAGGGTTTTGATCATTTTGGTTGTGCTTTTGGCAATTGTGCATATCGTACAGGTAATCAGCCGCAACATAATCTACAAGACAATTTCATTCCATTGCCATCACTAAACAAAAGTCATTACACTTCCATTACTAAACAAAAGTCAGTACATTATACAGTTGATTTCATTGACGGAATACAAAAACATAGACACAAAAGAAGACCCAGCTGCAAATCAGGTATTTCTTCCAACTTCATGCTTTTTCTTCTAGTCTTCTTCTTTCTTCTTCATATTCATTCTTGAACTTCAACAAATCGGGTATGATGTCCATGCAACTTTGACACATTTTTGGTGGTTCAATCCACATAAAAAACCCACATTTTGTATTCTGAAACAATGAAATGAAACAAAAAAAAACCCACTTATCTTCATGCTTGATCTTGCAAGTTCAGTACATAAAAAAACCCAAACTTTTGAACACTTACCTTGTCGTGGCATCCATAGAACTTACGGCCTGGATTTTTGGAGGTTTTTGATGTTCGAATCGCTGCTTCCTTTCCACACCCACAAAACACCATTATCGACCTAAGGAAGAAGATGCAGATGATAAGAGAGAGAGCTTATGAAACCCTAAAATAATTGAAGAAGAAGATGCAGTGGTTAAATAGGGGGCGATTAATAGAGTTAAAGCTTAAAATGACAATTTTACCCTTGCATTAAATAAACCTAACTAAGTAAATTAACTCAGTTAGGTGGAAAGGACATAAAGTGATTCAAAACAGGTGTTTTTTGGACATAAATTGAAACTAAAAGTTTTAAAGGGCATGTTTCAAAATTCAGTGTAAACATAAAGGACAAAAAGTGAAATTTTCTCTTAATAATATATACAAAAACCCACTTTAAGTCTTTAACCTAATCTATACGATCACCATCCCTACCCCTGTAAAGCCTGAGCTCCACATTAGCATTGCCCAAGAGCCTGAGCACGAATTGATGCTTTACAAAATATTGTAATTGTAAAGCATACATATTGTAACAATCTAATAATGTGCATATATATTAACATTTTCTTTTTTCTAATTTATATATATATATATATATATATATATATATATATATATATATATATATATATATAGGATAAGGATCATGTGAGAAGTAGTAGGCTAAATGAGAAACTTGAGAAGCATTCTGGACCACACATTTTCCCTAAGCAAAAAAATGCAAAAAAAGGTGAAAAAATGCAATTTTTTTTTTTTAATTTTTTTTTGGATTTATACACATGTGTATATTGTTAATCTTTTAACTATACATATATGTATATTGTCAATTATACATATATGTATATACATGTTTAAAATTGAAAAATAAGTGTTATTTAGGGTTTAGGGTTTAGCTTTATGGTTTAGGGTTTAGCTTTAGGGTTTAACATTAGGGTTTAGTATTAGGGTTTAGTATTAGGGTTTAGGGTTTAGCATTAGGGTTTAGCTTTTGGGTTTAGCATTAGGGTTTAGCTTTAACTTTTGGGTTTAGCTTTATCTTTAGGGTTTGTATTAGGGTTTAGCATTAAGGGTTTAGGTTTAGTGTTTAGTTTTAGCTTTTGGGTTTAGCATTAGGGTTTAGCTTTAGGGTTTAGAATTAGGGTTTAGCTTTAGGGTTTAACATTAGGGTTTAGCTTTAGGGTTTAGCATTAGGGTTTAGAGTTTAGGGTTTAGCTTTAGGGTTTAGAGTTTAGGGTTTAGCTTTAGTGTTTATGGTTTAAGATTAACAATATACACATTTTTTCAATTTTAAACATGTATATACATATATGTATAATTGACAATATACATATATATATAGTTAAAAGATTAACAATATACACATGTGTATAAATCCAAATTTTTAATTTTTTTTTTTAATCCTTAAAGAAAAAGCAGCGATTTTTCAAAAAAAAAAAAAAAAAAAAAAAAAATTTTTGCATTTTTTTCACTTTTTTTTCGCATTTTTTGCTTAGGGAAAATGTGTGGTCCAGATTGCTTCTCAAGTTTCTCAAATAGGGTGGACTTCTCTTAGGATCCCTACCCTATATATATATATATATATATATAAACGGGATCAGGAGAAAACGCTCAAAAGTGTGAGAACGGTGAGAACGCATCCTGGCCCAACACGTGTCACGCGGCATAGAGAAGGGCGGAGGGGCTTTTTTGTCCTTTCATCTTCTGCTTTTCCAGTTCCGCTTTTCCCAAAATTGTTTTAATTTTTGGGGTTTAAGATTTTTGACGTTAACCAAATTCAATAATTAATGGCGTTTAATGGTTTCATCGTATTAACATTTTGGCGTTTATGGCGTTTATTCAAATCGAATGCCATTGGAACCCAGGGGGTCAGGAAATCTATCTGAATAGCGTTTTTCAAGGCGTTTTAAACAAGATGGCCCATTGTTTTATTATTTTTTATATACATTTTGGCGTTTGTGGTATCTTGGCGTTTTACAATTCTTAGATTATATTTCAGCCACAGGAAAAAAAATACAAGGGAAGAAAATAAATTAAAAATCCTAATCGGATCTCTCTTCACAATCTTCAGTCTCTCTCTTCTTTAATAGTACAAGAATTGTTACAAAAAATATGACGTTTTATGTAAAACTTAACAAACCCATCGGTTTGATTATTTTGCCTGCTCGTCTGTTGAAATGGTTTTTTTGTGGATGTTTGGGGACATAGATCTATGACGTGTGTGTGAGTTATTCGCTTTTTCTTCATCTTGATCTTCATCTTTATAATCATCCCACTCTTCAGTGTCATTGATCTTTTCTCCTCATCCAAGCCTTCTTCAAGAACAAAAAAAATACAAAATGCCATATGACTGGCATCAGTATCTTTTTCTTGAATTTTTGTCCATCTCATGCAGCAAACTCTTACTGAGTTACTCGCCTCTGCTAACAATTCATTCAGTGAAACTTCACGAATAACAATACTGAATATCCAAGAAAGCATATTAGCCATCTTTGATTTTTTATTTTTTTGCGTTTTACAGTGAGTGGTATTTAGTAGTATTGGCATTTGTTTTTTTGGTTTGATCAAATGGAAGTTGCTGAGACGTATCATTTTATAGGATGTCTTTTTGGCGCCTAAGTTAGGCGGTGCATTATTATAATAAAGTATTCGTCTTTTAGTTACTGTTTGTAATTATTGTTTTTGACAAGTTTTATCACTGAAGTCTGTAACACGTCCCATCTTTCAAGTTTGGCGTTTTAGATTCTAATATAATAAATTTCCCCTATCTTCAGTATTACTGATTTTTAGTTACTGTTTCTAGTTACATTTTCAAGTTTGTTTTTTATTTTTTTTTGGTTTTTTATAATACTTGTCCAAAGTAATTTTATTATGGTTTGGTAATTTTTGTGGCGTTTTATGGCATGTTGGCGTTTTGACAAGGATTTGGCTTTTTGGCGTTTTTATTAGATATGTCGCTGTTTTTATATAACAATCAACTGAAAAAGAAAATTAAACAAAATAAATATTGATCTTCCAAATCTTCACTGTCACCATTCTCTTTCTTCTTTTGAAGCATCTTCACTGGCTGTTTCGACTTTCGTATGATTTTTTTTTATTTTTGTTTTTTGAAGTAGTTTTTTTTCGCCGTTTGAAAGCACAAAGTCTGAAAGCAGCCTCTTTTTCTATAATATTTGTCCATCTCATGCAGCAAAATGTTATTGAGTTTACACCCTTTCAGCCAAAATGTTATCTTTTTTAGCGTTTTACCGAGAAAAAGAACGCCACTAAATAAACCATCTTAAAACTGTAAATTTGATGATGCTAAAATCAATAAAGTGTTGCTGTATGGTGATGGACAACATTGTTAATCCTCAGTTAAGAAAGATAACTGACAATGTTGTCCATCCCATACAGCTAAACTTTATTGACAACAAGATATTTGATGTTTAGGTTTTCTGGCGTTTATCAGACGAATGGTATGTATTAAATATGGCGTTTGGGGTTTTTGTGTGTGTTTTTAATTGAAGGTCTGAGTTGTTGTATATATAGGGTTTTTTTTGGCGGGATTTTATTATAATTAAGTTTGGCATTTTATATCTAATGGCGTTTTTAGTTAGAATGGTGTGTGATTTTTGTTTGTCGTTTTATTTTCATGAGATGGCGTTTTGTTTGGAGTAGTCAAAAGACGCTTTTACCCTTAATGAAGCGCGTCCACGTAATAAAATTGATGTTATTTACGAAAACACCACCGCGCCAATCTAGTCCATAGATTGTTTTGATCGGACGATCCATAAGCGTTCTCACCGTTCTCACACTTTCCACCGTTTTCTCTAAATCCCGACCCTATATATATATATATAGGGAGGGGCTCATGCGAGAACTCCATTTATTGCGAGAACCGCGAGAACCAATGTGAACACAACCTAAAATAGCTAAAAAAACCTAACCCCCCCCAAAAAAAACCTAAACCCCCCCCACCCCCACCCCCCAAGCTAAAATGCTAAAAACTAAACCCCCAAAAAACCTAAAAAAATCTAAAATTTTTTTTTAATATTTTTTATGTTCAAATCGCTACTTTTAGTGGTAAAAAAAAAAAATTTAAAAAAAAATAATTTTTTTTTACTTTTTTTTTGGCTTCGAAAAGTAGCGATTTTTATATAAAAAATATTAATTTTTTTTTGTGTGATTTTTAGCTATTTTTAGGCATTTTTGGTTGTGTTCACATTGGTTCTCGCGGTTCTCGCAATAAGAGGTGGTTCTCGCATGATCTTCTCCCTATATATATATATATAGGGTCGGGATTTAGAGAAAACGGGGGAAAGTGTGAGAACGGTTATGGATCGTCAGATCAAAACAATCCATGAACTAGATTGCACGGTGGCGTTTTCGTAAATAACATCAATTTTATTATGTGGGACGCGCTTCATTAAGGGTAAAATGGTCTTTTACCGCTCAAATTCAAAACGCCAACAAAATGATAACACGCCATTCAAAAAATAAAACGCCATTATATACAAAACGCCAAAAATTAGTGATAAAACGCGTTGGAGATTACAGGAAGAGGAAACAACACAGTAACTGAAATTCAGTTATTAACATTTATTAGAAGAAATTCCTTCCTAAATTATTCGCCAAAAACATCATTATATAAACGACGTAAAACATCGCTTCCATAATCACTTCAATCTATCATTTCTGCAAAAACATCTTTAACCAAAAACGCCAATTTAACCAAAACGCCAAAAATGGCAACCATCGTTTGGTGGAGATACACTCTGGCAATCCGGCGATTCGTCCTGCATTTTGACAACAGAAGGAGGGTGTATGTTAGGACGATCAAGGCAATTTTGAAGATGGAAGAAGAGGTACAGAGGGGTATCCAATCCCTTGGCATCGCTCTGGATAACGAATGCGATGAAACACATATGCTTATAAAAGCATTAACAAGGAATTTTGGACCAATCAAAGCATATGTAAAGCCAGACCCTGTCATGACATCATGGCGTTTTGATGATGAAATAGACATGGTGACCGTTATATACGACATCGGAGAACAGGAAGACTACTGGCTTGAAAACATCATGACAAAGCAGGGGCTTGGGTTCATGGAAGAATTGCATAACGCCACTTGTTTGAACACAGAAATGGACTCAAATATGGCGTTAATGCAAAACATGTTCAAATGGAGGCTTCAAAATCTTCAGGAACAAGAAGCCGATGAAAGTGAAGGTGATGACACGGATGAAGGTCTAGATGAAGACTCCGAGGAAGAAGGTGACGCAAGTGATGGATACTTCTCGGATAAAGTACCTTCTGACGAAAAGTTTTATTTTTTTTTTCTTTTGTGTAATCATCTTTTTTTAAGATAATTAAATGATATATTTCTCTATTTATTTGCAAAACGCCAAAAAAATACTACAAAAAGTTATTGCTTACAAAACGCCAGAAATAACAAAAAATATTTTTCCTGCTTAATATTTTCTCCTTTATTGTATTTTGTCATCCTGGTCTGCATAACACCATTTAAAAAAAACGCCAAACTTGGAACATGGGACGTCTATCACCCTAGAAACTGAGAAAAACTGACACAAAACAGTAAATACAAACAGTAACTGAAAAGACGGTTACTTTATTACTATTGTTTATTATAATAAACAATCCCGCCTAAACTACGCGCCAAAAAACTCCTATAAAAGAGGGGTCTATACACAATGAATTGATCACACCCAGAAAAACAAACGCCATGTTCTCTAGAAAGCACTCACTTTAAAACGCCAAAAAAAAGGTTAGTTAAAATAAGCACAGATGGCAAAGCTTTCACTGAATGGATTCCTCTCTGAGGGGGTTATCTCTATAATCTTTTGCTGAATGAGATGCACAAATATTCAAGAAAAAGAGACTGATGACATATGTGAGCTTTGTTCTTGATGAATATATGCATGGCATGAAGGGATCAACACAAGTGTAAAATGCTATTTTGGACTCCATTATTATAAATAACATTCAAGCAAGAGTTGATCTTTAATGACATGCCACCAAACGAGAATATCACACAAAAAAACAGGATGCCACTAACAAAGCTTCATCTAAAAAAGACGGCGTTTATGTAGGAAAATTGGCATCTACCTAAGGTATTCAAAGATTCAAAACGCCAAAACAAATTCAAGAAGAAGAGACTGATGACAGTGAAGATTCGGATGAGAAATTAGATTACCATTTTTAATTTTTTTTCTTTTTCATTTTATATTGTTTTGTTATCAAATTATCTGTTGTTTTGTTATCTAATTTTCTACAAATAAAATACATTATTATATAAAACGCCAAAAACTACAAACACCAAAACGCTAGTAGTATGAAAACTGTGAGAACGGGTGCTGGCAAAGCACCTTGTCAATGTATTAAACGCCAAAAAAATTGACTAAACGCCATAAAAAACATTTGGTCTTATTGTAATCTTATGAAAATATTAATGACTCGTAGTGAATTATTATACAACGCCACAAAACGCCAAAAAAATTGACCAGAAAACGCTATAACGCCAAAAAAATTATCTATGTGACACAAAAACAATTAATTAAACGCCAAATATTTAATGAATACAATTAACGCCAAAAAAATCTTAGACGCAGCATAAATTAGGAAAATAAAAGAAGATTGAAAAGACAAAAAACCCCTCACGCCTTGATCGTATCCCGCGCCACGTGTTGGGTCAGGATGCGTTCTTACCGTTCTCACACTTTTTGGCGTTTTCTCCTGATCCCGCACCTATATATATATATATATATATATATATATATTAACATTTTCTAATAAAATGCAAAAATATTATAATGCATATACATTTCTAATTTATATATTTAACGTTTTCTTTTTTCTTTTATTTTATACAAACATACATAATGACTTGCATATAATATACTACTGTGAAACCCGCGCGTTGCCGCGGGGTCGACAATAAGGGTGGAAAAATAAATCAAGCCTTCAAGCGATTACAAAAAAATACTATATAAGGTGTGTATGTGTGTAAAAGCCCCCACACTTCAAGGCAATGCAAGTTTTTAACGGCTACATGGGATAGTTAAATGATGTATGCTTCATTCTATATACATTCTGGCACCAAAAAAATGGTCTAGAGGGGGTTTTAGTTTACATTAAATGTAGGAAGCGCAAGTTGTAATAAAAAAACTAAAAGGAGACTTCCTTTAATTTAGAAGCGCTCGTCTTAAAATGTTGGTTTCCAAAAAAGCCAAGGCCTTTTTCAAATAACACTTCTATTCAAAGGCGAAAGAATAAACTTATTTTGTATTAAAACACTTAAAATTTAATGAAACGGTTAATATAAGATTAATTTATTGAAATAGTTTATGTAAGATTAATTTATGACGACGATGATGACGATTAAGCATAAATTATAGTAAATGAGGGCTAGAAGGTGATTTGCTTACTTTAAGGGCCTGCCATCCAAACATACCCATGTACAGATCCTCCTATTTTGAGCAAGTACTATACATATATTTTCTTAACAGCCAGTGAAACTATTTCATACCGAATAAAGCATCAATCAAAACACACGACCTAGCAAGACACTGGAAACTACAAAACAAAAAATGAAAAACAACATGCTAAAGCTAGGAAGATGGTCTCTACAAAGGCTGAAGCCCCCAGACCTAACCAACAAAACAAAAAGTAGTTGTAACACCAATTAAACTGCAACCCAAAACAGGCCAGAACAACACATAACGCCAACTAAAAAGCCCAACAAACCCTCTAATAGCGCCATCAGCACCACACAAAACACCTGCAGCCAAAAAAAATACATTCCAGGCCCGAGACTCCGAAAAAAGCCTCAACGACAGCAAAAGACTGTTGTCCCAGGTAGCCCAGCAATACCGCCTCTCTGATCCAAAAAGTCTCAGAAGCAAACCTCCACAACATGCGCAAAACTGCCTCCACCTGGTCCGCCGAAAAGATGTTAGTATAAAACAATTGGGTATATTCTATCTAAATATATGTTTGGGAAAAATGCACTTTCTGAGCTGGGGCATGTCAAAAGTATTTACAAAAAGAAAAGCAATAGGAAAATCCAAATACAAGGGGATTTGGGTAGTGTGCACACAATTCAGAGGCATTTGAGCCAATATATAATCTTTGACACCAGCTACAAGGTCAAAACTTTGATTAAAATACCATCCTGTGTCATAATTCAAAATTATAATTAAACTCCTATCCGCAAATTTTTAAGTGAGCTCTGTCCCCTACCGCTGCTCACACCACGACCCATTATCTCTGATTCTCTGCTTTGGCCTTTGACTTTCTAAAAACTCACCCTGCCTCCCATTATGATAATGACAGAACCCATGACTCATTAATTAACAACTATGACGTGAATTCAGCAAATAATTTGAACTTATCGAGCACATTTTAATCAGAAAACATAACAAAAGTGCAAATAATTAGCACACAAACCTCTATCTATCTATATATTGCTTTTTTGCATTTAAATTCTGAAACTGCAGGGATTGTCTATATGAGTACAAATATAATATCTTACCTGGGAAACACCAACTATCTCAGTGGTCACAAAATAACCAGAAGAACAACAAATGTCATGATTCCTCCATCATGCCGTCCTTCAGAACAACAAATAATTAGAACTAAAGACCAATTTTGTGCAAAATATCTTACCTGGGGGTGCATTAGACCAATTCATCATACGTTGCCACCTACTGTTGAATTAGATCTGTACCTGCTAATGCTAAGACCTAAACAAAACATGCAGACTTGTTCAGGACTTTGGTACATCAAAAAAAAAAAAAAGAATATAGAAATATCAAACAGTCGCTATTGTGATTCCTCTATTTTTCTCGACAGGAGCCTTATCAATTTTATCAACGGCAATAGCTTTGGCCTTCCCAAGATCAAAAGAAGTGAAAACGACCTTGCATCAACCATATACTTTATGTCTATAACAACTAAAAGCGATGGTCTGTGAAAATCTTGCTAAGTTACAAATCTTATAGCGTTCTGCTCATTTTTAAAGGAGTAAAAAAACAACATTTTATTATTTGGTTTTTCTTGCAGCCGAAGAACTAATTTGCCTAGACTGCCAACAAAGAGAAAATAAATACCATTACTTGACTCCATAGACCCACTTTTCTTGGTTGCTTATGTAAGTAGTCAACTCCTCTGGTTTGAACCATAAGCTGATTTCATCCTTGGTTGTTTCTGGACCATCACTACCATGGATTATGTTCCTACAAACCACAAGATAATGATCATCATCTCATCATCGCGCAAGCATAGCAACTCGCTGGTTTGGCCAGCTTGAGATCATAGCAGTTCAGTTTTGATGGTTTACTTGTTTAACGATTCGGTACGATTTGGAACTTAGAACCTGCCAAGTAACCCAAACTGGGCATTTTAACTTTTTTATTCATACAGTTTTGGAACATGTAGTTATCATGTATGTGTGTTATGCTCATGAACTTGCTTATCATTTTCAAATTTTAATTTTAATGCAAACTAATACTTAAAAAAATGATTTAAACCACCCAACCCAGACTATATCTAGCGGTTCGACCCAGAACTTTGTTAAAACCGGTCGAACCGGACCGGACCGTGAACACCCGTGTGGTAAAAGAGTGTCAAAACTCGCCCCAAGAATCCGAGCAGGAATTAATAATATTAGTTTGACGCGGAATGGAATTAAAATATCAAGCGTGATCAAGCACACGGTAATATGATAGACATAAAATAAAATAAAAGAAAACACGAGGATTTACGTGGAAAACCCAAATCGGGAAAAAACCACGGGTGGCGGAAGCCAAGAAACAATCCACTATAATTTTGCAGTGTTTACAGAGTTTGGAGAAAAAGAAAAATTACACATAGAATATAGAGAATTTTGTATCTCTATTACATGTGTATTTGTGTGTTTTATAATGATCCGGTACACTGACTAATTTATAGACTTTTAGGAGAAGGGAAATGTGTGATGGAGAATTCATAAGAATTTTGGTCCAATCCTTTTGCTTTTGCTTTTCATTAATCAATCTCTATTGCTTTCCAATCAATCTCCATTGTCTGCCATTTAATTTGCCATTATCTTTTCTATGGTGGAAAAGTCATCATCCACTTAACAAAAAGTGGCAGCCATTATTTGAATTTTGAAGACAAAATACTTCAATCTCCACCTTGACTTCAAAATGCAATAAATAACAAACTGATTATGTACCTCATCAAATAACAAAACTCCACAAGAACCTGCAATTACCATATAGAGAAAAATTATTTCCGAAAAATTAAAATACTTCCTCCACCATGAGCCTCTCTGGCTCAGTTGCGATCAGAAACACCCATCAAGTCCAAACATAGTTTGAACTTGGCTATTGGAAGACTCTTAGTGAACAAATCAGCGGGATTATAATCTGTATCAATCTTCTTTATGACACAATCACCTTTGTCAATGATATCACGCACGAAATGATAACGAATATCAATGTGCTTTGTTCGATCATGAAACATCTGATCTTTACTCACGTAGATAGCACTTTGATTATCACAGAAAACTGTGGTAACCTTTATTCTATCATCGAGTTCACTGAATAATCCTTTCAACCATAAATCTTCCTTAACTGCTTCTGTAATCGCCATATACTCTGCCTCGGTAGAAGACAGTGCAACTGTAGACTGTAATTGGGCCTTCCAGCTAATAGCACAACCATGCAAAGTAAACACATACCCTGTAATCGATCTTCGTTTATCCAAATATTTTCCATAATCTGAATCAACATATCCAAGTACCCCTGTGTTAGATTTACCATAACATAGACATATAGAAGACGTACCGCGTAAGTAACGAAAGATCCACTGTACTGCTTTCCAATGTTCTTTCCCCGGGTTCGCCATATATCTACTGACCATGCTAACAACATAAGCCAAATCAGGGCGCGTGCAGATCATAGCATACATCAAAGATCCAACAGCACTAGAGTATGGTACGCGTGCCATATAAGCCACATCAGTCTCAGTAGTAGGACTCAAAGCGGATGATAGCTTGAAATGAGCTGCAAAAGGTGTGTTGACAGGTTTTGCTTCATGCATATTGAAACGTCTTAGGACTTTCTCAATATTATTTTTCTGAGAAAGATGCAAGACCCTAGACTTCCTGTCACGAACAATTTCCATACCTAAAATCTTTTTGGCAGCTCCTAAGTCCTTCATTTCAAAGTCAGCTTTCAACTGGTCTTTTAATCTCTGAATCTCCTTCATATCTTTCGCTGCGATCAACATGTCATCCACGTATAAAAGTAAGTAGATCATTGAACCATCGTCACAATTCTTGTAATAAACGCAGCAATCACGGGTGCACCTTTTGAATTCGTGACTGGTCATAAATGAATCAAACCTTTTATACCATTGTCTAGGAGACTGCTTGAGGCCATAAAGAGATTTATTCAATTTACACACGTAGTTCTCCTTGCCTAGAAATACAAAGCCTTCGGGCTGTTGCATAAAAATCTCTTCCTCAAGCTCACCATTTAAAAAAGCTGTAGTAACATCAAGTTGCTCTAACTCATAATCATTAGAAGCAACCAACCCCAACAATACACGAATGGAAGTATGTTTGACAACTGGGGAATAAATGTCAGTATAATCAATGCCAGGAATCTGACTGTAGCCTTTAGCTACTAACCGAGCTTTGTACCTTGGTTTCTCGGTTGGGTTAATAGGTTCTTTGAGCTTGTAGACCCACTTGCATTTAACTGGCCTTTTCCCTTTCGGAATAGGAACTAAGTCCCAAGTACCATTTCTTTGCAAGGATTCCATCTCATTATGCATAGCAATCATCCAATCACTTGAGTCTTTAGACTTGATAGCCTCATCATAATTAACAGGCTCCATTCCTGACTCAATATCGGCAGCAACAGTAAGAGCATAAGCAACAAGATCAGATTCAGCATACCTCTTCGGAGGAACAATTTGTCTTCTCGGCCTATCTCTTGCAATGCTTGGAGTAGTAGCTTGTGGTTGTGAAGGTGTTGAATCCTCAACAACAACATGCTCATCTGGAGAGGAAGACTCTTGATGCTCAAATGTACTCTGATCGGTAGTAGATGGAGTAGGAAGCTCCACCTCCACTTGAGATTGCTCTTTTCTTGCTTCGGATGATGCATCAGATGTATCTGTAGCTTTTGAAGAGTCTACAACTGGTTGAATCATACTAGACTCATCAAAAGTAACATCTCTTGAGATAATAACTTTCTTCAGATCAAAGCTCCACAACTTGTAACCTTTAACCCCTTGATTGTACCCAAGAAAAACACATTTTATTGCTCTTGGTTCTAACTTCCCATTGTCAACACGTGCATACGCTGGACATCCAAAAGGTTTTAAACCTGTATAATCGGCAGGTTTTCCGGACCATAACTCAAACGGAGTTTTCTTCTCAATTGCTCGTGACGGTGATAGGTTGATAATATAGCATGCAGTCGAAGCAGCCTCAGCCCAAAATGACTTTGGCAATTTGGAATTAGAAAGCATACACCGGACCTTCTCCATAATGGTGCGATTCATCCTTTCGGCTACACCATTTTGTTGAGGCGTGTGGACCACCGTGCGATGACGAGTTATGCCTTCCTTTCGGCAATAGGCATTAAACTCTTCTGAGCAAAACTCAAGTCCATTATCAGTGCGAAGATACTTTACCACCAATCCTGACTGCTTTTCAACCTGAACTTTCCAGTTCCTGAAGGTAGAAAAAACGTCTCCCTTGTGTTTTAAGAAGAAAGACCACACCTTCCTAGAGAAATCATCAATGATAGTGAGCATATAATTAGCTCCACCTTTCGAAGTAACTCGTGCTGGTCCCCATAAATCCGAGTGGACATAGTCGAGTGGTCCTTTTGTTGTATGAATACCACTCATAAAACTCACCCGTTTTGCCTTGCCATATACACAGTCTTCACATAACTCTAAATCAACTATCTTTTGTTCACCAAGTAATCCTTTTCGACTCAATTCGGACATGCCTTGAAAACTCATATGGCCGAGTCGAAGATGCCAAAGACGGGACTGATCTGAATCAGAAAGAGACTTTGAAACAACAACAACATCACTCGAAATTGTTTGCCCTTCAAGAAAGTAGAGGTCTGACGTTTTTCGCTTGGCTCTTAGTTTGTCAGAACCATCTTTGAATACCCTGAGAACTCCACCTTTACCAGCAAACTCGTATCCTTTTTGATCAAAGGAGCTGAGAGATAACAAGTTTCTTCTGAGATCAGGAACATATCTAACATTCCCAATGGTTCGGATAACTCCGTCAAACATACGGATTCTGACAGAGCCATGTCCAACAACTGGACATGTAGTATTATTGCCCATTAAGACATAACCCTGGTTAACCTTTTCAAATGTATAAAACCAACTTCTGTTGTGACACATATGAAAAGTACAACCAGAATCAAGTATCCATTCATCAGTGGAATCCAGTTTATCTGAATAAACTGTCAGGAGTTCTCCAATACAACCGGCCTCTGCTACATCGGCTTCACCTGAAGTACTAGCTTGTTTTCCATTTGCTGCTGCTTTCTCTTTATTCTTTAACTTGAAACATTCATCAATCACATGTCCCTTCTTGTGACAGTAATTGCAAAACTTTCGTTTGCCTTTAGACTTAGATCTTGTTCTGTTGGAAGATTGAGGGTTTTTACCCCTATCTGTTGTTCTTCCTCTGGTATTTAAACCTTCGGCTTTCACATCACTAGAACCACCACCGGTGATGTGCTTCATCTTTTCTTTTGAATCCAAAGCTGTATAAACTTCATCTAAGACAAGAGTGTCTCGGCTATAGATGATAGTATCACGAAAATGGCTGTAGGATTCGGGCAATGATGACAGCAAAAATAAAGCCAAATCTTAATCTTCATACTGAACATCCATATTCTCTAAGTTATTTACTAACTCTTTGAATCTGGAAATATGTTCAACTAGAGAACCGCCTTCAATCATTTTGAGATTGAACAGCCGTTGCTTTAGATGCAACTTGTTTGGTAGGCTTTTTGTCATCAATAATTGCTCCAACTTTAGCCATAAAGAAGCCGCTGAAGTTTCTTTCAAAACATCTTGCAAAACATCGTTTGATAAGTGCAAACGAATCTGGGATAGTGCCTTGAGATCTTTCTTCTCCTTTTCTTCTTGGTTCCATGACTCGGGCATCTTATCGAAACCCAAAAGCGCCTTATGTAAATCCATCTGAATTAGAACATCTCTCATCTTTACTTGCCATAGAGGAAACCTGGTGTTTCGATCTAACAACGGAATATCGAATTTCATTGTAGACATGATTTACCACTTGATAAAATAATTCCAATAAACTAATATTAAAACCCGGATGCTCTGATACCAATTGTGGTAAAAGAGTGTCAAAACTCGCCCCAAGAATCTGAGCAGGAATTAATAATATTAGTTTGACGCGGAATGGAATTAAAATATCAAGCGTGATCAAGCACCCGGTAATATGATAGACAGAAAATAAAATAAAAGAAAACACGAGGATTTACGTGGAAAACCCAAATCGGGAAAAAACCACGGGTGGCGGAAGCCAAGAAACAATCCACTATAATTTTGCAGTGTTTACAGAGTTTGGAGAAAAAGAAAAATTACACAGAGAATATAGAGAATTTTGTATCTCTATTACATGTGTATTTGTGTGTTTTATAATGATCCGGTACACTGACTAATTTATAGACTTTTAGGAGAAGGGAAATGTGTGATGGAGAATTCATAAGAATTTTGGTCCAATCCTTTTGCTTTTGCTTTTCATTAATCAATATCTATTGCTTTCCAATCAATCTTCATTGTCTGCCATTTAATTTGCCATTATCTTTTCTATGGTGGAAAAGTCATCATCCACTTAACAAAAAGTGGCAGCCATTATTTGAATTTTGAAGACAAAATACTTCAACCCGTAATGACTTGTTGGTTTTGTAAGAAAATCGGTATGGTTGGCTCAACATTGTATATATTTCTTTAATGTGCGTACCTTCCCAAACAATAGCCAAATCACCCCTGATAGCTCCTGGTTTTGATTTTTGTGGAACTGTGGGTCCAATGAGCTTACGCCCATCCTTAATCACACCTTCACCATCCCAAACCTGCATCAATGATTGATTAGAATAAGTGGTTTTGATGCATAGATATAGATAGAAGTATCAATAATTTTGTTCTAACTAATTACCATAGAAAGAACAGGACCAGAGCTAAAGAAGTCACTCAGCCTATCAAAAAATGGTCTTTCCTTAAAATCATTGTAATGCTTCTGACTTCTGAGCAAAGGACTTTGTAGGGGTCATATGTTTAATGGCTACGACTCTACGAGATTAAAGATTTTACATTCAAAGCGGGCTATAATCTCTGAATTCTAAAATCTGGCAAAAAGAAGTTTTACTTGATGAGAAAGACACAAAGGAGTGCTTATTAGCTGTTGTAACAAAGTGAACAACTCATATTTAAAACTTCCAAGGCATCTACTTTTGACCATTTATTTCACTTTTCTATGAAACACAAGCCCCATATGTAGTGCATGCCAATTTAGCATTCATTTTGGAGCCTATAAACAATACATAATCCCCTAATTCAACAACTTAATTACCAATGAATCATACCGTTGGTTGTCTTCAGTGCCCAGCTTCACTTCCTCTCCATTTTGATTCTCCAATTCAGGATTAAAGCCTTCAACTGGCAATGAACCATCAGCATGCCATTTGGATGCAACAAACAGAATTGCCAACAATCATTATACCAGGGGAACAAATTAACAAATAACAAACCCTAGACATATAATCATATGAAAAAAGGAAACACAAGAGACACAAAAGAATCAAAATTCACATACCTTGAACGATTTTAGGGTCTTGTAATCAAATCTACAAAAGCCAATAAACACTCCAAACAATCAAAATCAAATTAATAGAGAAACAAAAAAACAACTCGAAGGACCTAGGGTTAAGGGTTACCTGTTTCTGAATCTTCGTGGGTGGATCTCAAATCAACTCTAATCTTCGTTTTCACCTTGCGGTTCTGACATTGAACCCTAGATTTTTTGAACAATCTATCCATCTCACAAGATCTGGTCGACTGAGGTAAAAATCGAAAAACAGGCTACAGGGGAGATGAGATTTATCGCCATTGATGGAAGCTTTAAGAATCGAACATTAGGTTATAGGGTGTTAGATATTTTAGTGTAATCGGGGATTGACTTGGTGATCAAAGTGAATAATAATACACATCAAGAAAGTTAGGAGGTGCGGGAGTGCACGCTTGTTTGAGTTATTATTATTCGAAGTGTACGGGCGAAGTCCGTACTATACGGGGGTTCCAAGGGGCAGAGCCCCTGAAAAATTTTATTTTAATTAAATTTCTTTATAGAAAATGCCTTAGAAAATAAAATTTATAAAAATTTATCACAAATTTTCAGACAAAAATTCAAGGCAGTTTTTAATGCAATTTTATTAAAATTCAAAAATAACTGCCAGAGGCAGTTATCTGCAAGAAACCCCAAAATTCGTATTCAGATTTTGGTCACAATTCTCTGGTTCATCAATTCACGAAAAACACATACCCGTGTTCAATTTCTCGAAATCAGAGTTGTATCCGATTGAATTATTCGGGTGAACCACCGAAATAATTTGATCTGAGAGTGATTACACGCCTCTCTGATCATCCGGCAAACCGAAATTCCCCAACAAAGATCAAATTATTTTCTGTGAAGATGGCAAGCGGATCGATGAAGGATATGACAATCAAGGAGAACAAACTGGAGAAGTTCGAAGGGGTGGACTTCCGAAGATGGCAGAAGAAGATGCATTTTCTTCTGACTTCGTTGAAGGTTGTGTACGTGTTGACTACTCCAATCCTGAAGATACAGGAGGAGGGAAATCTGGAGCAAATCAGGAAGAGGTCGAAGTGGGAGAACGACAATTATATATGTCTTGGCCACATCCTGAACGGTATGTCTGATCCCTTATTTGATGTTTATCAAAATGTTGAAACTGCAAAGTTACTGTGGGACACGTTGGAAGCTGTTGGTACACTTTATGTGGACGCGACTCGGCTCGGTTCGACTCGGCTCGGTTCGACTTGGTTTCTACACGGTTAGGTCCGGCTCAAGTCCGACGTCACGACATTCCTCCGTCGTGCGCCCCAGAGTTCGACACGCGAAGCACGGAGCGCCGCGAACCAAGTCCCGATGACACATCACCATGACATCATCATTGTGATGTCATGATGATGTCATGTTTGACTAAACTTTACAAATTGAATATTTGTGAATCTGTTTAGTAAACGAAACACATTTGGGCCGAAATCTTACAACTGGGCTTTGACTATTCTTGGGCCAGATTACATATCGACGAAACAGATTTAGATTAGAATGTTTAGTTGACGAAACACTTTTGTTTCGTCACTTTGAATTGTGTTTCGTCGAGTGCTGTTTAGTTTCGTCATGTTCTGTGTCTGTCTAGTATAAATACCCTCATTTGTTTCTGTGTGAAACAGATGAGCGCCGAGAGACTTAGAGAGAGTCTGTTAAAACATTGTTTGTATATGTGTGTGGTTGTACTCATCCATAATCAATAGATATTGAATCTTTGGTTACGCGTGTGTTTTATACACTTTGTTTGGTTTGCACCGTCACGGGGATTCCGCACCCGTTACCGTGTTCGTGATAAACAAGGATAAGGTTTTCGTTATCGATCCTCACCGGAAAAACGGGACCTACAATTGGTATCAGAGCGTTTGGCTCTAATCCTTGTTTAAAATCAAACATTGTTCGGTTTTTATCAAGTATTTGTGTGTGTTTTTCTGAAAAATTTGTTCTTGAAAAATCATATTTCTGAAAAATATTCATAAAAACTGTTGTTTTGTTGTTATTTGCTATAGATTTTTGTCAAAAACCTTGTTAGATTGTTTGGTTATACTTTGAACCGGGTTTTTAGTGAAAATCTTGGGCATTCTCGTGTTTCGGCAAATTATCGGTCACCGGAAAATTCATTGTTCTTAAGTGTGTTCTTCATATCCTCATAGAGTTCTTATCAAATTGTTCATTTGATCTTGTTTGCGTTTAAACCAAAGTGTTATTCAATAAAATACATTAAGTGGACTTTTGTGGTAAAGTAACCTTGAAACTCTAAATCAGAAAACATACCTTGTGTCAGTTAGATATTTTAAATATCTTAACCAGCTGTCTGAGACTCAGCATTCGACGAAACAAGTAGTCGACGAATCACAAGTGTTTCGTCAAAAATATCTTCGACGAAACAAAGTCTGTTTCGTCAAAATATCTTCAACGAAACAAGTCCGTTTCGTCATCATTCATTTAGACGAAACAAACCTGTTTCGTGGAATCTGTTTCGTCGAGTTTACTTCTGTTTTACACAGAGGACTTGTAAAACCATTCTAACCTTGTGTTTTCAAGTGTGTGTGCAGGTGTTATCATACATATACCAAATATGAGTAACAAAGGTCTGTGGGATTGGAGTTCGGACTCAAGACCAAGTGAAAATCAGCCTTCGCTTGCCGATTTAATGAACCAATTGCCTCAAAAACAACAATCAATCAATACAGGTCAATGGGCAATGGTTTCTAATCAAAATCAAAACATTCAAAATCTATTGCTCAGTGAGAGTGAGACGGGAAGCAACAATCGCCCGCCAAAGCTAAATCACATGAACGACTATCCATCTTGGAAGGGTCATTTTCACACATACATTCAAGGGCAAAACGTTGAACTTTGGACGTGTTTCACTACTGAATGTAGCCCGGAACTAGAAGCAGCAGCATCAACTGCCGCTGGTATCTCTAATATGCTTGAAGAAGACAAGAAAGCCTATGAATTAGAGAAGAAGGCGTTTGCTTTTCTAACACAAGCTCTTCATAAAGACATCTATCATCAATTTTCTTATAGTAAGAGCACAAAAGCTTTATGGGATGCTTTGGAAACAAGAGGAGAAGGAAATGCAGCTTCTAGAAAAATTCGCCATGATCTTTTGAAGAAAGAATTTGAATCATTTCAATCTTTGGAAAATGAAACTTTAAATGATTTGACTTCTCGTTTCTATCATTTGATAAGTGAAATGAGTTCTTATAAGGTTGTTGTAAGTCATGTGGAAATGATTGCACGTTTAGCTGATGCTCTACCTCCTGTATAGAGTCCATTCATTGAACTTCTAAAGCATACTGGTGCTCTGGATGGGGAAGTTACAACTGGCTTAGGGTTCAAAACGGACAATTCATCGGAGGGCTCATCTGATAGAAAAGAAAAGTCATCATGTGCTTCAAATCAAAGTCCTCCCACAATTGAGGATTATGATTCGTCCGATGATGAACCAAATGTGAGTGATGAGGATAAATCTCTTGAGAAGAACAAAGGAGTAGAAGTGCCTTTTGAGAATCACATTCTGTGTGATCCTCCTACTCCTGTTGTGCAATCAACTGGTGCTAAACAAGAGATAGATCCTATCACTGAGACAGTGTCTACCATTAAAAGTGATAACGTGTTGTATACTTTAGTCGGTGATGACAAAATTTATTCAAACACAGCTTTTCCAATTAAAAATGTCAATCAATCTTTGATTGATAAAGTGTTTGAAGATACTACCAGTAAGTTTTTGGAAAAGGGGATTCCGAGAGTTTCAGTAACTCAGTGTAATCCGATTCCAAAAGCTGAAGTTAGAAGAAAATTTGGAAATCAAAAATCACCGACAAAGCAACAACCTGTCGCTTTTAAGGGTAAACAACAACAACAACGAGCTCCAAAGCCTAAGGCTAAGGTTGAATCAAAAGGAGCTCGTTACAAGAAGAAGGCAAAAGACGTTAAATTTGTGGCCTCCAAAGGTACTGATAAAGTGGAGACTTTTGAAAATAAGTCAAATACCGATTTTGTTCAAAAAGTCAACATTTTAAAACGTAATAATGATAACAATTACACTCAACACACAAATGGGTGTGAAGCTAGTACCTCTAGGTCTACAACTTCAACGTCAGGCCGTCGATCAGATTCTCCTAAGTTTGTTGAAAGGAGAAAATGTTTTAAGTGTGGGGAGTTTGGGCAGATTATTAAAAACTGTAAAAACACTCCCAAAGAAAATTTTGTTGAAAGAGCCCCTTCTGAACAAGGTCACCAACAACGTCGTCCTGTGTCACCAAAAACTGACAAACGCACTATTAAAGAACAGGAAACAAAACAACGACGTAAAAATGTGAAGGTGATCGAAAAGGCTGTAAAAACTGAAGTAAAATCTGTTAATAGGAAACCTAGTTTGTCACAACCATTAAAACCAGAAATTGTATATAATACACAATCTGGTAAACAAAAACAAGCTTGGAAACCTAAAACGGATAAAGTTTCAGGGGGAGTCTCACCAGTTCCAGGTCATCGCGAGGTTGAAATAACCTTTGTCGATGAACAGGGACGACCCAAGTCTGTTAAGGCTTGGGTCCCACTCTCCATCTAATCTCTGAGTGAGTGTGTAGGATGTTCCAGGAGGAACTATCGATAGTCATCGGATTGTTGATAGTGGAGTGTCCATGCACAAGATAGGCGACTCAAAGCTCCAAGATATTGTTATTTCTAGGAGTGGTTGCCTTTGATGGAGAGAAGAAGAAAAAGAAGACAGAAGTGTCTTTCGAAAGAGATTGAAACCTTCAACAAAATGAAAATCATTCAAAAGTGTGATTGTTCAAGGCTTTAATCGGGTCACCAGGATAGATTCAAAATCAAAATGTACGCACCTGCAGCATGTTTGAAGTTCAAAATCAACAAGATGAACGTGCAGTGTACATTTCTTCGCGGTGTAATTGGAGAAAAGGTGTTTGTTGAACAAACCAACCGGGTGTGCGGATGCCTTGGCTTGGATTGAACAACCGCACACTACTTCTCAAGAGAAAGATAAAGACCTTCGCTGGTGCAATGTAGAAGACCAGCCGGACCCAAAGGTTTCTGATCTTGTTGCTGTGAAGAGATTTCTAAGTAGCTACAAAATCGACTTTGAAATCCACACCGGCCGGTGGATATCCAGTTTGGGAGAGCACTCAGATTCCTTGCAATGCACGAAGCAGTTACAGGATACGGTTTTAAATTTCTAATCTCTCCTTTACTTGTCGATATTTAAGCTGCTTTATAAATTGTTATCCTCTCATACAACACTCTTTGGCCAGACAATGTTGTCATGGTCCGCACCGCTTACCGACATGCCAACTCATTTTTTCCAAAATTCGATAAATCATTTCTGATTAACTTAATTTTGGTAAACGGCATTGAGGTAAAACCATGAGTTAAACCGACATCGGGAAATCGTTTTTGTAAATATCTATGTGTCTTTTAAATTTATCTTAGTTTGTTGATTTTAGGGGGAGTAAATCCAAATTTGAAAAATTCAAAAACATTGAAAAATTTCAAAACGCAAAAACAATAGAAAAACAAAAATGAGTTTCCTGGCGAGAAAAAGAGAAAATGATAGTAGATCAGTGGTCTGTTGAAACCTCTTTAACTGAAATGCAAAATGAACATCGGTAAGCAGCTCTATATAAGATGTATCGGTAGGCTCACAATCATCTTAAAGTGTGCAGGGTGATATAAACCTTAATCGACTGAAGACCAGGTGGGAACCGCACATTGGCATATGGTCTTAGTACCGAAATTTTGTTTGAGAGATTGCCGAGGTTCTGAGATATTTGGTCTTTATGCTGTTTATCATCTGGGTATCATGGTTGTATCAAACCGTAAAAATAACGGAGACGAAGTCTAAGATCTTCCATGATACTATACATACGTGTACATATTGCATTCGACCTCAATAAGTGATCAACAATCACATGTCCAATCAAAATAAGTGATTATATATCACAGATTCTTTGCGGGAGTCAAGTTCGTCTCTCTGCTGTACGAAAGTACTGACCTGTTCACGGACTTGCTCCTGTGCCCTTCATGCTTTCGAAAATCAAGTTCCTCATCAATAAGTGATTCTATCACATAGGGCTTGTTTTCAAATCAAATAAGTGAGTTTCTCACATCTTTTATACGGTCAAACAGATGATAATCGGTATACTCACCGGTAAGATGAATTCTCGTGCATACCTTGATACGGGAATGTGTCGTGTGTGGATGAACACCGGTCGGTAAGTATAAATCATACATTAACGTATCCCCTCGTCATGATTACATCTGATAAGTTGAGCTTATGTGGACAGCAATACCGATAATTGTTATAGGATGCTTATCTTAATGTTAACTAATTGAACAAAAAGAGCGTTTTGGCATGACCGTACACTGATATGATTCTCTTACCCTCGAAACTCGCAAAAAGAATGTCTGTAAATATTTGTTTACTGCTTTCAGTTTCTACATCTTTGTATATATTTATTTATTGCTTTCCGTCTTTACATTTGAAAAATGGAAAATTCCAAAAAGATTTTAGGTGTGTTTTAATATAAACTTTATAAAATCCAAAAAGATTTTGCTTCTAGTTTATTTTTGATTGACCGATGTTGGAACTCGAGTCTATCCTACCCAAAATCCTGATCGTAAGCCGGAAAACAATTGCACCTTCATAAACTGTCGAAGTTAATAAGTTTTGAAAGTTAAAAGTTTAAATTTGAACATTTTCTAAACTTTCAAACTGTTGTCGGTTGGTGTTTGATTGAGATTTGATCTCATATGTGTCATATGTTTAATGTTAACTATATTCCAAACGGTTGTTCTCATTACGTGTTTAGCTTTCTTGTATGTGCAGATGCTAAAGGCGAGGAGAACATGTTCGATGACAAGCTTTGGAATGAAGACACGACGTTGATGCAATCAGAAGATCAAGATGATCGGATTGCAGTTGATCACTCATCAACACCACAAGGATCTAAAGAATTGACAAATCGAAAGATTCACGAGCATAACTCAATGGAGAGTTCATTCTAAGGGGGAGTTTGTTAACACACTACCTAAATGAAAAGGGAGTTTGTTGATACACTTTCTACTTACGACGCGTGAAGACTTTGAAGATCCTCCGACATGAAAGACACAGAAGACGAACCTCACGAGTAGCGTCCAAGGGGGAGATTGTTGGTACACTTTATGTGGACGCGACTCGGCTCGGTTCGACTCGGCTCAGTTCGACTTGGTTTCTACACGGTTAGGTCCGGCTCAAGTCCGACGTCACGACATTCCTCCGTCGTGCGCCCCAGAGTTCGACATGCGAAGCACGGAGCGCCGCGAACCAAGTCCCGATGACACATCACCATGACATCATCATTGTGATGTCATGATGATGTCATGTTTGACTAAACTTTACAAATTGAATATTTGTGAATCTGTTTAGTAAACGAAACACATTTGGGCCGAAATCTTACAACTGGGCTTTGACTATTCTTGGGCCAGATTACATATCGACGAAACAAATTTAGATTAGAATGTTTAGTTGACGAAACACTTTTGTTTCGTCACTTTGAATTGTGTTTCGTCGAGTGCTGTTTAGTTTCGTCATGTTCTGTGTCTGTCTAGTATAAATACCCTCATTTGTTTCTGTGTGAAACAGATGAGCGCCGAGAGACTTAGAGAGGGTCTGTTAAAACATTGTTTGTATATGTTTGTGGTTGTACTCATCCATAATCAATAGATATTGAATCTTTGGTTACGCGTGTGTTTTATACACTTTGTTTGGTTTGCACCGTCACGGGGATTCCGCACCCGTTACCGTGTTCGTGATAAACAAGGATAAGGTTTTCGTTGTTACGCGTGTGTTTTATACACTTTGTTTGGTTTGCACCGTCACGGGGATTCCGCACCCGTTACCGTGTTCGTGATAAACAAGGATAAGGTTTTCGTTATCGATCCTCACCGGAAAAACGGGACCTACAGAAGCCAAATACATGGCAGAAGATTCTTCTAGTAAGAAGTTTCTTGTTAGTAATTTCAATAATTACAGAATGGTTGATGAACGGCCTGTGATGGAACAATATCATGAATTGTTACGAATTCTGGGGCAGTTTACCCAACATGATATAAAGATGGATGAATCCATCTCTGTTTCGAGTATCATTGACAAGTTACCTCCTTCCTGGAGAGATGTTAAACATAGTCCGAAACATCAGAAATGAGAGTTAACCTTGGTTGAACTGGGAAGCCACTTCAGAATTGTAGAAGGCTTGAGAGCACAGGAAAATATGTTGGTCAATGATGATAAGAAACGGGCTCGATCAAGTTCTGTAAACATGGTTGAAACGGGTGAATCATCCAAAGGAAACAGTAAGTTCAAAGGGAAACGCAAGTTTCAAGGAAACAACAATTCGGGTTCAAACAAAAAGCCGAATTACCCTTGCTGGAAATGTGGTAAGGTTGGTCACTTTAAGAGGGACTGTAAAATGATGAAGAATAACAAGAAGTCCGGTTCAAAGAACAAGAATGAGGATGGTTCTAGCGGGTCCAAGGACCCGGGCAAGCAAGGTCAGAATTTAGTACAATTTAATAATTCGGTTCAGAATTATGTGTCACTAATTTCTGAGGCATTTTATGTGCAGGATGATGACATTGCTTGGTGGGTTGATTCGGGTGCAACGAGTCATGTATGCAAGGATCTTCGTTGGTTTAAAGACTTTCAACCAATCGAAGACGGATCTATTATCAAGATGGGGAACGTTGCAACTGAACCAATCAAGGGAATAGGAACTGTGAATCTTGTTTTTACTTATGGAAAATGTTTACTTTTGAACAATGTTTTGTATGTGCCCGGAATTCGAAAGAATCTGTTAAGTGGCATTGTGTTGAATAATTGTGGGTACAAACAAGTATTGGAAAGTGACAAGTATATCTTGTCAAGACATGGTACCTTTGTTGGTTTCGGTTATCTATGTAATGGTATGTTTATGTTGAATGTTGATGTCTCGTTTATGAATGAATCTGTTTGTGTTGCTTCAACTAGTAATGTTAATGATGTACCTTCAACTAGTAATGCAAATTGTATAGCTTCAACTAGTGGTAGAAACAACTTAACCGAATCGGAATTATGGCATGCTAGACTAGGACATGTACATTATAAAAGAGTTAAAGAAATGTCTAAAATGAGCTTAATTCCGCCTATTAACATAAACAATGATAAATGCCATGTTTGCAAGTTGAATAAGATAACCAAAAAGCCTTTCATGCAACATGTTCATAGGGAAACTAAAGTGTTAGATTTGATACATAGTGATCTATGTGATTTTCATGCTACACCATCTCTAGGTAATAAAAAATATGTAGTAACATTTATAGATGATGCTACTAGATTTTGTTACGTTTATTTGTTGCATGCTAAGGATGAAGCTCTTGAAAAGTTTAAGATTTATAAACAAGAAGTAGAGCTTCATCGGAGTGGGTTGATCAAAACCCTACATACGGACAGAGGTGGTGAATATTTTGATCCGGTGTATTTCCAATCTACTGGAATAATACACCATACCACAGCTCCTTACACACCGGAACAAAATGGTGTGGCGGAAAGGAAAAATAGGACTTTAAAGGAAATGATCAATACCATGTTGTCCTATTCGGGCCTAAGTGAGGGCCTTTGGGGTGAGGCTATGTTGACAGCCTGCTATTTGCTAAATAGGGTTCCAAATAAAAGGAACAAGACCACCCCTTTTGAGCTTTGGTATAAAAAACCACCTGAGCTGCATAAGCTGAGAGTTTGGGGTTGTAGAGCCGTGGTGAGGCTCACTGATCCTAAAATAAGGAACATAGGGGAAAGAGGTATAGACTGCATTTTCATTGGGTATGCGGAGCATTCATTTGCTCACAGGTTCTATGTTATAGAACCAAATGACTACGTGTCAGTGCATACGGTTATTGAGGCAAGAACTGCAGAGTATGATGATAATAGATTCTCTTCTATACCTAGTCCTAGAGACATGGTTCCAAGCTCTAGTAACTCTCAAGTGGCTGATCAAGTGATTGATACTCCTCCGGAACCCAGGAGGAGTGGTAGAGAAAGAAAAGCTAAATCATTTGGTGATGATTTTCAGCTATATTTGGTTGAAGGATCTAGAGATGAAATTAAAATTCAATATCAATATTGCTTCAATATTGAGGAAGATCCTAAAACCTATAGTGAAGCCATGGCATCTCGGGATGTAGCTTTCTAGAAAGAAGCTATAAATGATGAGATGTACTCTATTATGCAGAATAACACTTGGAAACTATCTGATCTACCCCTGGGTGTAAACCACTTGGTTGTAAATGGATCTTCAAGAAGAAGATGAAAGTAGATGGTTCAATTGAAAAGTTTAAAGCCCGATTGGTTATCCAAGGCTTTAGACAAAAGGAAGGAATTGACTACTTTGATACTTACGCTCCTGTAGCAAGAATATCCACTATTAGATTGCTGGTTGCCTTGGATGCAATACACAATCTTGTAATTCACCAAATGGATGTGAAAACCGCTTTCCTGAATGGTGATTTGGATGAGGAGATATATATGAAACAACCAGAGGGTTTTGTTATGCCTGGCAATGAGCATAAGGTGTGTAAGCTAGTTAAGTCATTATATGGCTTAAATCAAGCACCAAAACAGTGGCATCAAAAGTTTGATGAAGTGGTTTTGTCTAATGGTTTTGTATTAAACCAAGCAGACAAGTGTGTATATAGCAAATTTGATGATTCTAGGAAAGGAGTCATAATTTGTCTATATGTAGATGACATGTTGATCTTTGGTACTGACCAGGATCAAGTTGATAAAACAAAGAAATTTTTGTCATCTTGTTTTGATATGAAAGACTTGGGGGGAGGCGGAAGTGATCCTTGGTATAAGGATCAAAAGGGAGAACAATGGCATATCTATCTCTCAATCTCATTATATTGAGAAGATATTGAAAAAGTTTAATTTTCATGATAGTTCTCCGGTTAGCACTCCAATGGATCCTGCTTTTAAGCTCTCACCTAATGAAGGTGTAGCTGTAAGCCAACTTGAATATTCAAGGGCTATTGGATCTCTCATGTACGCCATGATTAGCACTAGACCGGATATAGCTTATGCTGTTGGAAAGCTTAGTAGGTATACTAGCAATCCAGGTGCAAGTCATTGGCAAGCAATGAATCGAGTATTTAGGTACTTGAAAGGAACCATGAAATATGGTTTGACGTATACTGGATTTCCTTCGGTTTTAGAAGGTTATTCGGATGCAAGCTGGATTAAAAACAAGGAAGATCATTCTTCCACGAGTGGATGGACTTTTCTGCTCGGAGGAGGTGCCATATCTTGGGCATCTAAGAAACAGACTTGCATAACTGATTCAACAATGGAGTCTGAGTTTGTAGCATTAGCCGCAGCTGGCAAAGAAGCTGAGTGGCTAAGAAACTTGATTTATGAAATTCCATTGTGGCCTAAACCTATATCACCTATATCTATTAGATGTGATAGTGCTGCTACCTTGGCTAAGACATATAGCCAAGTGTATAATGGGAAGTCTAGACACTTAGGTGTTAGACACAGCATGATTCGTGAGCTCATCACGCAAGGGGTGATATCGGTGGAGTTTGTGAGAACTCAACAGAATTTAGCCGACCACTTAACCAAAGAGTTATGTAGAGATCTTGTGCACAAGGCGGCTGTAGGGATGGGATTAAAGTCCACCTGAGATTTCTCGTGTTAAGATACCCAATTCCCACCTAATATGACGTTAGGTGCTGAATTCAATGTGGAAAGTTTAACATCTAGAAATTGGAACACATTAGTAGCATCATCCCAAGGTATGTGTTCAGACCTGCAAGTTAAAGGAGGTTGAAGGTTTTCTTCTTAATAGTTCTTTGAAAAATTGCATATGCAGGTGCAAGAATAAAGAGCTACCTATATGAGCATGAAGTTTAGCCGCTTCAAGATGCTAGGACTTGGCTTTGATATGTTCATTGAAGGATGGGACACAGGCTAGTAAAAATAGTGTCAAGAAAGAACATTAGAGTATGTAAACTTGTGTGTATATTATCTTCATGTATTCACTGAATAGAAAGGGTTCAATCCTTAGCGACACCCCTATATTCGAATATTTGGAATGTGTAATATACTAATGTGAAATTCAATCGTCGCGATATTTCATTTATGCATAAGTTTGATTGTTGTGAACTTGTTTAAGTTAATCAAGGATTACGCTAAAATGGGGGAGGAATGTTAGATATTTTAATGTAATCGGGGATTGACTTGGTGATCAAAGCGAATAATAATAAACATCAAGCAAGTTAGGAGGTGCGGGAGTGCACGCTTGTTTGAGTTATTATTATTCGAAGTGTACGGGCGGAGCCCGTACTATACAGGGGTTCCAAGGGGGCAGCGCCCCTGGGAGCAGGGTCCAAGGGGCAGAGCCCCTGAAAAATTTTATTTTAATTAAATTGCTTTATAGAAAATGCCTTAGAAAATAAAATTTATGAAAATTTATCACAAATTTTCAGACAAAAATTCAAGGCAGTTTTTAATGCAATTTTATTAAAATTCGAAAATAACTGCCAGAGGCAGTTATCTGCAAGAAACCCCAAAATTCGTATTCAGATTTTCGTCACAATTCTCTGGTTCATCAATTCACGAAAAACACATACCTAGGTTCAATTTCTCGAAATCAGAGTTGTATCCGATTGAATTATTCGGGTGAACCACCGAAATAATTTGATCTGAGAGTGATTACACGCCTCTCTGATCATCCGGCAAACCGAAACTCCCCAACATAGGGGAGATGGGAACTGACGAGTACCGAAAGGTCGCATTGAACCATGGCAATTGATGTTCAAGAACCGCAATGAATTGGAGCAGGGGCCACCAAGGTGTCTTAAAATTATGTGTTATTTCCTAATGTACCCCTCTAAAATGGCTTGTTTTGTGTTTTACATAATGCTGTAAAATTTATACATACGGTAAAATTACAATTTTGTTCATCACATTTGCTTTATATAGTTATATAGACTAGGTTATCACCCGGGATTGCTTCCCGGGCTCGAGAAAGTTACTCATTAAAAATTATTTATGATTAATACATAATTGAAATCACACAAAAAGTACGACATGTTAAATGTCTTGGCTACAAAATACTTATAAACTTTTCATAAACTTAGTCACTGGTTGTGAACGTTAATAAAACTTATAAACTTATTGATTGCTTATGATTTATGTTTATAATTTAATTTGTATTAAATATTTAATGACTAATAAAACAATTGAATAGTAAGTTAAAGTCTTAAACACAAAAAGACTGTTTATATTTAAATGATAACAAAACAAAAATCTTTATATATAAATTTCCACAAAATAACAATCTTCCAATTTTCTCAACCAAACTTTACAAAGCATACAATTCCAAAAACTTACAAAAATTCATCTATTGCCATTAAGAACTAACATCGGCATGTCAGTTGTGTATAAGAAAAGCCAATATTGTGTATAAGTGAAGCCAAAACCCTGAAACATAAATATTGATACACTTTTTAACGGTTTATGAAGTTATTGACACGATTAGGACTGAGTGAAGTGCCAATAATATCCAGAGCCAATGCAAAAGCCGAATACTACCAACCGAATGTTGTTCATTTGGTATCTTTTCAAGTATACTACGTGCTTTCTCTAATAAAGAAATTGCAGTCTCGAATTCATTCATCTGTTCCTATTGCGTCGATATTTCCATGTACACTTCGGATGCTTCTAAAGGTAACGGCTATTCCTTTTCATCCAAATTCTTACACGACATTCGTAAGCACAGTTAGCTTCAGTTATTAAAGCGCTCAGTAAAAAAAAATCTTTAAATTATGCAAATTCTGGGGAAGAACATTTCACACATGTTTAGCTGCATAGATGATATGATTAGCTCTTTAAAGCAATTTGACTGTAAAATAAAATCTAAGCAAAATTATTTAAACCCCTTAGTAAAAAAGTCTTTAATTTATAGTTCACATTTGATCAACTGATCAAAGCAGTTGCAACATAAACACCAAATCTAAACAGAATGTAAAAAAAAATATAGTGTTTGTAACTGAAAAAATCAATTTTGTTTGATGGTATAGCTTAGATGTTATAAGTAAATGATATGATCTATTATAGAAGTATACAACTTTTTTCTTGAAATAATAGAATAGGAATGTAATGAATTCATATAATGGGTATATATTATCTAGTTGTTCCAATGCCAGTGAACAGAGAGATGGCCAAACCTTTAAGTTGCAGCCATGCATGCATCATTTCATGAGCTTAGTTCGATCCAGTAAGCAACATGTTATTTAGTAGCCATTAATTAGACTAATCTTCAAACATAAAAAGTGATCCAAAACAAATCAACCCGTGTTGACCCGTATGGAAAAAAAATGTTTTAACCCACTCATTTTCTCACCATTACTGTGATTTGTATAAGCAGAAAAACACACAAACAATACCTTTATTGTTAATAAATATATGATTCAATTGTTCGGAAGAATTTTTTTTAAGATATAGTACATTTTGTAATTTAGAAATTAGGGACAATTTCATATATTTCTTCTAACCTTATAAAATATCATATTCCCTAAATCGTACATTATATTTTAAAAACTTGTATAAGGGGAAATATGATATTTTACAAGTTCGGTAGGGATATATGAACTTCCACCTATTGAAAGCCTCTCAAGTTATGATAAAAGAATCTAAAACTAATGACGAATACAACACTAACGTTTTTAAGAGGATTTAGGCTGACTTTTAGTACATTGGAGAATTGTATTTAACAAAACTGTTAATAGGTTCCTAAGAAAATGAAAGCAGGATCAACATAGACAATGTTTCGCTCACTTAAATTGATAGCTCTACGAAGTCCCTTTAGGTAATCATATTTGGGCTGGCCTAAGCAAACCTGCAAATGCAAATACAAAAACAAAGGACTTTAAAATGGCATAATAATATTGTCAAGTCTCTTGGTCTAGTCGTATCGAGATGGCCCAAAAACCAAGATGACCTGGGCCGTACTGTATTCATCTATAGAACCATCATAGTGGTAGCTGGTGGTGATAAACGGGCCTCCTACTTTCCATCTGAGTAGGGAGCACTTCTTCATAACTTGCCATACCATAATCCCAACTTTTCTAGACGCCCAACTATTCCAGCAAGATACTTGAACCGGCTGGAAACAGGTGAAAGATTGCAAAAACAATAAATAACACAGAGTCGTCATAATACCAAACCTATCCATCCTTATTTTGAGATAAAACTACCCTAGCCGCAACCAAGGAGGCTGATAAATCTTCAACCCCAGCAGCAACGTTAAACAAAAAAAAATTATATTATGAATCTTTTCCAAACGATTTTAGTTTCATAACCATAAAACTTAGGTAAAATAAAAGCAACCAAACATAAACGAATGAATGAAAGAAAAAAGAATGAATAAAAGATTGTCCCTTGATTAAGTAAAATCTCGTCAAGCATCCTCCACTTTTCTTGATATAGATCCAACAGTTCTTCATCACCATCAGTTCTTCGTTTCCATCAGCATATGATACATGCAATGAAAAAGAAATCAAATATTTAAACTCTATAAAATAAGTCACCATGGGTCCGTATTGAAGTCTCCATCATCATATATATACCACTAATTACGTCACCATTTGCACAGCTTCAAGACTACTTTCAGTTCTTACTCAAAACCCTAACGTTTAGATCCAGACATTAAATCATCATTAAATTTTCAATCACATACTATCAAATAACACAACAAAAAAGTTTAGTGATAGGAATCCATTACTAAATTCAACGAAACAACAAAATTGATGAAAACCTAATAAAATTGATGGTGAATTAGTTTCGTTTAATCAAGAACAACCTATTAAATTAAATACAAAGATGATGAAGTTGAAAATTGAAAAAAATATCATCAATCAAGAAAAGAAAAACCAATATAGTTGCAATCTTGAACACTTGAACAAAGAAACCATATATATTACAAATAGTGAAGTTCCAGTCAAATAAATCGTACGAAACCATAAAAATTCTTCATTACATGCTAGGGCCGAACTTTGAATGGTTTTTGTCTTTAATATCATGTAACCGTATGTTAGGATCGAACTTTGTATGGCTACAACGGAAACACATAGTACTTTAGGATTTAATATAAAATGAAAGAAGTGAACATTACCTAGTTGCGTTCTTCCCTAACTCTAGATGAATAAAACTTCAAACTTTTCAGCTTTTTTAAAAACCGCATGTCAATAAACGTGAGATGAAGCCATTTTGGAATGGGTTCGACACAAACAAATGAAAGTACCTGACAAATCTTCTTATCAGATGTTTGTAAAGTTTACAATAGACCTTCAAACTCCAACGGATTTTCTTATGAGTTGTTTGTTCCTGATGCTTTAATTTTTGGATTGAAGAGGCTTCAACCAGAAGGAAGATGTATGTGATATCTAGGGTTTAGAAAACCATCCTGCACAGATCATACAAAGAAAAAAACATCAAACTAATATAAATGTAAATAATAAATTGGCATCGAGGATGGATGATTGTGTACCGCGAAACCCTAATCGCACCCTAAATTGATCAATCACCTCAGGTTTTGTACCCATCTCTATACGAAAAAACATACATGGATTAGATTATAGATCGAAAAAACTTACTGGAAGGTTTTCAATCGTTGCATTGGACCAAAAGGTTACGAGTGTGTTAGACTGTGAATCCTCACTTTAAGCGCCATTTTGAGATTAAAATACATATCAATTCAATGGTTAAATCTAAATAGCTTGAATGGAACAAAGAATGACCTGTTGTGGATGATTTTAGGGTTTCTAATTAAGGAAAAGAGAAGAAGACTCAGACAGGTTAGGAAGATGAATGGAAGATTTAGGTATTTAGGTTTATCAGGTGGTTTATATACACGGGTCAACAAACGGGTTTGGAGCAAGACACGCGGTATCGATAAAAATAATTTTAACCTGGAATTTTGAGCGGGAAAATGGCATTGAGGAGCTCTATTAACATGGCACATCAGCCCAACTTCTTTCATTTATTATATATAATAGATAATAGATATGTACTCATTGGACTAATATGATTTCTTTTATGCGAACCAAGTTACATTTATCACATCAATTTTCATACCGAAAATGGACACCGAATTTACAAATATATATACTAATATGCATAGAACACATATATATAAGATTTGTGGATGATACAATTGTAATTTATTCTCGATTTTAAGACGCATATTATTCATTTTGATGCACATGATATAGGTGTTCTAGGCAATAGTTCTTAATTTATCACCACTATTCCTAATTAAGATGCCATTAAATAAACTTCTTTTAATTAACGATTCCCTCACAAGTTTTACTATTCACTTATTACAAACTAGGTTATAACCTCGTGTATTACACGGGGTTGAATAAATAAATTTTATATACTAAATAATAAAACAATATATCTTTAAAAACCTCATTTATTGTACGGGTTGAATAAATATAATTTTATATATTAAATAATAAAAAGTCATATCTATAAGAACCATATTGTACGGGTTGAATAAATGTAATTTTATATACCAAATAAAAAAGTTATATCTTTAAAACCACGTATATTACACGAGTTGAATAAATGTAATATTGTTTACCAAATAATAAAATAATACATATTTAAAAAACCTCATTTATTACACGGGTTGAATATATGTAATTTTATATACCAAATAATAATAAAAAAATTACATCTTTAAAAATATGTGCATTACACGGTTTGAATAAATGTAATTTTCTGTACTAAATAATAAAAAATATATATCCTTAAAATAACCCCGTGTATTGTACGAATTGAATAAATCTAATTTTATATATCAAATAATAAAAAGTTATATTTTAAAAAACCTCCTGTATTACATGGGCCGAGTAAATGTAATTTTGTATAGTGAAAGTAAAAATATTTTATATATTAATACAAAGTTTGGTTTTCGTGATAAAAATAGATTATTCTGTAGTTACAAAATTTGTTAACGAAATCTCAATAAATTTAACCCTTTATTTAAAACTCCGTAAATGTATCCCTAAAGTGGTTTCTTTTATTATATAGTATAGATAGATTAAGTTTTTTATATTAATATCTCATACTTTAATATATTGCTAGACATAATTAAGGTTTAAATTGTTTTAGTTCTAATTAAGTTAGACTAAATCAAAAGTGGGATAAGCCCATTTTCACGTATTAAGATCAGTATGCGGACCCGTTTGATAGTTCAATATTTTTAATAAGATATTAAACTAATAATATTTAGTTGGAGGGTTATCTATAATATAAAATATTAAATTAAATAATATTTAGTAGAATGATTATCTATAATTAATTAGAAGAGATTAAACTAAAATAATAATTATCTATAAGAGATGGCCTAATATAATGACAAGTGTCCCTAAAGTGGTTTCTTTTATTATATAGTACTAGCGGTAAGACCCGTGTGCAAACACGAGTCGTTTCTTAGAAAACCATGCATAACAAATATAAATGATGAATATATTTATATTTATATAGACTTATAAATAAAATAAATAAATAAGTCAGTCGGTAAATACTTAAAGTTTAGAGTATAAAAAATACAAAAAAATACAAAAATATACAATTTATTAATGTTTTGTAAACGAAATAACATTTGCATTCAAACATTGTTAGGATCTAAGTTTCTTATGATTGTGATGAGTCTTGTTTTTCTGCCATAAGTGTCTGAAGAACCATTTTCATGATGTATTCTTCTTGAGCCTTGTCTTCTTTTGTTAATTCATCCATCTGCTTTTGTTTCCTTCTTTGATAAAGGATGGTAGCATGTGAAGCAGTGGGGTCTCCTGATTGGCAATTTTTGTTGTTTGACTGGAACCACTACTTCTGGATAATCAGGCTTTTTAGGAGCAGTGGGATCTCTCTTCCTTAACTCTTCCAACCTTTTGTAGGTAGCTAACACCTTTTCTTCTGACCACCTTGTAACCTGGTTCCTTAACCCATAATCAGCAGTTATCAGCTCTTCTTTCATTCTTTTCAGTTTCAAGGCCCTTTCTGGTACATTTTTCTTGTAATTGGCCCAGACTGGAGGAGTTTGCTTTACCTTGTCTTGAATCATCTTTTGAATTCTGGTTATCTCCTATTTCAGTTCACTGATGGTCCATTCTTTGTATTGATACTTTTCTGCCCTGTACTTCTTGTATGCCATGATGTATTCAAGGTAGTCATTTCTCATGCTTTCATCATCTTTTCTGATAATTTCTGACAAAGGTCTTTTGAGAACTGCTCTAAAATTCTAACTTTGGTGAGCAGGTATTGCAAATTTATTTGAATCTCTTTGTCAGACTTTCCCTCTGTGTCTCTTTTAGATATATCCTCTGCTTGTTGGGCCTTTATTTTGAGATATTCTTCTATATTTCTTGGCAAAGGATAACCTTGAACAGATGGTTGTTTCCACTTTTCAGGGTCATCTTCAGAGTAGAAGGATTTGATTTCCTCCCTGACTGCTGGAAGATCTAGAGGATATTGTACTCCTGCAGGGACAATGGCAGTGTTTTGATTGAAGGCTTGAACTGATGATAATGGAACATGGTTTGGAATGGTGACAAGGGACAATGGTTGTGTAGATGTTAGAGTTGTGGAAGTGTCATCTTCCAGTACAATGTTTGTTATCCTTCTCCTTTTATGCTTTGGAGAAGTTGGTGGTGTATTTGTGGGTTGAGTGGCAGTGATTGAAGTAGTGGGTATCTGACTAACAGCTGTTGAAACAACTGGTATTTCAACCACTGTTGTCACTACAACAGTTGATGTGTCAACTGTTGTTTTCTGCTTTTTGACAGGTGGTTTTTGCGGTGGTAATATTGTTTTTGGTATGGCAGTGGATTGAGTGTGGGTTGATGTAGTAGTGATGGCAGTTGTTGGGATAACATCTGTTGAAACCACTAAAGTACCAACAACTGTTGATACAACAGGTGTTTTAACTTCTGTTGGTTTGGAGGTTTGATTAGAGGAACTTTTGGGGATTTGAAGAGTTTGTTTGGTGGTTTTGGAAGGTGTGGTTTTGGGTTGGCTTACTTTTTTGGTAGGCTGTCTTCTTTTAGGTTTAGAAGTACCCTGCTCTTCTTTTTCCATCAAAACTTTCTTCTCCTGCTCAAACATTTTAGACCCTTTTATTTCCATTGACTCTTTCATGTTTGCCTTTAATGCAGCAAATGCATTTTGAGTCTCATCAACCTTTTTGGAACCATCTGGCCTTGGGATTTCTACCCAAGTTTGGACATTGGATCTGGTGGCATGTATAAACCATCTTCTTTTCCCTTCTTCCCTTTAGTTTTCTCCCCCTTTTTGGCATCATCAGGATTTTCAACATAGATGATTGAAGGAGGAGCAGTGCCAGTGGTTTGAAGCAGATGAGCTTTAATGGCTTTGATATCTGTTTGAGTATCTGTTTGAGTATTTTGTACCTAGCTTCCATGACATTTCTGACCATTTGAAGTTGAACTTTGTTAGTGCATATGTCTGTTGACTTCGTCTTGTATCGAGTCATGTAATAGAATAGATAGACCAAGATGCATAGTACGAAAGAAACGGGAAACAGGGCTGAACCAGCAGGTTCACACGAAGTGACCAGTTCGTGCGAACTGGCCAAGTCGTGCGAACTGGACATGCTTGGTTCGTGCGAATTGGACTCCCTATATATATGAGATCTTGGGTCTTTCATTTGTAACATTGTGATTCTAGTAGCGAAGCTCTGCTGAAGTGTCGCCAGCTCGTGTATCTTTGTCAAATCAATACATTAGACATTTAAAGTGATTCTAAGTGCAAATCAAGGTGCTACAACATCAATACGTCTGATTTCGCCTTTCGTATTGATCGAGAACTCTTCTGAACGTCTCGTTTGATCGATTCACCGATCCTACAAGTGGTATAAGAGCCCAGGAGGAAGAGTTCTTACCATTTCAGCTTGATTTCGTCAAAAACAACTGATTTCTACTCATTTCTACTCACTTTTCTACACTTTTTTCATCAAATTGACTGAGTTTTTACGGTTAAAATGATCTGATTTCGTGATATAACACGTAAAACTGAGTTTTAATCAATCCTTGAACAAATCAGACCTAAATTCAACCTAAAACTTGATAAAATTTGACAAAAACAAATCAGATCATTCGAGAATCACCAGCTCATTTGAAATCATCCTTCAGATCGTACGAATTGAGTTCAGGTTGTTTGGAAAACATCCAGCTCGCACGAATTGAATCAGTTTGCACGGTTTGAAACGTGTCAGATCGCTTGGAAGTTTTAACCAGGTCGTATGGTTTGGTTAACGCGACTTTAGATCGTTTGAAAGATATTCCCCAGGTCGTGCGATTTGAACCGTCAGATCGTGTGAATTCCAGACCGCACGAAGTGACTCAGGTCGTTTGAATTGAATCAGGTCGTGTGGAATTGTACCAAGTCGTTTGAAACTCAGCTCGTTTGAACAATCAGTCATTGTGAACTTTTGATACCGAAACATGGATTCTGAATTTTACAACGCATTTGCTACACCGATCACTATGGCTCAGAACGTGAACTTAGAAAATGAAATGGGCACCATGCAAAAACCGCCTAAGCTCATGAATATCGAGTAGTATAGTGGATGGGAGGAACGTTTCGAAAATTGGGTTCAAGCGAATCACTTAGAGGCATGGGAATGTATTGAAGAACTATATGTTAGACCGATTGATGAATACGGAGATATTGTTGCTATCAAAGATTTAGATGACAAAGAGAAACAAAAATACAAAAGTGAAAAGATGATGATCAGTATATTGCAACAAGCCATTAAGGAAGACATCTTGATTTTATTGCAACACAACGGAAGTGCACACTCAATGTGGAAAGCACTAAAAACGAAGTTTGTTGGAAGTTTAGACATGATCAAGAACAAAAAATTGCTTTTGAAGAAAGAATTTGATCTATTTCATGGATTGAAAACTGAAAACACCAAAATGATTATAGAAAGATATTGCAATTTGGTGGTTAACATGAAGCGATTGGATATCAAGAAAGATAGAGAAGAATGGGTTGAAAAGTTGACCGATGCGTTACCACAAGATGTTTGGGGCACGTATCTTATGATCTTGAAGAATAATGGTGAATTTGCGAATCTATCGCTGAGCAAGTTTATTGAAAAACTCGAAGCTCAAGAGATGGAACAACGAAAGATGGCGAAAATGAAGAATTCTAATGGTGAACAGGACATTGGTCTGTATTACAAAGGAAGTACGATTGATAAGACTAACATTGCACCAAAGATCAAAACTACATTTAACGCAAACAGTTCTTCTGGAGGGTCATCTCAAGGATCAAACAACAATACTAGATTCTCTTCATATCTATCATTTGAACCAAATTATTCAGCAACCAATTCTAAACCGCAAAGCTCATACAGCAATAATGGCCAAGTACTACAATGCAACATTGCATTAAATCTTCAGAATGGTCAGAATTTCTCGGAAGAGGTTGCCAAAGGTCACATGTCTTTATTGGTGACTGTATTAGAGTCTTATGAAAGTTTGGTAGCCGGAAGGATTGGTAATCCAATGTTGACCAAAGAGGATTACGATCAGATTGATGCTGAAGAGATGGAACTCATGGATATAAAGTGGTGTATGGATAGTGTGTTGAGAAGAGCTGAGAAGTTTAAACAGATCACTGGAAGAGATGATTTCCGTGATGCTGGAACTTCACCTTTAGGTTTTGATAAATCTAAAGTCACTTGTTTTCGTTGCAGGGAGAATGGGCACTTTAAGCGAGAATGCACAAATCGCAAAGCAAGTGGAGCTCAAAATCCATTCAGCAACAATGATTATCATCGAAAAGCGATTTATCATCAAATTACTCAACAACCGTCATCATCCCGTGCTATTCCGATTGAAGATGGAAAGAAGAAAGCTTATCTAGTTCATCAAGAAGATGAAAGAATTCCAGAAGGTTTTAATTAGGATCATTATAATCCTAACAAAACTTCAGATTCTAAAGCATTTGTTGCTCAAATTTTTGAAGATTCAACTGCTGAAGATGAAATAGCGTATGTTTATTACGAATCTCAGCAATTCAGTCCTAAAAAGAAAGAAGAAAAACAAGTTTCAACAGAAGAGGTTTCAGAAAAGGCACCAATCTTTGATCACTCATCAGATGAAGAGAGTGATGTTGACAGTGAAGAAATTCGAAAACTTGAATATTATAAAAGAGAATTTTCACCTGATAGGTATACTTTGTATTTTGCAGGTAAAATGGAAGAGATCAAAGAAAGACAAGCTGTGAAAAAGAAGAATCATAAGGCAGCAACTGTTAAAGAAAAGGTCAAACCTGAAGAAAATGTTCGAGAAGTAAAAAGGCAGGTTAAAGAAATTCCAGCTATCAAGGTTGAGAAGGAAGCAGATACTGAAAAGACACCTGAGAAGTGTGAAAATTGTGATACTGTGAAAAGGCACAACAACAAATTGATTCATAACATGAACAGACTGAAAGAATCTTATGATGTTTTAAACAAAGCCATGAATCAATATAGCAAGTCAAGCAAAGAACAAGAGATAGCTATGAAGACACTCAATGGAGCGTTCATGACGAAGCAGAAAATCATCAATCAGTATATTGAGAAATGTGCTGAACTTGAACAAAAATTGGAAACTCAGATGATAGAAACTAAGAGGGTAAACATGTTATTGAAAAGTTATTCATGTGCTTCTTACGTGATTGACAGGATTTACCCTACAGTAGAAGGCATGGAAGCATTTGAAGAGAAGAAATCTAAAGTAAATAATACTGGTAAGAAACATAGTACCAATTATACGAAGTGTCCACCTCCGCTTGAAGAAGGATATTCTCCACGAAATCCTAATTTAGAAAGAGTCAAAAAGGCAACCAATTTAAAGTGGGAATCTGAACCTTCAGATGGATTGCCAGATAACATTGATGTCACATTCACATCGTCTGACACTGATCATGAGTCTGAGTTAATAAAGAAAGTGGCCGATCAGGTGTTAGATAAAGATGAAACCGAGGAGTCGAAGTCAAAGTCAAAGTCTGACACTTCAAGTCCAACAGTTGAAAAAGGAAAAAGGGTTTACAATAATGATTTTCTGATATCAAAAAATAATTTGAATGACGAAACATTCAAAGTAGCATATACTTTGAATGACTCCGAAAAATTATATTCTGATGAAGAATTTCCAATAAGAAGTGTTCAAACTGAACATATTAAAAAGGTTTTCAAATTAACAGAAATTAATATTTCTGAAATAAAAGATGTAAATCTTACTGAAAAACCTAAAAAGTACACTTCAAGAGTTCAACAAAGGTTAAACAAGAAAAAGGGTTACAGTTCTGGTTCGGGTTATCGAAAAGAAACCAAACCATAACAGTAATTTCAAAAAGAAAGGTTTAGGTTTTATTCCAAAAGAAAATGAAAAATATGTTAAAGATTTTAAATCGCAAGTTGTTTTTGTATCAGGAACATCTTCTGAAGAAGAAAAAGAGAATTTGTTCAGAAAGCAGACAAACAAAGAATTCCTTGCTAAGAAGCAAGAGGGAATGAAGAATGATGTTGCTCAGAAAAAGGAGACAAGAACCTGTTACCGATGCAAAGAAGTTGCTCACATCGCCTGGAACTGTCCAAAGGCAACCAACACACAACAGGGAGTGTCTTCTAAACTCAAAGAAAAAGTTGTTGATAAAACTGAACCACCAACCGAACAATTTAAAGTATTCAAAAATTCAAAATTTGAAGTTGGTGAGAGTTCAAAACGTTTTTACAAAAGAAATGTGAATCTTAACAACCAAATGTGGGTTGTTAAGAAATCAGATGTTAAATCTGGCGATGAGTTTGTTTCTTCGGAAGCAAAGGAGCCACTTTCTGGCGATGAATCTGATTCATCAAAGTCAGAGGAGCCACCAGTTGAGCTAAAAAGTGATATTTCCGTTCCGACAATGGATGATGAAAATTTTCCACCATTATCAAACGGAAACTTAAAGCAAAAAATTGGCAAAGTTGAGATTTCAAATCAATTCTTTTCTGAAAAGAAAGAATTTGATGTTGAAAAAGCCTTTAACCCTAAAGTTCTAAATATTTTTGGAAAAATGGTTGACGGGAAGGTCAAAGGGGTAAAGGAATTCTATGAAAAGAATAAGAAAGGAAAGAAACCGAGTGATGATGACTCGGAATCACCCAAGGACCGTCAGGCTTGGGTGAATCTCTTTAACTGAAAATCCTGACTTGCCGGAGCTCCCAAGTTGGTAATCATGGAGCATGAATCGGCATCTTTCTTGAAAAATGTTTTTGAAAAGCCTACAAGTTGTTAAACCAAAGTGATAAGTTTTTACAAGTGGTTGATAGAACAATGTGATGAAAACCCATGTTTGTGAAATGAGAAACAAAACTAATTTTCTGGAAAAACCATTTTGATTAAAACAAACTTAAGTGTTTTGAAATCATAATGGGAAAATAGTTTGTTGTCAGGGGGAGTTCTGATTGTTTAAGCCAAGAGAATGGAGAATTGAAGCAATTCACATCAGTTTGTCATTTTATTTGTACAATTTATTGCGTTTATTTTCAAATTTTCCCAGAAAATCAAAAATTGAAACATATTTTTTATTTTAGGGGGAGTAAAAAATTTTTAGAAATTTTGAAAATTTGAAAAATCCAAAAACATGATAAATTTTGAAAAATCCAAAAACATCGAAAAATCAAAATGAGTTTTGTTGTGAAAAAGAGGAAATGATAGTACGTCAGTAGACAATCACAGTACGCTAAAGAATTGGAAAGTTAAAATGTGATAAACGGTCTCACTGATGATATGCCAGTAGATTTTTACACGCTTAGTAGATTATTGTCGAGATATAAACCTAAATATCAATACTTACTTATCTCGTGGGGAACATCTCTCGGATATATGGGTAACCCCTGAAATCTTGTTTGAAGGGTTTTCTATTTCTGACATACTAGGTCTTTGTGCGTGATGATATCTGGGGTATTATACCAGGACTTCTGATTTTGCGGGAGCAATAGCCTAGTCCTCGTATAATACTCTGCACTGCTTTAATCATAAAGCCCACCCTCAGCATAAAAAATGATGAAACATTGAAAAATGCTAATCATGTGCTGTTGAAGAAAAGATCCCCAAACGGGACATACCTAAAAGACGAGCCATCATCTCTTTGTTTGAACGGAAGTTCTAGCCTGAGCTCTCATGGTCTCGCATTACCCGTTTACAGATATCATTAGTGTACATTCACCTGTAAGACTGAATATAGGAGTCTGGATACGGGAGTATATTGTCAGGTGGGACACGCGAATAAGTTAAGTCCTTAAAACACTAATCTCGTATCTCGAAACAATTGAACTTTGAAAATTTAAGTGGATCAGTATACTGACAATCTAAGTGAATCGTTTAGATCTTAAAGTGTTTAAAGCTCAATGGTACTAGTGATTTGTCATAAACTGATATGATCCTCTTACACAAACTCACAAAAAGATGTCTGTATATAGTTTATTTCCCAAAAATCCAAAAAGAATTTGTTTTAGCATAAATTTTTGAAAATTCAAAAAGATTTTATTTCATCTTATTTTCGACAACTGATGTTGGAAAGCTGTTTTTCAAAATTCCAAGTGCTGAACATGATGAACAACAACAGGGTTAGGAGAGTTTGTTTGAAATGAGAAATGTTTTTGAAATGATTAAATGGTTCATTAATTTGAAACCAAATTTGAGTGTTACGAATACAATTAGTCAAGCATAGATCACAAATGAAAATTGTTAAATTTTAAAATTGTGAAATTTACTTTTGGGTAGAGCATATGCAGATTCGAGCCAGGTTCCTGATCCTGTTGCTACGGAGAGCCAGGAGACGTTTTTGAACCTGTGAAAGTTGCAAAGCAAATCCCCGTTTCTAAGACTGAGCAGAGTTTGAGCCAGGTTATGATCTTAGAACCTGTGAAAGTGCTATATCAGATTGCGATCCCGAAACAATTTAAGGGGGAGTCTGTTAGCAAAGGGGAGTTTGAAGTTTAAAAGAGCCAGATTCAGATATTGGAAAAGCGTTCGAGATAGAAGCTGCTGAAGCTGATGAACTTAAGGAATCAAGAGATCTGATCAAGAGAATTTGAAGGGTCAGGTTGAGATTATGGAAGAGTAAGAGAGAGAATGATGAGGATGCTTACAGAGAAAGATACTTTGGAGAGAGCGAGAAGACTGATCAAGACTGAAGACTCAATATACTGAAGACTCGTCATCATCCAAGGGGGAGTTTGTTAGTGCATATGTCTGTTGACTTCGTCTTGTATTGTGACAACTCGTACTCTCGATCCCAATCATCGAGAGCAAATTATTTTATTATAGTTATTATTATTATTCTTATCCTTTATTAAATAATAATAACCTGCGTTGAGAGAAACGTACCGTTCAACTGTTAACCCAAACCAAACATATTTAACGCAACACACGCTTATATAAAATAAATAGTATATTTGTTGCGTACTGTGGACGAACCCGTTTTTATAAACAAGACACATGAACGCTTAACGGGCTAGTGCCCATGGTCCAAGCCTAACCCAACTCACCTTCACACACCAAACCCTACCCTATCATATATACCTTATACCCCCTCATCCCTATTATCAAAACCCCTAAAACTTCACACAAGGAGCCGCACCACAGTTTTCCTTCTCTCCCCACTCGATCTTCGTGGTCAGATGACCGGAGCCGGACGCCAGCACTCCGGCGAGCCTCACCGGCCGCTCGTTTTAACCGGTAAGCCACACCCATAAACCCCCAACCTCCTCTTCAACTCCTACCCTCACACACTCACTCGCAACCCCCATCCATCACAAGAACGGTCGGCCACCACCCCAGGGTGGCGGTGCACGGACGGACAGATGGCAGAGCCGTGTTCTCGGTAAACCGGAAAAGCCGCAATCGGCGGCTGGGTTGTGGTTGCTTTCTGTTGGAGATGCGGACAAATCGGGCCATGGTTTCGGGTTTAGTCGGGTTCGGTACAGGAACAATTCGGGTATTTTTGGTTCGGGTCTCGGCAGAAGTTGAAGCTGGTGGTGGTTCCGGCTAGCGGCGCCGACGACAGAGACGACGGTGGCAGCAGGTGGTCCGTGAACCCGTGAATCACTGGGTCAGTTGTGTCCATCTGTGTTTATTTTGAATTCCTTGTGATTTATGATTATGAAATAAAAGTATAAATATGAATGTTGAACTGTTGACTTTGAGTTGAGTGTGAAATATGATGACGTTTATGTTAGTTTTGGTTTTGAGCCAATCAAGTCGTATCACATTGAACATATATCATATGTCAATGATTGGTATTGAATGTAATATTTGAAATAACCGATGTCATGTTTTGTTTGGTTTTGATAGAATGACCGATTATTTGTTTTGATTTTGGTTTTATGTCAATGATTAATTTGAACAAATGACACCTTGAGCATATATCACATAGAATAAGTTTCATTCCACATATATGATGTTCATAATAAGGATAGGGTTTCTATTAATGTTACTAGAACAAACTGTTTATTTAAGATCTGATCAGGTGATTGTTGATTTAATTGAGTTGGGGTCCCTGACAACATATGACTCTGAATTATGTTGCTTTGATTTATTAAAACATTGCTAGTATTGTAATGTTTAGGATGAATATGTTGGATGAAATGATTGTTCTTTTCATGATGAATTGTTTATGAAAATATTTGAAATGTGTGGATTTGATCTGTTTTGGTAAGTGTACGGTAGAATAAACATGTTAAAGAAATGTGATTGGATCGTACAAATGGATAGGGTTCTAGAAAGATCCCACAGTGTTTGTGAGTCGAGACCAGTGGATCCATCAGTGGTTTCGGCCCAGCAGCTGTTTCATTTGAGATTGCGACTCGAGACTAGGACATGCATATCAGGGACTCGAGACCTGACTCGAGACCCCGAGGTTCCGACTCATGAATGCACAACTCGAGACCACTCTGGTTGCGACTCGGGACTTCATGGTTGCGACTCGAGACCTCTTGTTCTCGAGTCGAGACCACCCGGTTTCGACTGGACCACTCTGCTTGGTTATTGGGCCGCACAAACTGATGTGTTGGACTACGTGCCACTGTTAATGTTTAACTGTTACTATTTAACTGTTTGCATGCTAGGATAGGCCCAATAACGTATATGCTAGTATGACTTACGTGCTATGTGTTAGATACGTGTAGTTGTATGTGACTTTTACTTGCACACGAACCTAATAAATATTTATAAACCATAATAGGGTATGGTTGACCAACGTAACACAAGTAAATTAACTACCGAGCAAAGCAAAGGTGAGTTCACTACTTATTACTCAAAGCATGCGTTCCCGGTGGTTGGGAAACGGAACGAAACACTTTTCCTGGTTTGGGACTTCTTACTATCTCCTTGTGCGGGATACGGTATTTCTATCTCCTTGTGTGGGATACGGGTAACAACACTATCCCCTTGTGAGGGATACAAACTTACTTTTCTTCCCTTGTTACTGGGAACAAACTTACTTACTTCCCTTGTTACTGGGAACAAACTTACTTACTTCCCTTGTTACTGGGACTTTTAGTTAATTACTGTTTATACTGGATGCAACAAGCAACACTAAACAAAACTCTATCACTCAAGTCCTCACTTCTTAATACCGATTAGTTGCCGGGGTCAGGCGAACGGGTTATTAGTTGATAGCGCTATTTAGGTCTCACCAACCTCACACTGTGCCCGCGTATGGGATCGGGCGTGAACTAATGTACTCTGGCAACCGTCAATGATGATAGAACATTGACAAACGGGGCACTCTACGGAAACGTACGGATGAATAGTGTTCGGTATTGTAAAAACAGTTTAGTCGCTTACTTATGGGGTAGCTCCCCATCGCATGTATAAACGGATAAATTAACTGGTTGAAACAAGTTTTTGGAAATTAAAACTGGAAAACTGTGAACACGTGAACTCGCCAACGTTATGTTGACACTCTACTGCATGCTTTGCAGGTTGCTCGGTACAACTTTGGACGGACGTTGCAATCGGATGGAGTACGTGGTTCGTAAGTAACACGATAATAAACTTGTGGTTTCAATTATGATGCGTCTTCTTTCCCTTTCCGCTGTGAACTTAAACTATGTTCTGAAAAATTTAAATTAGGTCACTAATTATGCTAATGTTTATAACAATAACTAATCCGTTCAAAATAATTAGTGGCTAAGATCCTGGTCGTCACATTCCTTGCGGTAATACTCCGCGTATGGATTTTGAGGGTGTGACAGATTGGTATCAGAGCCATTGGTTATAGCGAACTAGGTTTTAAATATAAAATATTTTGGTTTGGGAAATAAAATATTTTTATATGGAAAACCAGACTATAACCGTTCACTTTAACGAAAACCACAACAACACCACACTCCGGATTGCAAGGTTCGTCAACCTAAGATGCTCACCTGGTAATGGTAAGCTAACGACATTTACTTGTGCATAACTTATGTGTGCGAACACGCATGTGTGTATGTGTATAATTAGCATATATGTGTTAGTATGTATGCGTATATTTAGCATTTAACACAGTGGATCATACGAAGGCTAGGCAAGCGTGTTACGTGCTAAACAGGAGCGAGTCCTCCTAAACCTGGTTCGAAACCATGACACACGAAGGGAAAGGAACCAGTTATTCCAAGCCCTCGTCCACGTATTTCTTGATATCATCCCTGGACTACGAATCGACGCGAAGGACGTTTACTCGATAGACCCGCTCAGGAAAGGCTTGCTACGGACCACATAGAGAAGTTATGAGAACGAATCGACGAAGGGGAACCACCCCTATATCATGGGATACTGGAAGGGATGACGATGCCATTCGCATCCTTTTTACCTACTTATTTCTTTTCCCGACTTAAGTGGTGAGACTTGTTCCCTCACCTGACTGATCACCTGGATTCTTGAAGCATTCTAGTAAGTCTACACTTTTCGAGTTTCTGTTTGCACGTCTCGAACACGAAAAGCATGCGTGGTGTATGCTTCTCATTGCACTGCCAGCAATCGTATCAATTTTCCATCGACCACGAAGTCATTTCCCTAATTCCTCGTTACATGGTAAATCCTTATTCGAGTTGAACCTTATACCTTAGCACGCCCCAAAACTCAGTGAGGTGATATCTTTCTTACAAACCAGCGGATTGGAAGGCGTGGCAAGACAACGACACGAGCCAGTCGACCCACCGACGATTACGGTGACCTAGATGCTTACCTTATCCTCCATTTTCCGGAACCGTATTCTTTGGCGACTTTTCTGATTCAGTGAATCCTCTCACTAACTTTCGTACGAATCCGCGTTTATGGCTCAAGATGGTATCCCCGCTTCTACCGTTTCTTTATCACGATATCCATGTTTCTTCATACGGGAACCTCGACCAGATTTCTCTCCACATTAATGAATTCAACAAGATCGACTCTTGGTCGACAAACTTCATAAACCCTGAAAATTGGCAACATTTACCTTAATCGCGCTTTCTCGAAAAACTTGTTTTCGCAGTATCACATCGAACCCCCTCGACGACGCAAACGCTACTCCAAACTCATTCACGCGACTTAGAACAATCCACTCGAACTTGGTTTCTTACCGATTTGAGGAATCACATCCTGCCAGACGTCCCAGTAGACTCTTAAACCTACAAACCCGCACGACGACCATCCCTCTCTAGCTGCTTCTTATTGTGCTAACCACATCGACGTAACACTCCTTATCGACAAGCGACGTTCTTTAATTCTAACTGCATACAACTTGTGTACGACCAGCTACCTCATCGACATCAGATGAATCCTTATTTTTTCGATCCCAAAGCCCTCATGTTTTGCCTCAAGTTTAAACGCATCGATTGCGACTATCCTTCTTACAAATTTTCGCTACTTGCGTTGTGTTTCACGAATTCCATGATTTTGACCCTACTCTATCCTGCATAAATCTCCGTCTGGACGAATTTCTTTCTACGAATGTTACTCGTTGGAGCAACGAGCCAAAGATACCCCGGGGTAAAGGGTATCGCAAGCACTGTTCTTCGAACTCGATACGATCAACGCCTAGATTACGGCACTTGAATTTATTTCATCCTGTCAAAATTCTACACTTGTTTCTTTCGACGACGCCTGAACCTATTCCGAAAACCAGTGGGAGTCAGGACGACTCCTACGCACTACCCTAGTACTTCTACGACGCAAAACCGCCTTGCGCTAAGTTTTCAATGCACGACCTTTAAACGTCGCAACGGCCGCATTTCTCGACCGTATACGCGACCCCTCATGATTTAAACTCGAAAGTGCATCACCTAGCATTCGAGAGATCCTCAATGATCCGCAACTCCAGCAACTGGAAGATAATCTACGAGGTGTTTCTATCTTATTCTACCCTGTCCAAGGCATTGATGAAATGTCTGCTAGTAACGACACACGACCAAAGAAACCAATGAAGTTTTCGAATTTGCAACCATCTACTTGACAGAAGTAGATGCTGCCATGCTGGGCACGGAGTGCCAACTTTTATCACTTCTGATCGAAACCCACGTTTTGCATCCGATTCGTCACAGGCTGTGCACAAAAACCTTTGGCTCACAGTTAGGCATAAGCACCGCTTATCGCCCGCAAACTGATGGTCAGGCCAAACGCACCATCCAAACACTCAAGGGCATGCTGAGAACATTTGTTATCGACCTTGGATACGAGTGACACTTCCCTTTTTATAAGAATTCTCTTCCAACAACAGCTACCACACTAGCAATCAGGCAACACCATTTGGGGCATTGCACGGACGCAAATGCCCGACACCCCTGTGTTGGGCGGAAGTTGGCGGAAGCCAAATTACCGGCCCATGACTTGTACTTGACACAACGGATAAGATTGCCCAGATCAGACAACGCATGGCGGCAACTCGTGACCGTCATCAAAACTACGCAGAATTCCTAGTCGGAGACTGGGTTCTACTTAAAGTTTCACCCTGGAAGGGTGTGGTACGTTTTGGCAAACAGGGCAAGCTTGATCCGCGATACGTTGGACCATTTGAAGTTACCGAAAGGACCGGTAAGGTAGCATACTGACTAAACCTGCCTGAAGAGCTGAATGCGGTACACAACGTCTTTCTCGTGCCTAATCTGAAGAAGTGTCTGTCAAATGAAACATTCGTTGTTCTTTTAGGAACTCATGATCAACAACTAACTATGCTTCCTTGAGGAACCGGTTGAGATCAAGGATCAAGAAATCGAAACCCTCAAGCATGGTATAATATGCCAACAGATCGAGTTCATTGAAACTCACGCCGTGGCCCAGAGTTTACCTGGGAACGGGAAAACCAGCTGATGCGCACGAATCCCAAGTTATCTACAAACATTACTTCCAGCATTGAAGCTACAACTGAAATTTCGGAAAGAAATTTCAAGCCAACAAGGGGATGATGTGACACCCCACGAAAGCGTTTAAACACACTAGCTTGTCAGTGGCTGCGTGCTAAATTTCGGGACGAAATTTCTTAAACTTGGGGATAATGTGACACTTCAGGTTCCTGTATGTTTCTTGGATGCTATAATTAATTTTGTGAAACTCTATACTAAGTGAAATACGTACAAACCCTGTGAATCTAATGCTATGCGATTTTACGTGCTATGTGACTGTATGTGCTATGTGGCTTACATGTTCGTCCTGTGGACTTCCGTGAAACTGCTTGTATCTACGTATGGTAATGGAGTCTATGTATACATATAGAGCGTAACGTATAACCTTTGCTTAAATTTCGAGGACAAAATTCCTGTAACATGGGGAGAATGTGACAACTCGTACTCTCGATCCCAATCATCGAGAGCAAATTATTTTATTATAGTTATTATTATTATTCTTATCGTTTATTAAATAATAATAACATGCGTTGAGAGAAACGTACCGTTTAACTGTTAACCCAAACCAAACATATTTAACGCAACACACGCTTATATAAAATAAATAGTATATTTGTTGCGTACTGTGGACGAACCCGTTTTTATAAACAAGACACACGAATGCCTAACGGGCTAGTGCCCATGGTCCAAGCCTAACCCAACTCACCTTCACACACCAAACCCTACCCTATCATATATACCTTATACCCCCTCATCCCTGTTATCAAAACCCCTAAAACTTCACACAAGGAGCCGCACCACAGTTTTCCTTCTCTCCCCACTCGATCTTCGTGGTCAGATGACCGGAGCCGGACGCCAGCACTCCGGCGAGCCTCACCGGCCGCTCGTTTTAACCGGTAAGCCACACCCATAAACCCCCAACCTCCTCTTCAACTCCTACCCTCACACACTCACTCGCAACCCCCATCCATCACAAGAACGGTCGGCCACCACCCCAGGGTGGCGGTGCACGGACGGACAGATGGCAGAGCTGTCTTCTCGGTAAACCGGAAAAGCCGCAATCGGCGGCTGGGTTGTGGTTGCTTTCTGTTGGAGATGCGGACAAATCGGGCCATGGTTTCGGGTTTAGTCGGGTTCGGTACAGGAACAATTCGGGTATTTTTGGTTCGGGTCTCGGCAGAAGTTGAAGCTGGTGGTGGTTCCGACTAGCGGCGCCGGCGACGGAGACGACGGTGGCAGCAGGTGGTCCGTGAACCCGTGAATCACTGGGTCAGTTGTGTCCATCTGTGTTTATTTTGAATTCCTTGTGATTTATGATTATGAAATAAAAGTATAAATATGAATGTTGAACTGTTGACTTTGAGTTGAGTGTGAAATATGATGACGTTTATGTTAGTTTTGGTTTTGAGCCAATCAAGTCGTATCACATTGAACATATATCATATGTCAATGATTGGTACTGAATGTAATATTTGAAATAACCGATGTCATGTTTTGTTTGGTTTTGATAGAATGACCGATTATTTGTTTTGATTTTGGTTTTATGTCAATGATTAATTTGAACAAATGACACCTTGAGCATATATCACATAGAATAAGTTTCATTCCACATATATGATGTTCATAATAAGGATAGGGTTTCTATTAATGTTACTAGAACAAACTGTTTATTTAAGATCTGATCAGGTGATTGTTGATTTAATTGAGTTGGGGTCCCTGACAACATATGACTCTGAATTATGTTGCTTTGATTTATTAAAACATTGCTAGTATTGTAATGTTTAGGATGAATCTGTTGGATGAAATGATTGTTCTTTTCATGATGAATTGTTTATGAAAATATTTGAAATGTGTGGATTTGATCTGTTTTGGTAAGTGTACGGTAGAATAAACATGTTAAAGAAATGTGATTGGATCGTACAAATGGATAGGGTTCTAGAAAGATCCCACAGTGTTTGTGAGTCGAGACCAGTGGATCCATCAGTGGTTTCGGCCCAACAGCTGTTTCATTTGAGATTGCGACTCGAGACTAGGACATGCATATCAGGGACTCGAGACCAACTAGGTTGCGACTCGAGATCTCCTGATCTCGACTCGAGACCTGACTCGAGACCCCGAGGTTCCGACTCATGAATGCACAACTCGAGACCACTCTGGTTGCGACTCGGGACTTCATGGTTGCGACTCGAGACCTCTTGTTCTCGAGTCGAGACCACCCGGTTTCGACTGGACCACTCTGCTTGGTTATTGGGCCGCACAAACTGATGTGTTGGACTACGTGCCACTGTTAATGTTTAACTGTTACTGTTTAACTGTTTGCATGCTAGGATAGGCCCAATAACGTATATGCTAGTATGACTTACGTGCTATGTGTTAGATACGTGTAGTTGTATGTGACTTTTACTTGCACACGAACCTAATAAATATTTATAAACCATAATAGGGTATGGTTGACCAACGTAACACAAGTAAATTAACTACCGAGCAAAGCAAAGGTGAGTTCACTACTTATTACTCAAAGCATGCGTTCCCGGTGGTTGGGAAACGGAACGAAACACTTTTCCTGGTTTGGGACTTCTTACTATCTCCTTGTGCGGGATACGGTATTTCTATCTCCTTGTGTGGGATACGGGTAACAACACTATCCCCTTGTGAGGGATACAAACTTACTTTTCTTCCCTTGTTACTGGGAACAAACTTACTTACTTCCCTTGTTACTGGGAACAAACTTACTTACTTCCCTTGTTACTGGGACTTTTAGTTAATTACTGTTTATACTGGATGCAACAAGCAACACTAAACAAAACTCTATCACTCAAGTCCTCACTTCTTAATACCGATTAGTTGCCGGGGTCAGGCGAACGGGTTATTAGTTGATAGCGCTATTTAGGTCTCACCAACCTCACACTGTGCCCGCGTATGGGATCGGGCGTGAACTAATGTACTCTGGCAACCGTCAATGATGATAGAACATTGACAAACGGGGCACTCTACGGAAACGTACGGATGAATAGTGTTCGGTATTGTAAAAACAGTTTAGTCGCTTACTTATGGGGTAGCTCCCCATCGCATGTATAAACGGATAAATTAACTGGTTGAAACAAGTTTTTGGAAATTAAAACTGGAAAACTGTGAACACGTGAACTCGCCAACGTTATGTTGACACTCTACTGCATGCTTTGCAGGTTGCTCGGTACAACTTTGGACGGACGTTGCAATCGGATGGAGTACGTGGTTCGTAAGTAACACGATAATAAACTTGTGGTTTCAATTATGATGCGTCTTCTTTCCCTTTCCGCTGTGAACTTAAACTATGTTCTGAAAAATTTAAATTAGGTCACTAATTATGCTAATGTTTATAACAATAACTAATCCGTTCAAAATAATTAGTGGCTAAGATCCTGGTCGTCACATTCCTTGCGGTAATACTCCGTGTATGGATTTTGAGGGTGTGACATTTATTGAGTCATGTAATAGAATAGATAGACAGACCAAGACGCGTAGTACGAAAGAAACGGGAAATAGGGCTGAACCAGCAGGTTCACACGAAGTGACCAGTTCGTGCGAACTGGCCAAGTCATGCGAACTGGACATGGTTGGTTCGTGCGACCTGGACTCCCTATATATATGAGATCTTGGGTCTTTCATTTGTAACATTGTGATTCCAGTAGCGAAGCTCTGCTGAAGTGTCGCCAACTCGTGTATCTTTGTCAAATCAATACATTAGACATTTAAAGTGATTCTAAGTGCAAATCAAGCTGTTACAACATCAATACGTCTGATTCCGCCTTTCGTATTGATCGAGAACTCTTCTGAATGTCTCGTTTGATCGATTCACTGATCCTACAAGCTTCATGCTGTTGATCTGCATATTGTCTTTGTTTGTGAAGCAGAGGTTGAAACAAATACCATAGCTCAGCAAGGGATGGAGCAGATGTTGCAGATGGTGCAGCAGTGGGTGTAGCCTTTTGAGCTTGTAACAACTGTTGTAGCATAGTTTTGATTTTTGTAACAGATGTGTCAAGTTTATCAACCCTCTCCGTCAATTCTTTGTATTTTAAACCATCACCCAAGTTAATGAGATCATCTGATTTCCCACCAGTGGTGGTTGTATAAGTGGTTGACTTAGGAAAAGTTTCCCAAAAATCATCCACTGATGCCCCTTGTTCTCGGTAATGGGGACTTCTTTCTTCAGCAGAGGTTACCATTTTAAGGTCACCAGTGTATAATGGAAACACACCAGTGGACACTATTGTTCCCAAAGAAGAAATTGCCTTCAAGGGAGTCTCATTAATGAAACTACTGTCCAGGTGTAAACCAGTGGGTTTAACACCTGTAGTAGCTGCTCCACTTGAACTACTGACAGGAATTACTTGTAATTCCAGCAGTGTAGCCTCCTCAACTGTTGGTGGGTTAGCAGAGATAGAGACACCAGACTCAGTCACTTGTTGTGGTATATTCTCATTAATAGGTGATTGAGAAGAACTGATTTGTATCTGGGCTATATCAAGTGCATCTAACAGATGTATCATTGATAGTGGGAGTTGTGCAGTGACGATAGGGGTAGAAAGAGAATTTGCCCCGGGAGCTGGGCTGTGGAAGATAGATTCAAGTGAATCCATTGCTTCATATTGTGGTGTCCCTGATAATACAACCTGATCCTTTTGAGAGGATGCAGGAGGAGTTTTAGGCTCAGGTTGAGATCTTTCTTCCATCTGCTATGAGGAAGTAGCAGCAGTGGTTTCAGGTGACTTTTGTGTTGTCACATGTGTTACCTCTGGGATCTCATCTTCCAGAGTCACCTTTTTGGTGGGTTTGGGGGGCTTTTGGATAGTTTTCTTTTTGGTCTTTTTTGGTGATTTTTGGTGTGGGTTTCACAGCAGGAGTTGTGCTGCTATGATCACCAAGAGCAGTGGGCTCAACAGCAGGGGCATAAGGAGCAGTTGTTGCTGCTAAATTCTGCTCAGGTACCTCTGTTTGTGTTTTTGAAGGTTTTGACAGCCTTGTGAATGTTTCAGAAGTTAGGCTGTTTATTTGAATAGGATTTCCTTGGATAAGCACATGTGCATTATCCTTTGAAAATTTCTTTTGAAGATAAAAACTTAAAAACCTTGGAAACAATAAAAATGATTTTTTTATTAACATTCTTAACCATATTATTGAAAATCTCCTGAGAGTAGTTAAAATTTTCTTCATCCATGATAGCATAGCCCAGGTATTGGATTTTCAATGGTATTTCATTAAAAGCTGTTGTTTTATTTGACACACACATGAGGAGGGTATGGAATAAAAACCTCATGGCAGGTGGAAAACTGCCCTTTTGTAAAGTATCCTTTTTCATTTCTTCTTCATACCCTCTCTCAATGAAATCAGTTTGGTACTCTGTTTTTGAGAAAGAGCTTTTACCTGTAAGATCATTGATTTCAAAAACCTCTGAAATGGTTTGAGGTGTGATGGTAACTGGAATTCCCCTTATTGATGAAGTAATAGCTAAGGTCTTTTTGTCCTTAGTTTCAAGCTTTGCATTTTTCCAGAACTCTCGTTGGGTATCCAGGTAGATGGTTTCATTGCAGGTCAACAAAGTTTTGTACTTTGAAGATGAAAGTGCATCAATCACGGAATGAAAATCTGTGTTTTGACTTGTTTTAGCAAGTGTACACAGGTAGTTATGACGGGTTTTGAATGGAAGATCCATGATAAATCGAAGGTGGTTAAGAACGAAGGAAGAAGATGAGTGATTTGAGAGAATTTGGTGAAAACTGCTTTTGAAAGGAATTTTGAATTCGACTCGACAGTGAAAACCCTGTTTGGGGTTTTGATCAGGGTATTATAGGTGGAAAAAGTGAATGCTGACATGGCAGCGGTTACAAAAGATCTGACGGCTAAGTACTGTCCACGTGACAACCTCTGATGAATAATGGATGACAGTTGTTAGGAAACCACTGATGAATCAATATCAGTGGTTTACAAGGCTGAAAATGAAAACAGTGGCTAACTATAACTATCAGTGGATAGCCTATCAGTGGATTAAAACACTGAGGTTTAACAACAGTGATTAACAAAGAAAATGAGAGAACAGAGGTTGACTTTCAGCAGTGGATAATATTCAGCAGAACAGATGTTTGAAACAAACAGTGGTTATGGTAGACTTTTAAGGATTTAATGAAAAATTTCATTTTTAGCTATTTTTAAGGATGGATTTTTGATTTTCTGAAAACATTTTAAAGCTTTTATTCATAGAAAAACAGGATTTTTCCTGTTATTCCATGTTCAGCATGCCAATCCTAGAGATCAAGCTTTCAAAGGTAGATGTGTCTAGCCTTTGTTAGCACATCTGCCAGCTGATCTTTAGTTGGAACATGGTGCAGAGAAATCAAACATTTTTCATAGCAATCCCTCACAAAGTGATGTCTGATATCAATGTGCTTGGTGGTTGAATGTGAAACTGGATTTTTGATGATATTTTCTGCTGCCTGATTGTCCAACATGAGTGGTGTCTTTAAGGCAGTGATACCAAATTCCAGCAGTTGATTTTGAAGCCATAGCAGTTGGGCTGTACAGCTTGCAGCAGCAATATACTCTGCCTCAGCAGTGGATGTTGAAACAGCTGCTTGCTTTTTGCTTTGCCAAGACACTAAGCAATTGCCTAGGAATTTGCTTTTTGCTTTTCCTTCAACCTCCACAAAACACTATTTTAACCCAACAGTGGTTTTAAACCACCGTTTTAACCCAACAGCAGTTTCAACCATAGTTTTCTCCACAACAAATACATTTAACCCAACTGTGGTTTCAAACATCTGTTTTCCTCCATATGTTGAGCAAAGTCAACAGATGTATCAACTACTGTTTTATTTTCAAGCATGTTCCTTCTCCAAAAAACAATATTTTAACCCAACAGTTGTTTCAATCCCCTTCAACCTCCATAAAACACTATTTTAACCCAACAGTGGTTTTAAACCACCGTTTTAACCAAACAGCAGTTTCAACAATAATTTTCTCCACAACACTTTGCTTTATCTCAACAGCAGTTCCAAACATTTGTTTTCATCCATCTGTTGACCAAATTCAACAGATGTATCAACCACTTTTTTATTTTCAAACATCTGTTCCCAATAACAGAGCTTTGATCATTTAAACAGGCATTTGCCAATATTACAAGCTTTTACACTCTCAAACCTAAATATTTATTTACTTAATTTAAATAACAAACATGGTTAATAATTTTAGCACAACTAATTATATAAAAACTACAAGTGTCAAACAGAGGTAACTATATAATAAATAAAGTTCAAAACAGCAAACAGGAATCAATAGAATACAACATACTAATTCCTAATCAATGGGCGAAACAGCATACAAAGTTCATCCATCTGTTGACCCAAGTCAACAGATGTATTAACCACTGTTTTATTTTCAAACATCTGTTCCCAATAACAGAGCTTTGATCATTTAAACAGACCTTTGCCAATATTACAAGCTTTTACACTCTCAAACATAAATATTCATTTACTTAATTTAAATAACAAACATGGTTAATAATTTTCACACAACTAATTATATAAAAACTACAAGTGTCAAAACAGCAAACAACATTCAATAAAATACAACATACTAATTCCTAATCAATGGGTGAAACAGTAGTCTCGATAAGTAAAGCTCCTTTCAGACCATTGTAGTTGTCAACATGTTGGAGGTATTTCAGAAGTTCGTTGCTCAGATCAACTTCAACCATATCCCCCAGATGCTTGTTATCAGCCACTTGTTGTCTTCAATTATATTAGTCCTTCGGCGCCTATCTACATAATCAATGTAAGGGCTCTCCAAATTTGTCCCAAAATAACCCATAAGTGAAAACCTGAACCCCTGAAACCATACTGCGCATGAAAAATCAATAAAATATGAAACATGGGTTTCAGGCGGGCCGCGTAAGGGTTAGCTTAGCCTTACGCGGGCCGCGTCAAGATGTGGTTTGACCGAATAAGCATCCGAGCCACGCATTGACCAGCTGGCAAGCCTACCCGTGATTCACCAAGCCTACTCGTAGACTAGGTTGCCCTCGCGGGCCGCGTAAGTTTAAGAGAAGGTTTATGCGGGCCGCGTAAACCTTAAATTTCAGCTATAAATAGCTTGGTTCCTGAGCAGTTCGATTGTGTCGACGAAACTTTCAAAATCATTTCTATTCTGCTCGAATATTACTCTCAAATTAGTGAAGTGCTGCTACGATACCGGGTATTAACTCGATCGCTGCTACGATTCAATGTCCGATCGATTGAAACTATCCGATGAATGTTTAAGTGCTGCTCTAAATTGGGTTTATACTTTGTCATTCGTCGTGAATTCGATGGATGTTTAAGTATTGCACTTTGTCATTCGTCGTGAGGGTTTAATCTCGTGAGTTATCGTAAATGCTGTATTAGTTACTAACCTAGTTCGTGTGCATTGTTATTTAAATTAGGTTATCAGGCTAATCAATAGGCTAAAACTCTGCCCGCATAAATCTGCAATGTGAGTCATTCTCTTTTTATCAAATTGCTTTCCAAAACCCTATTTATTTCAAAGTTATAATTATAGGGATTAAGTCTTTGTAGTCTTCAATTACAGCCGGTATGTGGGGTTTTGTATACATTACTTGATAACCGTCACCATTGGACAACGGGTTAGCCAAGGGGTGATATGACCATAGTCACAGACACCATTTGACAACGAGATAGCCAATAGGTGGTCGAGTGACAAATACCGTTGGGTAAATGGTTGATATATATTAACATTGTAATCGCTCTTAATACTGTAAATTATAACAATGCGTCGTTTTTAGTAAAAAGAATGATTCACCAGTATTTCCCCGCTGACAAAACCTTTTTCAAACATGTTTCAGGTGATCTGTTGTGATCCAGGAAAAGTGCCGTGAAGCACTACAAGCTTAAGGATGTGGCTCAATATAAATAAGAAACATGTTTTGTAAAATAAAGATTTCCCAGTGAAATCACTTTATTGTAAACTACCGGTATTTCATTCCGAAGTATGAAATAAAATAATCATTTTCAGTTTTAAAAAGAGATCCTGCTAAAATCTTCCGCTTTCAGCTCAATTAAATAAATACCACGGGATTTCTGTCCCGCGGCTCCTGAACCGGGTCAAACCGAGCCGGGGGCCGTGACAGAAAAATGTGGTATCAGAGCCACTGAGTTAAGCTAATTAAGTATTTAGAAATACTTAACTTTTACTGATTGCCATTTTGTGATTACGTGTTTTATTATTTGAATATTTGTTTACAGTATGGGTAAGCAAAGACTTTCGGACATCTATCATAAAATAGATAGTTCACCAAAAGAAAAAGGAACTTCATCCTCAAAATACCCAACAGATACTGAGGAAGGAAAATTTGTTCGTAAAGCCCAGTTTAAGAAACCACTTTCCCCTAATAAAAGAAGTTTGATTATTAGGAAAAGTCAAGAAAAAATAAAGAAGCCACAACCAAAAGAAGTAATGATGCCTAAAGAGACACAGGAAATAGGCAATAACCCACCCTGGGAAGATGAATTAGAGGAAAAATGGGCAGATCTCTATATGTTAGCCACTGTAGCAGTAAATGCAAAATTTTAAAATACCCTGACCCAGTATTAGCACCCATATCATCTACAAGCCAGAAACTCTAAAGAAAATTTTACCCAGTAAATAAATAAGTTTACAATAAACCCTAGTATGTTTTAATTTTCAGTTGTCCTTTGTTTTAAATTAGTCACACGGTATGCAATAATACTTGAATGTTTATCTGTGAAATTTTTATTATAAAATTTTAACTTAGCATTTTGTGTGCATTTTTGCATATATGCTAAACAACATGAATGAGTTATCTGAAGCCCTTCAGAATCTCAATCTCTATCCCGTGAAAGTGGAAGTTTCCAAAGACTTTAATGGTTACTTACCCGATGTAGAGGAACCTATGGAATTTCGAGCTCCACCTCCGGAGAAACCAAAGCCTAAGAAAAGAAGAAGATTTGTAGGCTGGAGGTGTGTACGCAGGAGGAAACCAGCAACTAGGAAAATTCCCAAAATAGAAAATCCCATTGATAAAGGAAAAGGGATCGAGATTGAGGAAAATGCTAGGCAAGTAGAAATGGAAATTGGGGAAAGTTCTAGGCAAGTCGAGGAATTGCCTTTGCAGGAGGAATTAGATCGCATACTTGCAAACTGCGATATCATTAGGCCTATCAATAATAACCTCTTCCCTTATCCTGCTGAAACCCAACTTCCAATAAACTTAGAACCAGCCATTCCAGACCCTCTGATCCACACCCAACCTTTAGGAGAAATGGATGAGTGGTGGACTAACGACTGGCAGTTTCAAAACCTCCTCAATAACCCTTATACCTTTTTCCCTCAGTTCGACCCAGAACCTGCACCAAACCCACCAATGAGCAATGAAAACTTAGCAGAACTCCGCCATTTTGGCGAGGAGCTGATGGATGCAGGAAATAGGATCAGGGAGGTAGGAGAACAGATCTCCTGGAAATACGACGAGAGGGAACGTCGCTTCTAAGGTGCCCAGGGATAGGATGGTTGTGAAGCTGTATAATAGTAATAGTAATAATAAAATAAGTCTGTAAAATAACCTATAAATAAAACTTTTATAAGATAACGGTGTGTACTGATGCATATTATAATATATAAAAATGGCAGTTGAGAAATCAACAATTTTGGCTATAAGTGTGTTGTATTGTGTGATTGTTTGCATATCGCTATTATTTATTTTATGCTAATAATTTATATATATATTAATTACCAGATGGAACCTGCTAATAATGAACCAGTTAATGAAGTAAACCAATCTGAGCAAAATCAGGAAGATCAATTTATGACTAGGCAAGATATCGAGAATATCGTTGCTCAAGGAATAACCAATGCTATTCGAGCAATTCTTGCTGCTGCCCAGAAACCTGTTGAACCTCAACAAATTATTCCTAGTAAACGTACTCAAGAAGATAACTTCAGTAATAGTGTAAACGGAGGCGGCAACTATACTAATCACGATAATGATCCACGGCAGGCCCCACTCCCTAAGAAAATGAAAGCTGCAACGCCTGGTTGCACTTAAAAAGAATTTCTTGCTTGTAAACTAGCTGAATTTGCAGGCAATGAAGGGGCGCCTGCGGCACTGCGTTGGTTGGAGAAAACCGAAGCAGTAATTATGATAAGTAAATGTGCTGAAGAAGACAAGGTCATGTATGCGTCACATCTTTTTAAAGAAGGGGCGCTAGAATGGTGGAATACGGTACTTCAAGCCAAAGGAAGAAATATGGCCTATGCCATGAGTTGGGAATAATTTAAGCAACTAATGGAAAGAAAATTTTGTCCCGAATATGAAAAGGAACAAATGGCGAATAAGTTCCTGAACCATCGGATGATGGGTGTAGATTGTCGAGGATATACTTCGACATTTTTCGAGTATGCGAGAGTGGTACCAACCCTGGCTTCGCCAGAACCGGTGCTTATTTCCCGCTATATTTGGGGATTGATTGGCGAAATCCGTAATATCGTTAAAGCTGTGAGACCTCGCACTATTGATGATGCGGTAGAATTAGCAAACACCCTAACTGACGAGCTGGTACGCACAAGAGAAGAAAACCGGAAGAAGGAATTGGCTCAGAAAATTACCCAAGGATTTCGTGTGGGTAATAATAGCAAATTCAAGAAGAGAGGAACCGGGCAATCTTCCACTCCGCCTTTCTGCAAGAATTGCAGAAAGAAACATTTTGGAAAATGCAATGAAACCTGCAACTTTTGCAAGGTTGTAGGACATCGTGAGGAAGATTGTAGAAAGAAAACCAGGATCTGCTATAACTGTGGAGAAGCTGGGCATTTCAGACCCGAATGCCCCAAATTGGTCAAACTAGCAGACAACAAAGCCAAGACGGCCGACGGAGCTACTAAGAAGAATGCCAGAGCATTCCAGCTGACCACTCAAGAAGCAGAACTCATTCCAGATGTGATAGCTGGTACGTTCCTAGTTCACAATGTGTATGCAAAAGTATTATTTGACTCTGGTGCAAACCAAAGTTTTATCAATACTTCATTCTGCCAAGCTCTTAATTTACCCTTAACCACCCGTAGGTAGATTTTTACAGTCGAAACAACATATGGGAATTCTGTTCACATAGATAAGGTTTTGCGAGAAGGAAAAATAGAACTCTTAGGTCATAAATTTTCTGCAAACCTATTACCTATGAATTTAGCCGGATTCGATGTCGTGTTAGGAATGGATTGGTTAGTAACCAACCATGCTCGAATTCTTTGTGATAAAAATGCCATAGAAATTCATACACCCACAGGAAAATTAGTAGTGATTACAGGTGTCACACCCCCAAAATCCACACGCGGAGTACCACCGCTTGGAGGCGTGACTGACCAGGATCAAGCCACCAATCATATCAAACATAATATGAAATAATGTAATTTAAACCAAACGATATGAAAGGTGTTCAAACAAAACATATTAAGTGTCTAGCGGAAGCATAATTGTAAACCCAATGTAAGTAATAAGTTCAAATGTTTAAATGTTTTAACGTAGCATCCTCGATCCATGTTCCACAACGACCGCGCCTCCCGTGCAAGCTCCAAGAGTACCTATGGTCCTGCAAGGCATGTAACAGAGAGTCAACAACTAGTTGAGCGAGTTCACAGTTGGTTATTCAGTTATAGTGTTCGTATCGTAAATTGTAAGCTCGTTTAATAATCATGTATCGTATGTAATGGTATCGCGGCCCTCTAGGCATGTTTGCGAAGTTTAGTGGGGGTTTCCCATGTTTTCTAGACTAGGTATATTTGTATCGCGGCCCACCCGGCATGTGTGCGAAGATTAAAGTATGGTTCGCGGCCATTCCAGGCATGTATGCGAAGATTGTTCTATTATCGCGGCCAATCCCGGCGTGTGTGCGAAGAGAAGTATATGTATAACTAGTCTAGCAGTATCTACCAATACCCTTCCTCTCCCGAGGCCTATGGTATGTAATTCCGATAACCCTTAAGCATAAGTAATCAATCAACCCATTCCCAACCCCGGGAATCCCATGCCTTGGTAAGAGTGTGAACTCACCTTGGTTTGCTCGGTATGCTAAGTATGTGCTCACAGTTAATCAATCACGTCCTAAGGTATGCACGTATACATAATCAGTTTGTATTCACGAAGTTGGCACGTAAGTATAATCATAGTAGGCGGCACATCAAACAATCACCAAGAAACACATTGCATGTATCCATGATCGTACAAGTCATGCGTATCATTTAACCTCAGTTAGTTAGTCCAGTTAACTTTTAACAGAAAGAAAATCAAGTTACTGTGCCGATTACCCATTTGGCGAAACACCATTGTTTCGCCATGAACCCCTTCGACGAAACACTTTCTGTTTCGTCATATACCCTTCGGCGAATCACGATCTGTTTCTTCGTGAGTTTCGTTTTGCCCAAAACATCCGTTTCATCATATCTGTTTCGCGGAGATATCAGTTACGTCGCATTATCTAACAGTTACACGATCATCACAGGAAACCCTAATTGCCGTCAACAAGAAACATCAATCATGCGACAATCATTTATCACAGAATAATCATCTAATCATCATACAGCAATCATTACCCAGAAATCATCATCTCATCATCGTAACATACGCATCACAGTACTTAACGTCTAGCATGAACCCTAGTTTATATGTACAGCATGTCGATTAACATAATACATCATATCATCGAACCCTATTAGCATGCTATCGTATATTCAGATCACACTAGCAACATTCAAACACGACAGTCCCCGAACATCATACAATCTAATTCATCATCAACACATGTAAACAAAGACAATCACGAAACTAATCACACTAACCGAGATATTTGTAAGGAGGATTTGATCGTTCGGGAGGGCTCGGGAGTACACAGATCTGCCGTCACACAGAGGAGAGTTCTAGGGTTTCAACTTTGCTAAAGTGTGGCGAATGAAGTTGTTCCGTGTAACATATACGCGCATAAGTGTACTTGGCCCTTAATGGGCTTCGACGAATCAATGGGCCGGCGAAACACTTGGGTTTCGTCGTGATGTTCTTATGGCGAAACACACTGTTTCGTCGAGTTGTTTGATGGCAAAACACATCTTGTTTCGTCGGGTCTAGTCTCAACAGTTAATCAAGTATACAAGTTCATGTTCATGAAATCAAACGCTTTATTCATGTTAAGCACATAACACATCAACAAATGTCTCATATTATAGTTTAGTGTACACTTACAAGTCAAACAATCAAGCAACTAAACAGTCAACGTGCAATAAATGCGAATAAAGAATGTCGGAAACTCGAGTTGTCACAACAGGAGATAAGCCACGAAAGCCACTGAAATTCATTTCAGTAATGAAGTTGGCCAGTTATTCAAGAAAACAAGAAATGGTGTATATGATTTCAGTAATCATTAACACGAAAGGTAAGAAGCTTAAGGAAATTCCGGTAGTATCAGAATACCCAGATGTCTTTCCGGAAGAACTACCTGGATTACCACCCAACAGGGAAGTAGAATTTAGGATTCATCTAATTCCGGGAACTACACCGATAGCCAAGGCACCTTATCAGTTAGCACCCACCGAAATGTTAGAACTGAAAAAGCAGTTAGATGAATTATTAAGCAAAGGATTTATACAACCTAGTTCATCCCCGTGGGGAGCTCCAGTGTTGTTTGTGAAAAAGAAAGATGGGTCAATGAGAATGTGTATCGATTACAGGGAATTAAATAAGGTTACAATTAAGAATCGATACCCATTACCTAGGATCGATGATCTCTTTGATCAACTACAGGGAGCTAGATATTTTTCTAAAATAGACTTACGCTCCGGATACCATCAATTGAAGGTACAAGAAGAGGACATACCTAAAACTGCTTTCAGAACTAGGTATGGACATTACGAGTTTACAGCCATGCCCTTCGGACTAACGAATGCACCTGCGGCATTCATGGACATGATGAATAGAATCTGTAAACCGTATTTGGATAAATTTGTAATTGTCTTCATCGACGATATACTTATTTATTCCAAAATTCAGGAGGAACATTGTGAGCACCTGCATGTACTCTTAACTTTGTTAAGAAAAGAAAAGCTTTACGCCAAATTCTCGAAGTGTGAATTTTGGCTACAGGAAGTGCAATTTTTAGGACATATGGTGAATCACAAAGGTATTCATGTAGATCCCTCCAAAATAGAAGCAATCACCAAATGGAAAGTTCCACAATCAGATATGGAAGTTAGAAGCTTTTTAGGATTAGCTGGATACTATATGCGCTTTATTAAGGATTTTTCTAAAGTAGCGGTGCCATTAACTAAGCTAACCTGTAAAACAGTTAAGTAATGGGGACCTAGGCAAAAAGAGGCGTTTAAAATTTTAAAGAAAAAGTTAACAAATGCCCCAATTCTAGCCTTACCAGAAGGAACAGAAGATTTTGAAGTTTACTGTGATGCTTCAAAGCTAGGATTAGGATGTGTGCTGATGCAACGCAAAAAGGTAATTGCGTATGCATCAAGGCAATTGAAAAAGCACGAGGAAAACTATACGACTCATGACTTAGAGTTAGGAGCCATAATTTTTGCCCTTAAGATTTGGAGACATTATCTGTATGGAAGTAAGTTTACTGTCTATACGGATTATAAAAGTTTAAGGTACATATTTGGGCAAAAAGAATTAAACATGAGGCAAAGGAGATGGATGGAGATTCTAAGTGACTACGACTGTGATATCCAATATCACGAAGGAAAGGCAAACGTAGTTGCAAATGCCTTAAGTCGTAAGTATCATGAGAAACAACGACGAGTTCGTGCTCTTAGATTAAATCTACAGTTAGATTTAATAGAACAACTGAGAAATGTCCAGGAAATAGCAATCAAGGATGATGCTGAAGGAATGAAAGGAAGAATAAAGGAATTAGAACAAGGAAGTGATGGAATCTGGAGATTCCACAAGAAAAGAATTTGGGTACCTAAGCAAGGAGAATTAAGAGATAAGATTTTAGAAGAAGCTCATAAATCTAGGTATACCATGCATCCAGGAAACAATAAAATGTACCAAGATTTAAGAAATAACTTCTGGTGGATAAGAATGAAAAAGGACATAGCTAGATATGTTTCTAAGTGTCTTACTTCTTCACAAGTTAAGGCAGAACACCAGAAACCTTCGGGTCTACTTCAACAATTAGAAATGCCTGTATGGAAATGGGAACTCATAACAATGGACTTTGTTACTGTTGGACCCAGTATGGCCTTAAAACAACTTCTTTTCACGTAATATGGCAAGTGATTTCAGTAGATGTGAAAAAGATGTGCGGAAATGGAAATCAGACTTTCAAGAAACAAGACCTACAGAATTATCAAGTTTATATCACTTTGAAACAAAATGGTTTACAAGGTGATTGTAAGATTATTATCTAGTACAAATGAATCTTGAATTCTGTGGGTGAGAGGGCAATGGAGTTTTGATGTATGTATGAATGATAAGCTTAAAACTCACGTTGCTTCTCCTGGTTGAGCCTTCTATTTATAGACGGCTGGGTGCATGAATAAACAATTGTTTATTCATGCAATAAGTCCTACAAAAAAGTGCCCAATTGACATATTCATTGAATCCAACGTTCAAGTTGCCTTTTTCATCATGATATCAATTAATGTCAACTTGCTTCGGTAAGTGTGGCACAGTGTTGTAAGAATCGCTAGGCGCTAGTCGGGCGATGGGGTACCGACTAGCGATTAATCGGGATTAATAGGGATTAATCGGAATTAATCGGATCGAGATTTTTATATGTAATTTTTAGTTATATATATACACACACATCTTTATATGCAGTTTTCTAAAGTAAACATGTTTTAACCCCTCATTGAATCATTTTTTAAGTAATTGGAAGGAAATTATAAGATTTGATCGAAATTTAGCCAGCGTATGGCCAAATTTTGGTTAGAATAAGACCGCCATTGACCGCCTAGCTATTAATCGGCCGTTAATCGGTGAACCTCCGATTAGTGATTAATCGGTGACTAATCGGAGACTAGTCGGGATTTTTACAACCATGGTGTGGCAGGACAGAGCCAATTTCAGATAAGTGGGGTATTTCATCAGAATTCTGATAAACCACTTCATCAGAAATTCTGATGAACAAATCATCAGAAAAATCCTGATGATCAGAATCGTCAGAAACTGATGATATTTCATCAGAAATATCATCAGATCCATCAGAAGTGACATTTTCTGATAATCCAATTCAGCTCTTGATCAACTTGTGATTCTTTGAAGTAGATGCTGTGCATTCCAGTTGTCCCATCTGATCTTCTTTTTCTAGTTCGTGATCTTCAGGACTGTGATCTCTTCATAGATCAAGTTGATTGTGATTTTCTTCAATACTTACAAATAAAGTTTCCTAACAGTTTCCCCCTAAGTATTGTAAGAAAATGAACTACCTCTATATCTAACATAAACAACTTTCTTTGAAAGATAAATTTAAAAACAACTAAGTTCAGAACCATAGAACATAGTCAAACCAAGCATTAGTCAGACTAAAATAAAATATTGTTCAAAAACAGGAATTTTAATCTCATTAATTCTTTAATTGATCTTCACTCCACTTCTGTATTTGTCTCCTGGTTTCAGCCTTTTCTTGTGGTCAATTGCCTTTTGAGTTTCTTTGTACATTTCTTTATACCATCCTCTTGCTTCCATCCAATTTTCAATGTGTGACACCCCAGGAAAACCAGGAAAACAACGCAACTTAACTAGCTTCCTCACACCCCCAAAATCCACCATGCGGAGTACCACCGCTTGGAGGCGTGACGTGACCAGGATCGAGCCACCAATCATATTGAACATCGTAATTAGGTAAATAAGACCAACCACAATACGATTGGTGACCAAAGCTAGTCAACCATGTTTAGATTAAACAGCGGAAGCATAAGGGTAAATCCAAAAGCATAAGTCCATAGTTTATAAGTTAAAGTTCAAAACGCAAGTTTAATAAGTTCATAAGGATTTAAATAATAAGCACGGAACATAACAGTCCGTACACCACAAGGGCTCCTTCCTCGTGCAAGCTCCAAGCGTTTAACGACCTGCAAGGCATGTAACAACGAGTCAACAACAAAGTTGAGTGAGTTCACGTTTGGTTGTTTAGTTTTAAGTTGTTTCTGAAAAACGTGGTTTGACTTTCGTTGGCTTAATTTGCCATGGGGGTTACCCCGTAGTTGAAAGTATGTTTAACCAGTTCCTTTTTCATTACCCAATCCATAACCATAATCAGTGGGGGCTTTCCCCGTGTGAACTACTAGACTGTATGATATCGACTACTACGCAAATAAGTTGTGCCCTATATCAGCGTCTATCATCACTGATAATCTGCCATAGTCCATTAGTACACGCCCGTCCGACCGGCACGGTGTGAGGTTTGTTAAACCTAATAGCGCTATTAACTAATGACCCGCTCGCCATTGGCCTCGGCGATTAAGTCGATATAATGAAGAGGGACTTATTGATAGAATTTTGTCTAGCTAGTTTTTAAGGTTGTTGTCCTACCCAAGGAGGACGAACGTACGTATTCTGCACCAGGAGAATTCGTAGGTTTAATAATGGCATCCTACCTATGGAGGATGGCCGTACATATCCTACCCAAGGAGGATATGTAGATTTCATTTTAGTTTCTTAACCCATTCCCAAACCATCGGGAATCCCATGCCTTGTAGAAAGTGTGAACTCACCTCGGTTTGCTCGGTTAGATTCTCAAATATAGCTAACAGTCACGGTCGGTCAATCACATCCTAATATGATTACCAGTTAGTCATTTAATGATTTTCAAATAGAGCACAAAGTTCCTACACGTATCTATCACATAACATGCATCACTTTAATTGTTTATGCCCATATATACTTGCCATCCATTCCCCACTCAGAAACATACATACGATAATGCACATAACACATATAACATGTTATATCATTCACAGATAACATACCCGACATTTAGACACGCAATTTTCGGAGATTTTAATAAAATAGTTAACATGTTCCAAAAATTCTCAACTTTTTACAGAAGGTCTTAATCGATCCAGATATTATTGTGTAAAAATCTCGGGATCCAATTCATCACCAATATTTTATAAAGATTCATTTTCCGGACTGAACTCATATTTATCTTTATCTGACCACAGTCCACGGAATAATTTATTTAAAATTCATCGAGCGTCCGATTTATGAAATTCCAGTGGGGTAATTACAAATACATCATTTTTCATCTACTGTACAAATTTCATGAGCTGATTCATCATAGATTTCCAGTTATGACCAAAAATATACACCTATTTTCAGCAGCAAAAATGCAGCTTCAGCTGCTGTTACGAAATGACCCTTTAAAAATAGTAAACGAAGTCCAAAAATTATGATTCCAGTGCCATTAGAACCGTATTTCATAATACATTAATCTAAAGTTCAGAAAACACATTTTCTGCTTTATTAAGGTCTGGTTACAGCCAACTGAAGTTGGCTGTAATCACCAAACAGCTTTCTGTTTTTCAGCTTTTACATTCTAATGCGAGTTAGATTGGTTCCGTTAACATGCATAATGATCAACAACATTTCTAGTACTCAATATTAACAAGTAACTCAGCAAGAAATCAGCAATATATCCAAACAACTTCATACTAACATTTTTACATCATGTTTCATCTTCTTGTTTAAGCCCTTTTTAGTGTTCTTGTAGATTTAACATATTACATCTTTTAATCATGAAACAAGATGAACAAAGGTGACATGAGGAACTTACTACTAGCTTAAAGCTAGGGATGATTCTAGTGATGAAAATGTAGAGAGAAGATGAAGAAAAAAAAGACTAGAACAAAGCTCCTAAGAAAGTCCTTCAACTTGCAACCTCCATGGATGAACTTCAAGCTTTGAATGGAACTTGATGATGGATGTTTATGGTTGTGAAGTGGTGGTGATGGTGGCTGCTATGGAGGGCCGAAAATGAGAGGGAGAGGAGTGAGGTGAGAGAGTGATCTAGTGCAAGATATGTAGTGGTGTGTAAGATCTTCTCAAATCTCAATCATCATATTTTGTTCAAAGCAACACTCAAGATCTTACACAAAATATTTGAGAAGATTTAGTAGGATTTAAGATGATCTTGGTGGGGCCCCTCTTGGGGACGGTTTGCACATGGGGGGGGGGGGGGGTTATGTGTAACATTTGATGGGTAGTTGATAAACATTAGTTCAAGTTCAAGTAATAGTTACATATATTAGTTAGTATATTTCTAGTGGGTGTTATGGTACACGGGGACCATGACTAGCCAAAAATAATTAAATAACGTGTTTGACAAATATTTGGTGTCCCGGGTAATGTCCGGTTGTCCGGTCGGATACTGTTTCGTTAAGTTGTTTAATTGTTCCGTAAGGCGTCTTATACATATATTTTTGTAACGAAATTTATTCCTAACACATAGGAAAACATACCAGACTATTTAGTAACTTTTCTGTATACTACTAGTATGCTAACACGCACATGTAAGTATAACACAGTAATCAGAGAGCAGTTAAATGATTCAGCACAGTCATCAAGTACTTTTATCATCATTAATAAACTGTACGGTTACATGAAAATTTGAGGGTTGTCACATTCTCCCCCTGTTAAGAGAATTTTGTCCCGAAATTTAGCACCTGGTTACTGAGGAAGCTAGTTAAGTTGCGTTGTTTTCCTGGTTTTCCTGGGGTGTCACATCACCCCCCCCCCCCCCGTTGATTTGGAATTTCGTCCCGAAATTCTGCAGTAGCTTCAGTCTCAGTGGTGGTTACGTTTTTCTTAAACAGCTGCGGGTACTTGAGTTTCATTTGATCTTCTCGTTCCCAGGTATACTCTGGGCCACGACGAGCATTCCAACGAACTCGGACCAGAGGTATCCTGGTACGCTTAAGGATCTTAACATCTCGATCCGTAATCTGTACTGGTTCCTCGACGAATCGCAGCTGGTCATCGATTGTGAGTTCCTTGAGAGGAACTATGAGGGTCTCATCTGACAGACACTTCTTCAGATTCGACACATGGAAAACATTGTGAACTCCGCTGAGTTCTTCAGGTAAATTCAACTTGTAGGCGACTTTGCCAATTTTCTCAATGATCTCGAACGGTCCGACATAACGCGGATTGAGCTTGCCTCGTTTGCCAAAGCGGACTACACCTTTCCAAGGTGAGACTTTGAGTAGCACTCGATCCCCAACCTGGACCTCGAGTGGTTTTCTTCCTTTATTAGCATAGCTTTTCTGACGGTCACGAGCTGCCGCCATTCGTTGTCGTATCTGAGCAATTCTCTCGGTGGTATCTACCACAAGTTTTGGGCCAGTGATTTAGCTGTCACCAACTTCTGCCCAACAGAGAGGTGATCGGCATTTGCTTCCGTACAATGCCTCGAACGGGGCGGCTTGGATGCTGGTGTGGTAGTTGTTGTTGTACGAAAACTCCACTAACGGGAGATGCTTTTCCCAGCCATTACCAAAATCGATTACACATGCCCTAAGCATGTCTTCAAGGGTCTGGATGGTGCATTCAGATTGCCCATCCGTCTGTGGGTGATAAGCGATGCTCATATCTAAACGTGAGCCAAAAGACTTATGCATGGCTTGCCACAGTTCAGAAGTAAAACGCGCGTCACGATCAGAAATGATGGAGGTTGGCACTCCGTGCCTTGATACCACTTCCTTTAGGTAAATGTCTGCAAGAGTAGAAAACTTATCCGTTTCTTTGATAGCCAGAAAATGTGCAGACTTGGTCAGTCGATCTACGATCACCCAAATGGTATCGTTTCCGCGTTGAGACTTGGGCAGGCCGGTAACGAAATCCATGGAAATTTGCTCCCATTTCCATTTCGGGATCTCTGGTTGTTGAAGTAGGTCTGATGGTTTCTGATATTCAGTCATGACTCTCGCACAAGTCAAGCACTTACTGATGTAGGTTGCTATGTGGGCTTTCATGCCAGGCCACCAATACGTAGTCTTGAGGTCGTGGTACATTTTATCCGAACCAGGATGTACCGAATAACGAGACTTGTGTGCTTCATCCATCACAAGATCGCGTAGGTCTCCATACAGTGGAACCCAGATGCGTCCGTTAACATAGTAGGCGCCGTCTTCCTTTCGTTCTAGGCGCTGCCTCGATCCTCGTAAGGATTCAGCCCTGATGTTTTCTGCTTTCAATACTTCAACCTGAGCATCTCGAATCTGAGCGGGAAGGTTGGATTGGATGGTAAGCTATAACGCACGTACACGCTTAGGTATAGTATCCTTTCGACTGAGGGCGTCAGCCACAACATTGGATTTTCCCGGATGGTACTTAATCGCACATTCGTAATCGTTCAAGAGCTCGACCCATCGGCGTTGACGCATGTTTAACTCCTTTTGCTTGAAGATATGCTCGAGACTCCTGTGATCGTTGTAAATGGTGGACTTGGTACCGTACAGGTAGTGTCTCCATATCTTAAGTGCGAAAACAGCTGCTTCCAATTCCAAGTCGTGCGTAGTGTAGTTTCTTTCGTGAACTTTAAGTTGGCACGATGCGTAGGCAATGACCTTGTCACGTTGCATCAATACGCAACCAAGTCCTTGGATGGAAGCGTCGCAGTAAACCACAAAATCATCTGTGCCTTCAGGCAATGAGAGGATAGGCGCGCTACAAAGTCTATCCTTCAAGTGCTGAAATGCGGACTCCTGTGCATCACCCCAACGATAGGTGACACCCTTCTGAGTCAGTGAAGTGAGAGGTTGCGTAATCTTTGAGAAATCCTTGATAAACCTTCTGTAGTATCCTGCTAAACCCAAGAATTGGCGGATTTCTGTTGGTGTACGGGGTGCAGGTCAGTTCTTGATTGAGTCTAATTTGGATGGGTCAACATGAATTCCATCCTTGTTTACCACATGGCCTAGAAAGTGGACTTCGTGAAGCCAGAAGTCACATTTCGAAAACTTGGCATACAACTGCTCTTTTCGAAGAAGTTCCAGCATAAGTCGTAGATGCTGCTCGTGTTCCTCCTGACTCTTAGAATAGATCAGGATGTCGTCGATGAAAACAATAACGAACTTATCCAGGTAAGGCTTGCACACTCGGTTCATGAGATCCATGAAGACTGCAGGTGCATTCGTTAATCCGAAAGGCATAACCATAAACTCGTAATGGCCGTAGCGAGTTCTGAATGCTGTTTTGGAGACGTCCTCATCTCAGACTCTCAGCTGATGGTATCCCAATCTCAAATCAATCTTAGAGTAATAGCTCGATCCTTGCAGCTGGTCGAACAAGTCGTCAATGCGTGGAAGAGGATAACGATTCTTCATGGTCACCTTGTTGAGTTCGCGGTAGTCGATACACATTCTGAAAGTACCGTCTTTCTTTTTCACAAACAAGACTGGAGCTCCCAGGGCGAAGAGCTAGGACGTATGAAACCCTTTTCCAAGAGTTATTGTAATTGCGTGGATAGTTCTTCAAGTTCTGATGGAGCTAGACGATATGGCGCTCGAGCTACCGGTGCTACTCCAGGAGCTAGCTCGATTTGAAACTCAACTTGGCGATGAGGCGGAAGACTAGGTAATTCCTCAGGAAATACCTCAGGAAAATCACGCACAATAGGAATGTCTTCAATTCTCTTCTCTTCCGTTGACGTGTCAGTAACGAGTGCTAAAATGGCAGTGTGGCCCTTTCGCAAACACTTCTGGGCCTTTAGGAAAGAGATGATGCCTACGACTGCACCACTCTTGTCGCCTTGAATCACGAGGGGTTCCTCACCAGAACGAGGAATGCGGACGATTTTCTCCTTGCAAACAATCTCCGCTTGATGATGAGATAGCCAATCCATCCCAATAACGATGTCGAAACTACCCAGTGTGATAGGAATAAGATCGATAGGGAAAGTCTGACCAGCTAAGACGAGGTTACAACCCTTAACTACGTGTGTGGCTTCAAGACTTTTACCGTTAGCTAGTTCTACTGTGTGTTTGGTGTTCAGGAGTGTTGGAGTACGCTTAAGCATCTGACTAACTTTCAAGTACACATAACTAGTATCGGCACCCGAATCGAATAAAACAGTAACAAAGAAATCATCCAGAAGAAACTTACCCATCACAACGTTGGGATCGTTCCTTGCATCACCTTGACCCAGCACGAACACACGTCCCCTGGCACCATTTCCATTATTGTTACCCCCGTTATTGCCTCCATTGTTGTTCCCGTTTCCTTGAATATTATTGTTCTGATTCTGGTTCAGTTGGGGGCAGTTCCTCTTAAAGTGGCCTTCAGCGCCACACTGAAAGCATCCTTTATTGCCCTGCTGTTGTTGCTGCTGGTGGTTCTGTGGAGCTTGTTGTTGTTGTTGGCGATTCTGATTTGCAGGACGCGGGCTCCTGCAATCCTTAGCTTCATGACCCAACTTGTGACATCTCTGACAACGACCCTTGTTGCACTGCCCGCTGTGATGCTTGTTGCACCGGTTGCACTTGGGGTGGTTTCCTCGGTATCCACCCTGTCCTTGATTACCGGAAGATTTCTGTGTTGGTGCATGTTTGTGACAACAGCTTAGATTTGGTCTTTGGATATCTTGTAATTAGATAAACGATAAACAGTTAGCGGGTTTAGCTTTGTATTAGTGAGTTGTAATGTTTGGGCTAACCAAACCCATACTTATGGGGATGTGGGACGAATTGGGCCTTGCCCAAATTCGCAGTCCATGATGTTTAACCTTGGCCCAAGTAGTAACCTTGTGTTATATAAACAAGGTTAGGCTTTAGGGTTTAGGTTAATCAGCCAGAACATTGTAAGAGAGCAATTTCGTGATAGCATCTAGGGCTTGGACGAAATTGAGAGTTGTGAGGGTTTAGATTGATTGTAATTCAGTTTGATTGATAATCAATAGTAAACCCGGATTGAAAGTGTCTTGCTGTTTCTGTTCTTCTACTTGTTTCTGTGATATTCTGATCAAGAGGATTCCGCACTCTTGATTGGAAAGACAATTCTGTGAAGATCCATACGAATAGGGGACCTACAATTGGTATCAGAGCATTAGGCTCTTGAAGGCTCGGTTCAGAATTGTGCTTGGAGAAACAGGAAGAAATTTTCGAAATTTTGAAAACCTGAAAAATTAGGGTTTTGAAATTTTCGAAATTTTTGATATAATTTTTCGAATTTGTTGGCTGTTTTGATCTTCTGGTTTGTTTGTTTGGTGTTTTTCAGGATTTCTGGAAAGATTCTGTTGATTACTTGAAGGATTTTGGCTGGAAACTCTTGAAGATTCGAAGACTGTTCTTCGTGTTCTTCGTTAAGTTCATAAGAATTTCGTGTAAAGCTTGCTGATTTGCTGTTTTGATTTTGCAGATTGTGTTGGAGAATCTTCAGAATACAAAACAGATTGAGTTTCCAAAGATACTGGGCGAATTTAACAAATTCGCAGATAGACCAGCATAATTAACTGATCAGCAGCGAATTTGGGACTTATATCTCGGTGATCGGCGAAGTTAAATCCAAAGGCGACTTTGGTAACTGTATAATTTTCCACAGCGAAATTATCACGGTTTTCGGCGACTTTACAAGTAGTCGTAATTGAGAAATTAGCAGTGAACTTTGGCCAGCGAAATTGAACAAGTAACAGATCAGCGAATTTGGACAATTAAGTAACCAGCGAAATTAACTGACTGAGCAGCGAAATTAACTGAGACCCAGCGAAATTATCTGATTGACCAGCGAATTTAGCAGCAAATTTAAAAGGGTGGAATATTTTCTGGCAAGCGTCGATAAAATTTCAGAGTTTTGCAAATAGAAATTGATCCGTAGCTCGTTAGACAGAACCGTTTGGACCGTTGAATTCCTTTGATTTTTAGGGTAAAAAAAAAAATCCCGAATACGGTTTTTGACATTATATATCATTGGATTTGTCTTTTCGAGACGATTCTAAAGGTGTAATTTGGTAACCACTGTTTTCGGAGATATTGTGTACGGTTTTACCAGTCTCTTTGCGTTAAAATGTCGAACATGTCTAAATTGAACGAACTCTTAAGAATGGAACATGAGGTAGGCACAACGAACAAACCACCTAAGATGATGAAGGTGGAGAACTACTTGACATGGAAGGATCGGTTTCAATCCTTTATTGAGTACCAGGACACTCGTATGTGGATATGTATAGACGATGGGTATGCGAACCCAACTCATGACTTTGAGGGAAGACAACGTGTAACTGCTTATGTTGATATGGATGCTGAACAGAAGAAAATGTATGAGGCTGAAAAGAGAGCCTTGGCAGCCATTAAAATGTCTTTACCTGATGGCATCAAGCATACCTTTAAGAAGTACACTACTTCAAAGGAAATGTGGGATGCGCTAGAGAAGAGATATGAAGGAAATCCTGATGTCAAGAAGAACAAAGTTGATTTACTGAAGAAGCAGTTTGCAGTGTTTAAGTACATGAAAAACGAGTCTCTTGAGGACGTCATCACTCGATACTATCATTTGATGTCAGAATTGGACAATTATGACATAGATTGCTATACTGACATAGAGAAAAATGACAAGCTGCTGGATGCTCTACCTGCTAAATGGGATATCTACACTCTCATGATAAAAGGAGAAGCAGATTATGACACAAAGGAGCTAGAAGAAGTGGTTGGAAAGCTAAGAGCTTATGAGCTCAACATGAAGAAGAAGGACACTGGATATGATCAGGTTCAAGATCCAGGGATCTACAATGGGCTTACATCTTCTTCATCTCATGATGCTTCTAGCGACTCAGCCACTGCTTTTCTCTCGCATGAAAATGAGCAGGTCACAGTAAATGATGATGGTGATGTGTGTTTTGTAGCTGCTTCAGGTGGATCAACAGGAGCTAAGAGAACATCTGGTTCTAAGCAGAGTAGTGGTGTTAAGTCGATGCCAATGAGTGTGAAGTCTGCTGAAGAGCATCTTGCTCTACTTGCTTCATTTGTTGCTTCATATGAAAACTACATTCAGGGGAAGATATCTGATCCTGCCACTTTAGATGAAGATTACGATCAGATTGACCCTGATGATCTTGAAGATATGGATTTGCAGTGGCAAATGGCCATGATTACTAGAAGAGTGAAGAGGTTTATGAATCGAACTGGAAGAAAGTTTATAGGAAAGACTGTTGGTTTTGATAAGACCAAAGTGAGATGCTTCAACTGTCAAAGTTATGGGCATTTCGCCAGGGAATGTCAAAAACAAAAGCAGGATACTTCGAGTCAGAGTTCAAACAATAGAAATGCTTCAAACAACTCTAACTCGAGAGCGCTGATCTCTACTGCTAGAGAAGGTTCATATGACTGGAGTGTTCACTTGGAGAATGATGACAATGTCACTCAGGCGTTCATGGCAGAGATAACGCAAATTGATGATGGTGAAGCTACAGTAGATGATGTTAAAGTTGAGAAGAAAAGTGATGCTGAGGCAGAGGTGAAGATAGAGAATAAAGCTGAAGAAAAGAAGGTTGATCAGACAACAGTTGCTGAAAAGGAAACGCAAAAGTCTGACCAGGAACGGGAAGCTGAAGAAAAGGATGCTAAGTATAAAAGAATGGAAGCTCAGCTTGCGGCTCTAATGGCCAACCTTGACAAACAAACAGGAGAGGTAAAGTCTAATTCTGTGTGTTTAAAATGTCGTGAATTACAGGGTGAAGTTGATAGGTTGTCCACACAAAACCAAAGTCTGGTGGGCGAGATGTCTACCATAAAAGAAGCAAACTTTTTTGCTAAAAGAAACGAATCGTCATACTTGAAGAAAATAAATGGTTATGAAACTAAAATTGAAGCTGTAACCTGTAAACTAAATGAAAAACTTCAAGTCATAAACTTAGCTCATGACATGATGGCTGAGAAAACAAAAGAGATTTCTGATAAATGCAAAGAGTTGTCAGATGCACAACTAAGAATTGTTGAACTTGAAAAGAAATTAGGTCAATTCAGGGACTCTACTTTTGTTATGAAACACATGATGGGTGGCTTGAAGAAAAGTAATGACAAAACCAGTGTGGGATTTCATGGTTTCAATGAAGTTCCACCTCCTGTTAGTCATGACTATTCTTTCTTGCCTGATGAAGATGAGCTCATGGACTTTGGGTCAACATTGCCAAGTAGTTCCACGTCACGTCAAGGAAATGTTTTTGAGAATGCTGATGCTAAGAAGGATAATAACAGCAAACCTGTTTTGAAAAATAATACATCACATCCTAAAAATAACAATCCAACTTTTGTTAAAAAGGTTAATTTTGTTCAAGGAAGTGACATGAAAAACGAAACAGCTGTTATTGAAAATGAATCTAATATAGAGTTTGCTAAAAACAAGAACATAGAAAATTTTGAAATTAAGCAAACTGAACCAAATCCTTCTAAGGCATCATCAGAAGAAAAACCCGAATCTAGTTCTAAGGCTTCAGAAAAGAAGTCTTCGAAAAAGAAATCGTGCTTCAAATGTCACACCAAGGGACATGTAGCTAGTTGCTGTCCTAACAAAAAGAGTGAAGCACAAGTGAGTGAGGAGAAGAGAGAGAAGTCACCAGAGAATAGTGGTGATAAACAGGAGAAAGTTGCAAATTCTCCAAAGAAATCTGCTGCTAAGCAACCAGAGAATGTTGCTGTTGGTGAAGATAAGGCTGAAAAAGGAACTCCACAAGTTCCTCGTTTTCAAAGAAATCAACCGAGATTTCAGCCTAGATCTCCACCAGGCAGATACGAGAGACCTAGAAGCAGTTCACCAAGAATGAACAATTATAATGCTAATAATTTCAGAAGTCAAGGTCAATATCAAAATCGATACCAAAATAATGGTGGTCGAACTTTTTATAACAATGGCTTTAGAAATTACAACAATAATGCTTCTTTGAATCAAAATTCAAGATACCCAAATCAAAATTTCCAAAGGTCAAATAGTCCAAATATGTATAGGAACCCTCAGGACCAAAGACCTAGTGGAAATCAAAATCAAATTCCATCAACAGGTCTGAGATCCAAGACTCCAGTTAGGAGTAATGGATATTGGATGGATGTTCCAGTGATTGGTGAATTTGGACGACCCAAGACCATTAAGGCTTGGGTCCCCCAATCTAACTAATTTTTTGGTTGGTGTGTGCAGGAGCTGCTAAGGAGGATTATCAACTTGTGGTATGTTGATAGTGGCTGCTCCAGGCACATGACGGGGGATGCGAGATTGTTGACTGAATTTGAAGATTTTGATGGTGGAAAGGTGAATTTTGCGGGTGCTAAAGGTGGTAGAATTACAGGACGAGGAAAGGTGACCAATGGGAAGATCACACTGGACAAAGTGAACTATGTGGAGCAGCTTAAACACAATCTGATGAGCGTGTCACAAGTCTGCGACAAGGGTCACTCGGTCCATTTTACCAAGAATGAAGCATTAGTGTTGAAACCAGGTTTGAAGATTCCGGACGATTGGATAGTGATGCGAGCGCCAAGGAGAAATGACACTTATGTTATGGACATGGGTGCTAAGGATCCAACTGCTGTGGTGGCGTGCTTACTATCAAAAGCATCTGAAGCTGAATCGATGTTGTGGCACAAACGCATGGCCCATATTCACTATCGAAAAATGAATTACCTTGTTAAAAATGAGCTAGTGAAAGGGGTTCCAATGCAGAGGTTTCACGTGGAAGATAAATGTCTTCCATGTCAAAAGGGAAAACAACATAAGAAACCTCATAAGTCTAAAACAGTAAATTCCATAGATGCCCCTTATGAATTACTTCACATGGATTTATTCGGTCCAGTGAACGTGAGGAGCATAGGTGGAAAGTACTATTGTTTAGTTGTCACTGATGATTACTCACGTTATTCATGGGTTTTCTTTTTAGGTACAAAAGATGAGACAGCGGAGATGCTGATAGATCTTTTTACGAAATTGGAAAATGTCCATGATGCAAGGATAAAGAGGATAAGGAGTGATAATGGCACGGAGTTCAAGAATCGAGTTCTGGATCTCTACTGTCTTCGAAAAGGAATTGAACATCAATATTCAGCTCCTTATACACCTCAACAAAATGGAGTTGCTGAGAGGAAAAACAGGACGTTGATTGAAGCCGCTAGGACGATGCTTTCAGATTCAAAGCTACCAGTTCTTTTCTGGGGAGAGGCTGTGAATACAGCTTGCTATGTCCTAAACAAAGTTTTGACTGTTAAACGTTTTAACAAAACATGTCATGAATTAATGTTTAACAAGAAACCAAACTTAGAAGGCTTTGAACCATTTGGATTACCCTGCACCATTGTGCGTAATAAAGATAAACAAAAATTCGGTGAGGTGGCTGACGAAGGCTACTTTCTAGGTTATGTACCTGGCGCACCGAATAAAAGGGTTTTTAATCTAAAAACTGGTAAAATTGAGGTTGTCTTTAATGTTGAAATTACTTCATACAATCCTCAACAATCAACGAGTGGTCCTGCTATATTATATGATTATGAAAGCACTTTTAAATCATTTAATATTCCTGAGTTTCCAAATGCAGATGATTCTCAGTTGATTCAAACAATGATTGGTGGAGACGATGAAGGCGAGTTCATGCCTAGATCGAATGTTGATATGACAGATGCTCCAGAAACTTCCCAAAGTGCGGCTGATCCTGATTCAAGTGATAGTGACTCTGAACCCATTGAGGGGGAGGATTTCATTAATCCATTTGCAGATCAGAACATTCAAGGGGAGGTTGGATCAAACCTGGGTGATAATTTAGAAGTGGATACTGTTGCTACTACACGAGCAAACAGGGATCATCCAGTTGACATGATACTTGGAGATCCTAATGCAGGTGTTCAGACGAGAAGAAGCATAGCAGCGAATTCTGGTTTATTTGTGTCGATTGAGAAGACTGGGATTGTGAATGAGTGCTTGTATAGCTGTTTTATTTCCCAAGAGGAGCCTAAAAACATTCACATGGCTCTTAAAGATAATTCATGGGTTGAAGCTATGCAAGAGGAATTGGCCCAGTTTGCTAAGTTGAAGGTTTGGGAGTTGGTTGACCTTCCTAAAGGTGAAAGAGAGATAGGCACTAAATGGGTGTTAAAGTGCAAGAAGGATGACAGAGGGATAGTGACGCGAAACAAGGCTCGATTGGTGGTAAAAGGTTTCAATCAGCAGGAAGGGATTGATTACAATGAAATGTTTGCACCAGTGGCAAGGTTGGAGGCAATTCGTTTGTTTCTAGCTTTCGCAACATTCAAGGGCTTCAAAGTTTACCAACTAGACGTGAAGAGTGCATTTCTTTACGGGAAAGTCCAAGAAGTGGTGTATGTCTCACAACCAGATGGGTTCGTTGATCCAGATTATCCAGATCGAGTGTATAAACTTGATAAGGCTTTGTATGGGTTACATCAAGCTCCCAGGGCGTGGTACGAGACACTGTCTACACATCTGATCAAGAATGGTTTTGAAAGAGGTCAGATTGACAGTACACTGTTCATCAAGAGGAAGAAGGAAGATTTTCTGCTAGTACAGGTGTACGTGGATGACATCATCTTTGGGTCATCTAATGAAGATATGTGTAAAGAGTTCGAGCAGGTGATGAAGAGCAAGTTCGAAATGAGTGCTATGGGTGAGCTGTCTTACTTTCTGGGATTACAAGTTGAACAGAAGGAGGATGGGATGTTTATTCATCAAACGAAGTATGTGTATGACATTTTGAGTCGGTTCAAAATGAATGATTGCTCTACTTTCAACACACCCATTTGCGAAAATCACAATCTTGGCCCAGATCACGAAAGTACTGAAGACGTTGATCCAACTCAATATACGGCGATGATTGGTTCTCTGATGTACTTGACTGCTTCAAGACCTGACATTATGTTTGCAGTATGCTTGTGTGCTAGATATCAGGCGAATCCAAAAGAGTCACACATGAAAGCAGTGAAGCGTATTCTTCGTTACTTGAAGGGGAAACCTAAACTTGGGTTGTGGTATCCAGCTGATAGTGATCTGAATTTTGTCGCTTACACTGACTCAGACTTTGGGGGATGCAAGTCGAACAAAAAGTCTACAACAGGTGGTTGTCAGTTCTTAGGAGGCAGGATCGTGTCTTGGCAATGCAAGAAGCAATCCGGTGTGTCTACATCTACGTGTGAAGCTGAATATATTGCTGCAGGTAGCTGCTGCTCTCAGGTTCTCTGGATTCAACAGCAGATGCGCGATTACGGTTTGGATTTCACTCGTACTCCTATTATGATAGACAATAATGCCACAATTTCTATAACAAATAATCCCGTGAAACACAGTCGCACAAAACATATTGACATACGTCATCATTTTATACGGGATTGTGCTGAAAAACGACTAATTGAATTACATCGAGTCGACACCGAAGATAACCTGGCAGATCTTTATACTAAAGCTTTTGACAGGGCTCGCTTTGAACACTTAGTCGAACTCAACGGGATGAGGAATCCTGAATAACTGGTTTTTCATAAGAATTTTTTTGTAAATAGTTTACTGCTTTTCTTAAAAATCAAAAATAAAAAAAAATTTGAAAAATCAAAAACATAAAAAAAATAGAAAATCAAAAATGAGTTATCACTGTGTGAAAAAGGAGAAATGATAGTACATCAGCAAGTTAGACTGTCACACTGAAACTGAAATTAAAATGCTTAAGTGTGATAGCAGCTTCATCATATGATGTACCAGTAGGCAAAAAGCATGAAATAATCAACTTACCAATGTGATATAAATCTAAATGAATTGTGTATGAGTGGGGAACACATCAGTGGTGTATGGTTTAATGACCTTAAATCTTGCGTTGATAGATTGCCAAAATCTGAAGTTTTGGGTCTTTATACTGTTATTTCATCTGGGGATATCTTGGCTGTTCGTCTGTTCAGAACTAAAATTGTACATGACCCCAGGAAAGAAAGTCACTTGGAATTAGCACATTTCTATTTGAATGTCTGTATGTTGTCCCGATACACACAATTTTGATCTGATTCTGAAATCTTCTCTGAAAAAAATCGTGTACCTCCTCTGCTGTATCCAGATATATGCTGACCTGGAGGTGCTAGGCAACGACAGCTTCTGCTGCATCCAGATACATGCTGACCAAGTTGTACGTTGTCGCGCTATAGATCTAATACACCCGAAAGAGGCCCTCAAGTGCCCAAAAGAAACCCTATAAACCTATATCAAACTGAGAAAACTCATTTGATCTGTATATTATACCATCTCTCCTAAAGATCTATTCTGTTCTCTTCTCAACCTATTCCCAGTTAAGATTTCAGAAATCTGGATTGGACTTGTGAAATATGTGGTAGGGAAGATACTTGCATGATAGAGTGTGTTGTTTATATTTACAGGATTTGATTAGTATTTATTTGGGTGTTCATTGTTAAGCAATCAAAACATGATGAATTCAGTATACTCACCTACTACGATGAATCTTTGTGCATACCTTGATCGCGGGGGTATATCCTGAAGTGGGACACGCTAGTATATCAGAAATAAAATTACCTTAACGTATCATATGGTAATGGTACTTGAAATGTTCATGCATTTTGTTTAAGTGGATAAACATACTGGTAATCGTCTTGGACTGCTTTTCACGAAAATTAATAAAGAATTATCTAATAGTGTGAAAACAGTTTGATTGTGCTGATATGATCTTCTTACCAGTGATTCTCACAAAAATAGAGTGTTTATTGCTTTTGTTATTTACTTGCTTTCAGAAAAATATAAAAAATCCAAAAATAGTGTCTTTTTCTGTTTAAAATTCTTAACGTACGGAAAACTGTTATTCTTGGAGGAATTGTTACTGATAGGGGGAGACGGTGTTAGAAAGTGAGTTCAAAATTTTAAATCATGCGGGTTATAGAGTGTGTGATTAAAAAGTTTTGCGTGTTGGTGATAAATTGGAAAATGCTTAATCTGTTATACAGTTTAACAAATCTCTTGAAAAATAATAATTTATTTAACTGTGTTGAAAAATTCTTATGGTTTCTCGAGATGTTTGTTTTATAGTAAACAGATTGAAGCAGTGTGTTGCTGAGAAGTTAAAGTGATGAGTTGCTGTGAAGATGAGAGTTTGATTGGATGCATGGTAGAACCTCCTTTCTATATTGCAGACAAAGTTGAAGAGTTTGAAGATTACTATACATATGCTGAACTGGAGTTTACTCAAACGCTAAAGTTTTGAAGATTTGGTGATTGGATGCATCAGCTTAGGGGGAGTCTGTTGCTGACAGAGGCTGTTGAAGCTGAAGCTATCCAAAGACCAAAGACAGTGCAAGACTACATGAAGATTGCAAGATGACTGAAGACAAAGTTATTTTATGAAGCTATTGTCAAGGGGGAGTTTGTTGGTGCATGTTTGTGACAACAGCTTAGATTTGGTCTTTGGATATCTTGTAATTAGATAAACGATAAACAGTTAGCGGGTTTAGCTTTGTATTAGTGAGTTGTAATGTTTGGGCTAACCAAACCCATACTTATGGGGATGTGGGACGAATTGGGCCTTGCCCAAATTCGCAGTCCATGATGTTTAACCTTGGCCCAAGTAGTAACCTTGTGTTATATAAACAAGGTTAGGCTTTAGGGTTTAGGTTAATCAGCCAGAACATTGTAAGAGAGCAATTTCGTGATAGCATCTAGGGCTTGGACGAAATTGAGAGTTGTGAGGGTTTAGATTGATTGTAATTCAGTTTGATTGATAATCAATAGTAAACCCGGATTGAAAGTGTCTTGCTGTTTCTGTTCTTCTACTTGTTTCTGTGATATTCTGATCAAGAGGATTCCGCACTCTTGATTGGAAAGACAATTCGGTGAAGATCCATACGAATAGGGGACCTACATGCTGACCAGGACTCTGGTAGTCATCAGTCTTTCGCTGCTGAGACTGAACAGAAGCAGAACCCTTACTGGAGTTCCCATCCCATTTTCGCTTGGTGTCGGTAGGTGCATCAGAAGTAGCTGTGGCACTGATTCGTTTGGGCAGCCTGTTTTGCTCCACCGCCTGGTCAGTGAGTCGATGGGCCAACTTGATGATTTGCTGTATGGTACCTAGGTTGGCTGAAGTCACGTGACTTTGAATCTCGGGTACAAGGCCTTTGAGATACAGCTCAATTTGTTTGATGGGAGGGTCCACCATGGTAGGGCACAAGATGGCCAGCTCATTTGACCTTTTCGTATACGCCTCAATCTCAGACCCCGTCATTTTCAGGTTGAAAAACTCCACCTCTAGCTTGTGGATATCATCCCGACTACAGTACTCCTCTTTGATCAGTTCTTTGAAACTATTCCAGGGGGTGGCATTAGCAACTGCCAGTCCTAGTAGTTGAACATGTGCTTTCCACCAGGTTAACGCAACGCCTTCAAGTGTTCCGGTAGCATATTTCACCCTACGGTCTTCAGGGCATTCGCACATCTCAAAAACAGACTCAAGCTTTTCAAACCAGTGAAGAAGGCCTACTGCTCCTTCTGTGCCACTGAAAGTAGTAGGTCGGCAGTCCATGAACGTTTTGAATGTGCACACAGGAGGCTGAGCATGTTAACCTGTGACGCGAGAATAAAAGACAAGATTAAGCATGAGGGTTGGTTTGTGGAGGTAGGATCTAAACGTCCTAAGGTGAGTTGGTATGGCAGGTTATACCTCCTGCAGGGTTAGCTACGAGTGCCTCAGCGACTCGTTCGTTGATCAAAGCTGTCAACTGGGCTTGAGTGAGGTTGATACGTCCTCCGCATCCGCTCATGATCTTCATAATGAAGCAACGTAAGTGAGAAAAGTGTCGTGAAAGTGCATAAGTGTGGGACGATAGTAGAGAGTAAGCACACAAGGTTCAAATAGTAATTATCACAGTATCTAGTGCACAGTGAGAACTATCTAACCGACAATATAACATAAATCATACCACTTATGGTGTCGAGTCTTGCACGTGGAGCGAAGCGTCGTTGTGGATTGTTGAACACTGTACAGGTTATAGTCTGGTTTTATCAAAAAGCTTTTCCCTTTTTAAAACCAAGTTCACTATAACCAATGGCTCTGATACCAATCTGTCACACCCCCAAAATCCACCATGCGGAGTACCACCTCTTGGAGGCGTGACGTGACCAGGATCGAGCCACCAATCATATTGAACATCATAATTAGGTAAATAAGACCAACCACAATACGATTGGTGACCAAAGCTAGTCAACCATGTTTAGATTAAACAGCGGAAGCATAAGGGTAAATCCAAAAGCATAAGTCCATAGTTTATAAGTTAAAGTTCAAAACACAAGTTTAATAAGTTCATAAGGATTTAAATAATAAGAACGGAACATAACAGTCCGTACACCACAACGGCTCCTTCCTCGTGCAAGCTCCAAGCGTTTAACGACCTGTAAGGCATGTAACAACTAGTCAACAACAAAGTTGAGTGAGTTCACGTTTGGTTGTTTAGTTTTAAGTTGTTTCTGAAAAACGTGGTTTGACTTTCGTTGGCTTAATTTGCAGTGGGGGTTACCCCGTAGTTGAAAGTATGTTTAACCAGTTCCTTTTTTCATTACCCAATCCATAACCATAATCAGTGGGGGCTTTCCCCGTGTGAACTACTAGACTGTATGATATCGACTACTACGCAAATAAGTTGTGCCCTATATCAGCGTCTATCATCACTGATAATCTGCCATAGTCCATTAGTACACGCCCGTCTGACCGGCACGGTGTGAGGTTTGTTAAACCTAATAGCGCTATTAACTAATGACCCGCTCGCCATTGGCCTCGGCGATTAAGTCGATATAATGAAGAGGGACTTATTGATAGAGTTTTGTCTAGCTAGTTTTTAAGGTTGTTGTCCTACCCAAGGAGGACGAACGTACGTATTCTGCACCAGGAGAATTCATAGGTTTAATAATGGCATCCTACCTATGGAGGATGGCCGTACATATCCTACCCAAGGAGGATATGTAGATTTCATTTTAGTTTCTTAACCCATTCCCAAACCACCGGGAATCCCATGCCTAGTAGAAAGTGTGAACTCACCTCGGTTTGCTTGGTTAGATTCTCAAATATAGCTAACAGTCACGGTCGGTCAATCACATCCTAATATGATTACCAGTTAGTCATTTAGTGATTTTCAAATAGAGCACAAAGTTCCTACACGTATCTATCACATAACATGCATCACTTTAATTGTTTATGCCCATATATACTTCCCATCCATTCCCCACTCAGAAACATACATACGATAATGCACATAACACATATAACATGTTATATCATTCACATATAACATACCCGACATTTAGACACGCAATTTACGACTTAAGTCATTTCAGCTTTTATATTCAAAACTGGGCTGTTTCGGAGAGTTTAATAAAATAGTTAACATGTTCCAAAAATTCCCAAATTTTTACAGAAGGTCTTAATCGATTCAAATATTATTGTGTAAAAATCTCGGGATCCAATTCATCACCAATATTTTATAAAAATTCATTTTCCGGACTGAACTCAGATTTATCTTTTTCTGACCACAGTCCACGGAATAATTTATTTAAAATTCATCGAGCGTCCGATTTATGAAATTCCAGTGGGATAATTACAAATACATCAGTTGTCATCTACTGTACAAATTTCATGAGCTGATTCATCATAGATTTCCAGTTATGACAAAAAATATAACACCTATTTTCAGCAGCAAAAATGCAGCTTGAGCTGCTGTTACGAAATGACCCTTTAAAAATAGTAAACGAAGCCCAAAAATTATGATTCCAGTGCCATTAGAACCGTATTTCATAATAAATAAATCTAGAGTTCAGAAAACACATTTTCTGCTCTATTAAGGTCTGGTTACAGCCAACTGAAGTTGGCTATAATCACCAAACAGCTTTCTGTTTTTCAGCTTTTACATTCTAATGCGAGTTAGATTGGTTCCGTTAACATGCATAATGATCAACAACATTTCTAGTACTCAATATTAACAAGTAACTCAGCAAGAAATCAGCAATATATCCAAACAACTTCATACTAACATTTTTACATCATGTTTCATCTTCTTGTTTAAGCTCTTTTTAGTGTTCTTGTAGATTTAACATATTACATCTTTTAATCATGAAACAAGATGAACAAAGGTGACATGAGGAACTTACTACTAGCTTAAAGCTAGGGATGATTCTAGTGATGAAAATGTAGAGAGAAGATGAAGAAAAAAAAGACTAGAACAAAGCTCCTAAGAAAGTCCTTCAACTTGCAACCTCCATGGATGAACTTCAAGCTTTGAATGGAACTTGATGATGGATGTTTATGGTTGTGAAGTGGTGGTGATGGTGGCTGCTCTGGAGGGCCGAAAATGAGAGGGAGAGGAGTGAGGTGAGAGAGTGATCTAGTGCAAGATATGTAGTGGTGTGTAAGATCTTCTCAAATCTCAATCATCATATTTTGTTCAAAGCAACACTCAAGATCTTACACAAAATATTTGAGAAGATTTAGTAGGATTTAAGATGATCTTGGTGGGGCCCCTCTTGGGGACGGTTTGCACATGGGGGGGGGGTTATGTGTAACATTTGATGGATAGTTGATAAACATTAGTTCAAGTTCAAGTAATAGTTACATATATTAGTTAGTATATTTCTAGTGGGTGTTATGGTACACGGGGACCATGACTAGCCAAAAATAATTAAATAATGTGTTTGAAAAATATTCGGTGTCCCGGGTAATGTCCGGTTGTTCGGTCGGATACTGTTCCGTTAAGTTGTTTAATTGTTCCGTAAGGCGTCTTATACATATATTTTTGTAACGAAATTTATTCCTAACACATAGGAAAACATACCGGACTATTTAGTAACTTTTCTGTATACTACTAGTATGCTAACACGCACATGTAAGTATAACACAGTAATCAGAGAGCAGTTAAATGATTCAGCACAGTCATCAAGTACTTTTATCATCATTAATAAACTGTACGGTTACATGAAAATTTGAGGGTTGTCACACAATGCACTCTTCAATTGTTTTTCTCAGCTGTTCATTGTTCTTTCCCTTCTTCTTGAGTTGCACTTGTTTATCATTCATGCAGTTTCTTATATATTTCAGAGTTTGATTTGAATACCTGCATATATTACTGATTCTGAACAGAGCTTTCTCTTCATTAGCATCTTTGAAGACTACACTCATTTCTGGTTGATCAAAGATTGCTCCGGTTCTTACTAGTTTAGAAGGAATTTCAGCTGGAATTGAAGTGTTCGGAGGTGGTATTAGCACTTTGTTGTTGTACTCAAAATTGATACATAGATCAAAGTCTGCCAGTGCAGCTCTTTTGTATAACTTTGCTCCTGCACTTTTGAGACTTTCAAGGGCTCTTCTGACTACTATTGAATTACCTTTCATTTCATCAATGATATTCTTCATTTTGACTATTCCCAATGGGTGAATATCATCAGCCAGATCTGCATCAGTAACCTTTTGTTCACGGTTATCTTTTCTGATCAGGGTATACTTGTTTTGCGATTCAGTACCTAAGACACCTCCTCCAGTGGTCATAGTATCAATTCTTTCAATTGATACTATTGGATTGGTCATGTTCTTGTGTAGAATTACCCAACCTCCATTGTTTCTGTTTTTAACAATACCTTTACTTAATGGAGAGAGAGGTCTCTTTGGGTTGTCTTCTGGACCTTTCCAATAGTAATGTTTAAGATGTTCTTCAGGGTACATAATAGTGTGTAAATCACCTGTTAGCACATCCATTTCTCTGATGTTCCCTTCTGAATCTTCAATCATTTCTTTTCTTGGCCTTTTTGAGGAAGTTACTTCAAGTTCCATTCTTCTCTTCTCTTTTGCATCCATCCTTATACTTAACTTTGTTTCTCCTGTGATGGCTGTAAAAGATGACTGAACTGGAATATGATCTTTTTGCTGTACCCTTGATGTGTCTGGCTTTGGGACATTTGGTGGAGGACCCATGAGTATCTTTTGTTTATCTGGCAGTGGACCCATGGGTTGCTTCTGTTTTTGAGCTGTTGTTATTTCTGTTTGTTTGGTTTGACCTTGTTGAATGATTTCTGGTTGTTGTTGAGGAGTTTCTGATCTCCTTGCTTGACTTTCTTGTGGAATTGGGGCTTTCAGTTCATTAAGATCAACATTTGCTAGTCTGGCAATATTATACTGCAATCTCTTTACTAACAGATGAACATTAGTGAGAGCTTGAGTATTTGTTTCTTCTTGTTTCTTCATTTTCTGAAACTCCTGATTTTCTTGATTTCTTTGTGCAGCTAATTCCATTAACAGTTTCTCAAAAGCCTCGGCCATGCTGCTGTTGTTGGCTCTGAGGAACTGTATTTCTTCAAGAAGCTTCCCTGAACTTGAGCTTTCTCCTGCAGTTGCAACCTCAGCCATCTTTTTCTTGATATCATGAAGTTCCTTGAGAGCCTTATCAAATTTTGATGAGCTCTCTTTGTTTTCTAATGACTTTTGCAATTTGTTAAGGGCTGCAGCATTGTCTTCTGTTTGCTTCTGCACAGCTTTGACAGTTTCTGACAAAACCTTGATATCTGACTTTTGATTTCTGATTTCTTCTAGTATCAGATCAAGTTTTTCTTCTGTTGCTGTTTTCATAGTAGCAGTTGTGTCTTCAAGTTCTTTGTGAAGTTGTTTAGGGGACATAGATTGATGTCCTTGGGAGATAGGAGAAACAACTAATGTTTCCCTTCTAACACCAGCAGAAAACACATTTTCTACTGTTCTGAGGTTAAGAGGATTTGAAGATTCCAAATTCCCTATGTCCTCACCAGAAAATTGAAACACATTCAAGTTCTGGATTTCCTCATATCCTTGAACCTTTTCAGGTCCTCCATGAGTTGTTGAGAAACTCTTAGTTTTCTCATCCAGGTTTCCTTGATCAGCAGGCTAATCTCCACCTGTTGCCACCACATTTTCCTCCTCAGAATCTGATTCAGAAAATGGGTCTTTGGTTTTACTCACATCTTGTTTTGAAGAAATAGTGTCTCTAAGTAAAATTTCATGTTTTCCTTGAATTGATTCATCAGAATCACTCTCAGAAAAATGAAATATGTTTAATTTGGAGTGTTGTGCACCTGTTTCTCCCATATGTGAGATATCAGCATGATGTTCTTCTGCCACAGGGCTCATATGTACATCTTCATCAGCTGGATGAGGATCAGATTCACCCTGCTGTTCCATTCTTGGTGTGCTTGACTCCTGTGCATCATGCTCCATGGGGGACACATTTTCAAAAATTCCTCTGTTCTCTGACCTTTTATTCAACATCTTCAGATATTCTGCTCTATATGGTGAATCTTCTGGTATCTGATTCATCAGTCTTTCTGATAGAGCAGGCACATCATAATCTGACTTCCAAGATCCTATGGCAGTCCAAGGTCTCATAGTTTCTGTTTTCCACATATTTTCTGATGCTGGAATTTCTAGGTTCCTTTTTGAAAAGGCATTAGAAATTATGATTGACAGAAATCTGGGAAAGGGTAGATGTGAATCTATCCTCCCAGTGTTTGTCAGAATTGATCTTCTGATCAGAACAAATATTTCTGCTCCAAAATCAATGTTCAATCCTTTAATGAGACTGAACATGATTGTTAGAATGTTCATATTTATCTGATCTGTACCTCCAATCTTTGAAGATAGACACTTGTTCAGAATCTCCATTAAAACTTTCCAGAAGGCAGGTAGCTTGTTTCTCTTGAATTCATTGATTTTTGAAATCTTTGCTTTGTAACCCATTGCAGCATCAAGTTGTGAGAACATATCTTCTTTTTCTGGTGCTTCTTCAAAGCTCTGATTTAAGGGTAGTTCCAAACATTCCCTTATCTTTTCTGGTGAAATTTTAATAAAGATATTTCCCCATACATGTGCTGTTAACTCAGTTTGACTTGAGATTTTGAGAGTTTTTACAACTTTTTGTATGAGTTCTTGTGGTACCTCTCTGGTCTTTGTAAGAGCTTGAGCTATAGGGCATCTGGTTAGAAATTCAATGAGAATTTGACACTTCATATCATAATATTCGATGTTATCATTCATTGCTTCATTGTTGCTCTTTAATGGAAGAAATTCAGCTTCATTGTTGCTCTGTTGGTGGTATGTTGATGTTGATAGCAGCCATTGAGAGTTTTGGTTTTTGTTTCGGAGAAGAGTTTTAGGGTTTCGAATTTGAAGGTTGAAGATGGAAGACTCTGTTTTTGAATGAGGTATTTATAGGGTGTACAGACAGAGATTTTTTAGTGTTTATCGTGGGTTGTTTGTGTTCAAGATAATTAATGACACCTTTATGATGTTTAAATCTTTTAAGGAAACAACCGTGTTTGAAAAACCTTTGGTTTATCTCTAATTTAATGTAAATCTTTTTAAAGAGACTTAGAGACTCCAATGATTTTGCAGATAAACACTAGTGTCCAACTTGCACCTTTTCTCTATGTGGGACCCTTTTAGTTTAAAAGGTCCAATAGAAATCTTTTCCGAGTTTGTGTGTCTTCCCAGGTTTTCCTCTTGATGATATATATATCAGAAAATTTTGAATGATACTATTGAGAGTTGTATCTTCTTTTATATAACATCAGAATTCATTTGATTCATAGATAGAGAATGAATCATCAGTTTTTTTTTTTTTTTTTTTTTTTAAGATGAGAGGGAATAAGTAGAGTTTCGAGATTTTTACTTACATTGCAGTCTTGCAGTTCTAACCTCCACACCTTTGTTCTTATATACAGGAAGTATTTTTCATAAAGCTTGTTCCAGTCCTCAGAATTTTTTTTTTGAAAGAAACTTATTTTAAGAAAATTTTGGATGGTCATAAGTTTCTTTGAATCTGGTTAAAAGCATTGTTTTTCTGATGATTAGTCAAACTTCCTGGCTTTTAAGAAATTTTTCTGATAAAAAATTTGATTTTCTGATTTATTGTCAGATTTTCTGGTAAATTTAAACCTCTGTTTCTGGTGAAAAATCAAATTTGTGTTTCTTAATGAGTTTTCTGAATAAACACCAGATTTTCTGATTGGTTATCAGATTTTCTGAGTTTCATTAAATCCTGTCAGATCTCATGTGTGTTTCACCAGATTTTCTTTGTTTTTATCAGACATGTTGTGTTAGTTCCCCCTAGATCTATTGATAAAAAAATTTGAATGAAAATAAATAAAAGCAGATATGATATAAATAAAGAAAACATAAAACACATAACAAAAACTAACAACTACTCCTCTTCCTCCTCCAATACGTTGTACATGCACTTCACATATAACCAAAGACTGGTTATTCGACCAGTGTGATTCGTTGATGGCGTCAGGGTGGCTTCACTAATGTTTTCTTGAAGTACCAGCATGACCCTTGGATAGCAGCTTCTCACTCCTCCGAAGTCCAGCTGACTTGTGATCACCTTGGTTACGAATCGAGGGTAGATCAGAAAGGGTTGACGGTCGTGGATGTTTGCTTCTAGGTCTCTCATGAGAAACTTAGCATAGTTGTAAGGTTTTTCCTGTACAACAGCATGAACCACTTCCATCATCTTATGAGACAGCTCGTTGAAGTGTCCAATCTTCTTGGAGAAGCAGGCACTTAGCTGTGTTACCAAAAACTGGAAAAGTGGTATAAAACCGAATTTGCTAACAACCCTTGACGAGTTGAGTGTATGATAGCCCATTTCAGTCAGGGTTTGTTGCACATCTGCCTTATCCAGAAATTGGGTTTCATGATCATTACCCAGTTTGAGGACATTTCTGATTGTTTCCTCATTTAGGGTAATTTTTACCCCCATAACCTCACTCTCAATCCACATGGAAGTACCACTAAAAATGATTAAAGAGTTCCACCAGAACTCTTGAAGAAGTTTTGGATAAATGGTGACATGTGATGATACAGCAAAGCCTAAAGGACTTCGCATGATCATATTGTACACAAACCTGCAGTCCTCCCATGCAGGCCCTTCCAAGTTGGATCTTAATCTAAGATTATGAAGTCTGTGAAATAGGAGAGGGAATTGAGTGGCTTTCATCAATTTTGGGCGACCCATTTTTGATAAGAAAATTTCTGTCGAAGGGCTTTTGAAGAGATGATCTTTGTGAAGAAAGTTCTTTTCAGGTTGTTAATATTTATAGATGAAAGTGATGTTAACAACCAATCCTTTTCTCTTCAATTAAGACGATATCTGTTGCAGTGAATGTAACAGTGAATGCAACAGTGAATGTGACAGTCTACTAAGCCCCATGTGTGAGTAAGCATTTAATGACTAGGCGGCTACTTTCATAGCTCCTAATGATTCTAGTGCCTACGTGTCACTTAAGTTTCTTATGAAAAAATAACGTTGCATGCATTTGCAGAAAAAAAATGAAATCCAATAATCTGAAAAAAAAATTGAGACGGTTGATATTCACAGCTGTATGGAACTTCATCAGTATGCATGTTACTTTTCCCCCCTTTTTGTTTTTTTAATAAAAAATACAAAAACCAAAAATACACAAAAGAAAATAAATACAATATGTGGGATATTCATGAGGATGGAAAATAAATTTTTACAAATAATACTGATGTTTCAACCTAGTTTCTGATTTTATATCAGAACTTTTGGTGTTTTTACCAGATATTCTGATATTTCTTCAGATTATCTGATAAATTATCATTTAGTGATGATTCATCAGATTTTCTGGTGTTCCATCAGATTGATGAATTGTTTCATCAGAAGCTAGTTGATTTGTTCTATGAATATCAGTACTTTGACATACAACAAGTTGGTTTTCAATTTGTGTCTTTGTGTTTTCTGAAAAATCTTCATCATTTAGATTAACCATGCCTAGTTTGCTGATCAAAAAATTGTGTCTCTTTTCATCAAGAGGCTTTGTAAATATATCAGCAATTTGATTTTCAGTTGGAACAAAATACATTTCAATGTTACCTTTCTCCACATGATCTTTTATGAAGTGGTATCTGACATCTATGTGTTTGGTTCTTGAGTGATGAACTGGATTTTCTGTTATTGCAATAGCACTCTTTGAGTCACATAGAATTGGAATTCTTGTCAGAGTTACTCCATAATCTTTCAGTTGAGTTTGCATCCACAGCACTTGTGAACAACAACTTGCTGCTGCTACATATTCCGATTCTGCTGTTGATGTGGCAACACAGTTTTGTTTCTTGCTTGCCCAACATACCAATTTCTCTCCCAAGAGTTGACAGGCACCAGATGTGCTTTTCCTGTCAATTTTGCACCCTGCATAATCTGCATCTGTGTATGCAATTAATTCAAGGTTTGTATCCTTAGGATACCAGAGACCAATTTCTGATGTGCCTTTAAGATATTTAAAAACCCTTTTTACAGCTTTTAGATGGGATTCTTTGGGATCACATTGATATCTGGCCAGAAAGCATGTTGCAAACATGATATCTGGTCTGCTTGCAGTTAAATAAAGCAGTGATCCTATCATCCCTCTGTAGGTTTTAATATCAACACTTATACCATCCTTATCAGAATCTAACTTGTTCCCTGTTGCCATGGGAATTTTTGAAACAGAGCAGTTTTCAAGTGAGTATTTTTGTAGAATTGTTTTCACATATTTTGATTGACTCAAAAATATTCCATCAATTCTTTGTTTTACTTGTAACCCTAAGAAAAAGGTTAACTCACCCATCATACTCATTTCAAAGTGGCTGGTCATTAATTTTTGAAATTTGTCACAAAATTTTTCATTTGTTGATCCAAATATAATGTCATCAACATATATCTGGACCAACAAAGTATGACCTTTGTGTGTTTTGAGAAAAAGAGTGGTGTCAATAGTTCCTTTGGTAAACCCAGAATTGAGTAAGAAGTTTGATAAAGTTTCATACCAGGCTCTAGGAGCTTGCTTCAACCCATACAAGGCTTTGTTTAATCTATAAACATGATTTTGAAATTTTGGATCAACAAAGCCTTCTGGTTGATGCACATAAACTTCTTCCTCAATTTTACCATTCAGAAAAGCTGATTTAACATCCATTTGATAAACTTTTAAATCCTTGGATGCAGCATAAGCAAGAAAAATTCTTACAACTTCTAATCTAGCTACTGGTGCAAAAGTTTCGTCATAATCAATACCTTCTTGTTGACAGTAACCCTTGACCACTAACCTTGCTTTGTTCCTTGTGATTATGCCATTCTCATCAGATTTATTCCTGAATACCCATTTTGAACCAATGACAGATTTGTCTTTTGGCTTGGGTACCAGATCCCATACCTTGCTCCTTTCAAACTGATCAAGCTCTTCTTGCATAGCCTGAATCCAGTCTGGATCACTCAGAGCTTCTTTGACAGATTTAGGTTCTACCTTGCTTAAGAACCCAGAAAATGCACACTCATGTGCAGTGGCAGATCTTGTTCTGACACCATCTGCAAGATTGCCTATGATGTCAGAATGAACATGTCCTTTGATCCATCTTATCTTGTTGTGATAAGTTGTTGGTTTTGATGGATTTGAAGTTTCCCCCTGAACAGATGCTTCAATTGTGTGTAAGATATCAGAATTCTGAGGTTCTGATGTGCTACACCTTTGTTCTGCAGAGTTAGTACATGATGGATCTTTTGATTTGTTGTTGAAAAATTTATCATGTTCTAGGAAATCTTCATTTATCATTTCAAAAAGATGTTCATACTTTTCTTGTTTGTCAGAAAAAATTATTTCTTTCATGTATTCATCAGAAACCTCTGTTTCTGGTGAGTCATTAAATGAGACATACAGACTTTCTCTGATTGTCCTTGTATTGAGAATAAAAATTCTATATGCTTTTGATGACAAAGAGTAACCAAGAAAAATACCTTTTTCTGCTTTTCTGTCAAATTTTTCAAGGCTTTCAAAATCATTGAAAACAAAGCATCTACAACCAAATGTATGCAAAAATTTTATACTTGGAATTCTTCCATTTATAATGTTGTAAGGTGTTTTGTTGTGCCTTTTATTGATTATGGATCTGTTTTGTGTAAAACATGCATTTGCAATAGCTTCTGCCCAAAAATGTGTGGGCAATTTAGCATAAGCAAGCATGGTTCTGGCAGCTTCTACCAAGGTCCTATTTCTTCTTTCAACCACCCCATTCTGTTGGGGTGTTCTGGGAGCAGAAAAATCATGAGAAATTCCTTTGCTTATAAGGAAATTCTCAATTTTTGAATTCTTAAACTCTGTTCCATTGTCTGATCTGATCCTTCTGACTGTTAGTTTTAACATATTTCCAATTTTCTTGATAAAATTAATGATCAGATCAGGAGTTTCACTTTTCTTTCTCAAAAATTCAACCCATGTGTACTTGGAAAAGTCATCTACTATTACTAGTATGTATTTCTTTCCTGAAAAACTTTCTGTACTTATGGGTCCACACAAATCCATGTGTAAAAGTTCCAAATTTTGTGAAATAGAAGACTCAGAAATTGATTTATGTGAGCTTCTCTTGGATTTACCCATCTCACATGCTTCACAAATTTTATCCTTCTTTGAGGATATCAAAGGTAATCCTTTTACCAGACCTTTACTTGCTAGTTTACTTAGGTTTTTGAAATTTAAGTGGGCAAGCCTTTTGTGCCATAACCAACTACTACCTTTGTTGATTTTTGAAAATAAACATAGTTTTGGATGTTCACTTTCTTCTTTGAAGTCAAAATAGTAAATTGATTTTCTTATTCTTTTCCCACTTAAATAGATTTTATTATCATCTATACCTATTAGCAAGCATTTTTCTGGTAAAAAAGTTACCTGAAAACCTTTGTCACAGAATTGACCACAGCTCAGCAAGTTATACTTTAAGCCTTCAACATAGGCTACTTTCTCTATGGTCAGACATCCATACTTTATGCATCCATATCCCATGATCCTTCCTTTCACTCCATTTCCAAAGTTTACCAATCTACCCAGCCTTGAAACAAAGTTGCTGAGTAAGCTCCTGTCCCCAGTCATGTGCTTGGAGCTTCCTGAGTCGCAGTACCAGATCTGCTGCACATGATGGTCCTGAAATGAAATGATTAGAGGGTTTTTGGTACCCAGGCATGCTTGGGTACTGTTTCTGATGGAATATTAATCACTTTCTTTCTTCTTCTTCTTGATTTTGCATCAGAAACTCTGTTATATGCTGAGCCATTAACAGATTTTACAGTTTTCTTTTGAAGATGGTGTTGAACAAGCTTCAGTATGTCAACACACATACAAGAGTTATCAGAATTTTCTGATATTTCCTCTTGTGATGGAATGAGTGGATACTTTTGAAAAGATGAGTGAACTGCCTCTGGAGTCTTTACAGATTTTTGACTGCATTCACTTTTGTTTGTTTTGAAGTTTGGTTTTTCAAAAGAGTATTCAGAACAGGTTGTTTTGCAAGATTCTGATATAAATTTATCAGAATTCTGATGAGTTGCTTTTACAAAGATAGTGGGTTTATTTGATCTTGTATAACCTAAACCCTCTCCTTTGTTCTTTGGTGTGGACTCAATAAAATTTATGAACTCTTTGTCCTGTTGAAAACCTCTTACATTGATTTCTTTATCATTGATTTTCTTGTAAAGATCTTTTCTTTCATTTTCATAAAACTCAATTTTAGCTCTTTGATCTAAACTATCCTCTATAAGAAGTTGGTTTTCAAGAATGATTTTATTCAAAGTCCTTTGCAACTCATCAGATTTTCTAATATCTGATTGATGTTTTTCTTGCAGATTTAGAAAATCTGACATGAGCTTGTGTTCAAGATTATCCAAATTTACCTTTTGTTCTGAAGTTTCTGGTAGTCCTTCAGAGAGTGCCATGAGGCAGAAATTTGCCAATTCTTCTTCTTCATCATCAGAAGAATCATCAGATAACCATGTATCTGTTCCAGCAATTAAGCTTACTTGTTGCTATTTCTTTGCTTTTTCAAGCTTTTTTCTCATAATATGTAACATCCTTCAGCTTTTTGGTCTTGCATTCTGATGCATAATGACCTCTCTGTTTGCACTTGTAACACACAACTTCAGCCTTCCCTTTATCCTTAGATCTAATCTCTTCTTTAGATCTTCCATCCATCATTCCTCTGTCACTCCTCTGGTATCTCTGGCTACCTCCCCTCAACCTCTGCTCAAATGTTTTGGTGAGCAGTGCTATTGCTTCAGCAAAAGCTGAAAAGTCTGATGATGCATCAGAAGTTTCAAGATTTTGGCTGTTTGATGCTTGTGGATCATTGGTTGTTGTTGATCTTTGTGAGTTTGAGATAAGAGCTAAAGATCCCCCTCTTTGAATGGTTTCTTCAAATATTTCTTCCTCTCTGGGGATCAAGATGCTGTATAAGTCATGAAGACTCATGTTTCCTAGTTCTAAGGTTGATGATAAAGTCATGGTTAGACTTCTCCATTCTCTAGGAAGGGCATCAAGAAATTTTATGTTTCTTTCATCATTTAACTTTGTTATACCAAATTTCTTTAGCTCGTTTAAAAGTTTTGTAAATCTTTGATATGTATCATTTAACCTTTCATTTGGCAAACTTTTAAACCTTTCATAAGATGAGACATTGTTTGTTCTCTTATTTCTTCTCATCCTTTCTCCTCATTCACAAAGATTTTCCAACTGATCCCATATTTCCTTAGCTGATGCACATGCATCAACTTGTGAAAATATGTCATTGGGGATGGCCATTATTAAAAGTGACTTTGCCCTTTCATCCCCAGCCACCAGTTCCTTGTCTTCCGCGCTCCAGTTTATTTCACTTTTGGGAGCGCGGGAGGCAGGGATACCCGGTGATTGGTCAGTTGTTGGAATAGCAGGTATATCTGTCATTGGTATATGTGGACCCCTTTCAATGGATTGAAACAGAGCTCGGTCATGACCATTAAGGAAATTGACCATCCTGATTTTCCATTAGGGGTATTCCTCTCTGACCAGAGTCGGAGGTTTGGACATAGAACCAATGTTAAAAGCATTATTCCAGGATTGAAAGCTGGCCATATTTAGAGAAAAGAAGATGAGCGATTGATCGGTTGAAAATAATTTATTCAATCTGCTCTGATACCAATTGTTGGACCCAGTATGGCCTTAAAACAACTTCTTTTCACGTAATATGGCAAGTGATTTCAGTAGATGTGAAAAAGATGTGCGGAAATGGAAATCAGACTTTCAAGAAACAAGACCTACAGAATTATCAAGTTTATATCACTTTGAAACAAAATGGTTTACAAGGTGATTGTAAGATTATTATCATGTACAAATGAATCTTGAATTCTGTGGGTGAGAGGGCAATGGAGTTTTGATGTATGTATGAATGATAAGCTTAAAACTCACTTTGCTTCTCCTGGTTGAGCCTTCTATTTATAGACGGCTGGGTGCATGAATAAACAATTGTTTATTCATGGAATAAGTCCTGCAAAAAAGTGCCCAATTGACATATTCATTGAATCCAACGTTCAAGTTGCCTTTTTCATCATGATATCAATTAATGTCAACTTGCTTCGGTAAGTGTGGCAGGACAGAGCCAATTTCAGACAAGTGGGGTATTTCATCAGAATTCTGATAAACCACTTCATCAGAAATTCTGATGAACAAATCATCAGAAAAATCCTGATGATCAGAATCGTCAGAAACTGATGATATTTCATCAGAAATATCATCAGATCCATCAGAAGTGACCTTTTCTGATAATCCAATTCAGTTCTTGATCAACTTGTGATTCTTTGAAGTAGATGCTGTGCATTCCAGTTGTCCCATCTGATCTTCTTTTTCTAGTTCGTGATCTTCAGGACTGTGTTCTCTTCATAGATCAAGTTGATTGTGATTTTCTTCAATACTTACAAATAAAGTTTCCTAACAGTTACTAAGTTACCCAAAACCAGAAAAGGTAATGACGCGATTTGGGTAATTGTGGATCGATTAACCAAGTCAGCTCATTTTCTACCCATGAAGGAAACCTTTAGCATGGAAAGGTTAGCCAAGTTGTATGTAGACGAAGTAGTATCCTTACATGGAGTTCCACTCTCCATTGTATCGGATAGGGATAGTCGTTTCACTTCCCATTTCTGGACAAGTTTCCAGGAAGCAATGGGAACCCGACTAAATTTAAGTATGGCATATCATCCTCAAACAGACGGGCAAAGTGAAAGGACGATACAAACCCTGGAAGAAATGCTCCGAGCATGTGTGATATATTTTGGTGGAAAATGGGACGATCACCTACCTTTGATCGAATTCTCCTATAATAATAGTTATCATGCAAGCATCGAAGCTGCCCCATTTGAAGCACTGTATGGACGAAAGTGCAGAACTCCAGTTTGCTGGGCAGAAATAGGAGAAAGTCAATTATCAGGTCCTGAAATTGTGCAAGAGACCACCGACAAGATCACTCAGATCAAGGAAAGACTGAAAACTGCTCGAGATCGTCAAAAGAGCTATGCCGACAATCGACGTAAGCCACTAGAATTTCAAGTCGGAGATAGAGTACTCTTGAAAGTTTCTCCTTGGAAAGGAGTAGTTCGGTTCGGTAAGAAAGGAAAGCTAAGTCCACGATACGTAGGACCATTTCCAGTGATCCAACGTATAGGACCAGTTGTTTATCGTTTACAACTACCAGAAGAACTAGCTGGAGTACATGATGTATTTCATGTATCCAACCTCAAGAAGTGTTTATCGAACGAATCACTGGTAGTACCTCTTCGGGACATAGAGGTAAATGAAAAGTTAAAATTCGTAGAGAAACCACTACAAATAGAAGACCGAAAGATCAAGTTTCTCAAGCACAAGCGATTAGTGCTGGTCAAAGTCAAGTGGGATTCGAAACGAGGACCCGAATACACTTGGGAGCTGGAATCGGAAATGAAGCGAAAGTATCCTCACTTATTCCAGTAAATCTCGAGGACGAGATTTTAAATAAGATGGGGAGGATGTAAGGGCTATCCAAATTTGTCCCAAAATAACCCATAAGTGAAAACCTGAACCCCTGAAACCATACTGCGCATGAAAAATCAATAAAATATGAAACATGGGTTTCAGGCGGGCCGCGTAAGGGTTAGCTTAGCCTTACGCGGGCCGCGTTAAGATGTGGTTTGACCGGATAAGCATCCGAGCCACGCATTGACCAGCTGGTAAGCCTACCCGTGATTCACCAAGCCAGCTCGTAGACTAGGTTGCCCTCGCGGGCCGCGTAAGTTTAAGAGAAGGTTTACGCGGGCCGCGTAAACCTTAAATTTCAGCTATAAATAGCTTGGTTCCTGAGCAGTTCGATTGTGTCGACGAAACTTTCAAAATCATTTCTATTCTGCTCGAATATTACTCTCAAATTAGTGAAGTGCTGCTACAATACCGGGTATTAACTCGATCGCTGCTACGATTCAATGTCCGATCGATTGAAACTATCCGATGAATGTTTAAGTGCTGCTCAAAATTGGGTTTATACTTTGTCATTCGTCGTGAATTCGATGGATGTTTAAGTATTGCACTTTGTCATTCGTCGTGGGGGTTTAATCTCGTGAGTTATCGTAAATGCTGTATTAGTTACTAACCTAGTTCGTGTGCATTGTTATTTAAATTAGGTTATCAGGCTAATCAATAGGCTAAAACTCTGCCCGCATAAATCTGCAATGTGAGTCATTCTCTTTTTATCTAATTGCTTTCCAAAACCCTATTTATTTCAAAGTTATAATTACAGGGATTAAGTCTTTGTAGTCTTCAATTACAGCCGGTATGTGGGGTTTTGTATACATTACTTGATAACCGTCACCATTGGACAACGGGTTAGCCAAGGGGTGATATGACCATAGTCACAGACACCATTGGACAACGAGATAGCCAGTAGGTGGCCGAGTGACAAATACCGTTGGGTAAATGGTTGATATATATTAACATTGTAATCGCTCTTAATACTGTAAATTATAACAATGCGTCGTTTTTAGTAAAAAGAATGATTCACCAGTATTTCCCCGCTGACAAAACCTTTTTCAAACATGTTTCAGGTGATCTGTTGTGATCCAGGAAAAGTGCCGCGAAGCACTACAAGCTTAAGGATGTGGCTCAATATAAATAAGAATCGTGTTTTGTAAAATAAAGATTTCCCAGTGAAATCACTTTATTGTAAACTACCGGTATTTCATTCCGAAGTATGAAATAAAATAATCATTTTCAGTTTTAAAAAGAGATCCTGCTAAAATCTTCCGCTGTCAACTCAATTAAATAAATACCACAGGATTTCTGTCTCGCGGCTCCTGAACCGGGTCAAACCGGGTCAAACCGGGCCGGGGGCTGTGACAATCAACTACACGAGGATTATTGAAAACAAACACCTTCATCCAGCCTTCTTCTTCATATCTGAGCAAATCAGTAGTTAGCTCAGCAGACTTTCCAATAACAATCAAATGCAGCCTCTTTGCGATGGTCAAAAAATGCCCTTGGCAAGGATTGACTACAATACTCTCTGGAAAACGAAGCATTCTGAAAGTCTCACTCAGAACATCAAAAGTAACGATGTTCCTCTCACCTAGTGGATACCAATAATTTGAAACCATAAAATATATGGTTTTATCAGCATAAACTCCTGTAGACCATGAATAACCACTTGAACCATAATTGTTTACGCTATCGAAATTTATTGTTCTCCATGACTCACGACGTCGTGAGTAAACACGAGCAGCAGCTACATTACGGTAACATCTGATGTTCAACACTTTCAGATCATTGAATTGATCAAAATTAATTCCACCAGTATCAGAGTTTCGATTATGATTGTAATTGAAATAGTCATCAGACAAAACCTTATAGTGCCTGGTAGTTGGATTCCAAAGAATCAGCTCACAACAAATCCCTTCATTGCAAACTAACAACAAACCATTAAATGACGATAGAATACGTAAGAAGCTAGGGTGGACATTGTTAGGAAAACTTAAGGTTTTGCTTCTAACAACATCCAAATTACCAGCAACTACGTCGTCGACGAAAATTGACGTGTCTTTAAAGGAGAGTAGTTTCTTTTGTAGTGAATCTCCACTTCGGAAAGCATGCATCATCTGAAATCCATGACTTGACAATTCCCTATAAAAATTCTTGCAAAGACATTTGAAACGACCAATATCTTCTGCAGAGAGCCTTGTGAAAATTTCATCAACAATCACTTGAAACCCAATGTTTTTCATTTTGCAGTGAACCAATGCGTCTTTGAAAGTAAAAGAAATTGTAATGATATGATAAACAAAAAACTTTTGAAGATGATTGAGTAGATGGATGAAAACGGTAATGATCAAAACCTCTGCCCAATGTATTTTATATACCCAATGAAGGCGGTTATGACTAAATACATGGTCAGACGAAAGAATATGATGCGACACTCGTTAGGCTTTTAATACATTTCCATGGGAAAATATAAAATTAAACACGTTATTATAATTACAATTAACCTCTTCATTTACCATAAGATGCCTTTACCATAAGATGCCTTTGCCATAAGACAGAACTGAGTGAGTGACGTGCAATAATTGCAAAGTACATATCCCCAGACATTTTGAATTTGAAATTACCGGCAATTTCAAAACCACTGCTAAGGTATATGTTTGCCAAAGGAAACATCTGCTAAGTTATACTTTCTTGACGATGAGCAGTAGTTTGCCCTCTTGAATGTGGGCCAGACCTTTGACATTTAAATATAAAGCAGTAGTTTGAAATTAAATGTATTTTAACTCAGATAAAAAATCTTAGATAAAAAATCTATTCATTTAAAGACTAGCAATACAAAGATATTGCGAACATCTGTTAGCCAACAACAGATATTGCCACCAGTAGCAAGTCAAACAACCGTTAGATTAGCAGAAGATCACCACTAAACAAATGTTCTCTTTGGGCAGACTTTACCCTTGACAGAGAGTTAAAGTAGGAGATGCATTAGTATTTACAATTGAGAGGAGGAAATTCTTCGAAAAGCTCTATTAGGCAACAACAGATGTTGGCAACAGTAGCAAGTCAAACAGCCGTTAGATCAGCAGATGATGATTTACAGCAGATGTTCTCTTTTGGCAAACTTTAACTTTGACAGATATATACACTAACAGAAATTGATACAACATCAACATAATCTAATTAAACTCAGAGACAATTTCACTTCTACATCAAAAGTACCGATCTGTAATAATCAGATGATATTAAAAATTACATAATAATACTTATTCAGCTTAAAATTAGTAAAAATAAAATGCTCCACAAACATTATGAAGATTAAAAGATCAACAATTACATCGAGTACTGAACAACGAAACTTTAAAATTTAGTGCTTTTAGCTTAAACTCCATCGAGTACCGAACTTCTCAATGTATATCTTCGACAATCGCCATGAACTCCACGGAAGTACTGAATGCATCAACATCAGGTTTCTGGAAACCTGGTCTCTCGTGAACAGACCAAGATGCAGTACATGAAAACACTTCTTCAGTTGTTGAAGAGTAGCCCTATCCTCATATACTTAATCCTTAACTTGCTACATAAAGAGCTGCTTTAAACCAAACTTTATGCTTCTTTTAATACAAAAAAGGCAGGAAAGACCATTACTCTAGTATGATAAAATCTTATCTTACAGCAGTAGCAGATCCTTTCTTGCGTTTAGTAGGAACTACTGTGGGTTCTACATCATCATCATCTGCCCAAAGTCATATATAATCATCATTTAGTCATAAGCAAAAATTATTTTAACTGTACATTTAATAATCTTTCTTTATGTTTAATTTAACTTTATGCTTCTTTTAATACAAACCTATAATAACCCGCAGCAGATTGTATGAATTTCTAACAACTGTGATTAGACTGAAATATAAAGCGAGAATTAGAGTAGCAAAAAAAACATACTTTAAACAATGTTGGAACAATGATGCTGGAAACAACCGTAGAACAATCATCATCATCTGCTCAGATCATTCACAATCATCATTTAGTCATAACTCAGATAAAAAAACTTTAGTAAAAATCAAAATCAAAAACAAAAACAAACATAATCATATATATCACATTACCATCATCAAGGCAAACCACATATCCTCAAAATTTGTTCTGAAAGTGGGTCAGAGAGAGCTTCTGTTTTCTCTTATCCTTTATGAACAAATGTCGAGTATTGAGAAGAAGGGATTTGAGGGAGAGATACATTAGAAATGTGGTTTGAAAATACAAAAGAAGAGAACACGAGAATGTAAATATGAAGAGTGAAATGAGAATATAAATCAGTTTATATAAGAAGATGATTGACAGAAGTGAGTGAGTTACATGCATTAATTGAAAATTACATATCCCAATGCATTTTAAATTTCAAATTACCCGCAATTTCAAAACATCTGCTAACGTATACGTTTGCCAAAGGAACCATCTGCTACTTTCTTGTAGATGGGCAGTGGTTTGCCCTTTGGAATGTGGGCCAGACCTTTAACATTTGAATACATAAGGCAATGCTTTGAAATTAAATTAAATGTATTTTAAAGTGATTTATATATTAGGCTTTATGATGTAATAATGACATAAGAAAAGCATTCTTAGACAGCCTCTCCTGCTGACACATCAGCTTTTCTTATGTCATTGGGATTTCTCCTTTTATAGAAAGTATAGATAGATTTTTATGCAAATTTTAAACCAAAATGCATTAAATTTTATTTCGTATTCTTTAGACGTTATCTGATGTTGATGTTTTAAAATTGAGCATTGTTAATTAGATTAACTTGGTTTTAATATATATTGCAATTATAATTATAATGTAACTAGGATATAACCCTGTGTATTACACGGGGTTGAATAAACAAATTTTATATACTAAATAATAAAACAATATATCTTTAAAAACCTCATTTATTGTACGGGTTGAATAAATATAATTTTATATATTAAATAATAAAAAGTCATATCTATAAGAACAATATTGTACGGGTTGAATAAATGTAATTTTATATACCAAATAAAAAAGTTATATCTTTAAAACTTACACGAGTTGAATAAATGTAATATTGTTTACCGAATAATAAAAAATACATCTTTAAAAAACCTCATTTATTACACGGGTTGAATAAATGTAATTTTATATACCATATAATAAAAAAATTCATCTTTAAAAATATGCGCATTACACGGTTTGAATAAATGTAATTTTCTGTACTAAATAATAAAAAAACATATATCCTTAAAAAACACCGTGTATTGTACGAATTGAATAAATCTAATTTTATATATCAAATAATAAAAAGTTATATTTTAAAAAACTCATGTATTACATGGGTCGAGTAAATGTAATTTTGTATAGTGAAAATAAAATTATTTAATATATTAATACAAAGTTTGGTTTTCGTGATAAAAATAGATTATTCTGTTGTTGCAAAATTTGTTAACTAAGTCTCAATAAATTTAACCCTTTATTTAAAACTCCGTAAATGTATAAATGATAAATAATATTAGTTAATTTTATTTTAAGTTTTGTAAAATCTATTTGATACCAAACTAAAAAAAACGTTCAAATATAATCTATATTTTCTATAAAAGGAGAAATCCCAATGACATAAGAAAAGCTGACGTGTCAGCAGGAGAGGCTGTCCAACAATGCTTTTCATATGTCATTATTACATCATAAAGCCTAATATATAAATCACTTTAAAATATATTTAATGTTCTATCAAACCACTGCCTTGTGTATTTTCAAGTGTTAAAGGTCTGGCCCACATTCCAAAGGGCAAACCACTGTCCATATACAAGAAAATAGCAGCTGATTCCTTTGGCAAACGTATACTTAGCAGCAGCAGTTGTTATCTTCCATAATGCTTTTAGATCAGCAGATGTTTAACGCTAATTACCGGGAAATTCAAATATGCATGGGAATAAGTAATTAGCAATTAATGCATGTCACTCAGAAACTCCTGTCAATCATCCTTCTTATATAAGGCTTTTTTTCTCATTTCTCTCTTCATATTTCATCAAGCTTTCATCTTCTCTGATTTTGAAATTTTAAATTTAATCACAATCCGAATTCCGAATTAGAAGCATGTCAATATCAGTTGACAGTAATAATCTTAGTTTTGTTAATGATTTGAATCCTGGGAAATATATGTGGAACATGAAAGCGAGAATTATTCGAAAATGGAATCAGGGTTACAAGATGGATCTCATCTTCATTGATGAGAAGGTAATTTATATATCTGCTTTTCCGTTTTATTAGAGAATGTAGTGTTGTATGCTAAGAAAATTGCTTTCTTTAAATGTTCTTCAGGGTGCTAAGATTCAAGCAGGTATTAAGACTCATCTGATACCTGTTTTTGATGGTCAGCTTCAAGAAGATGTTGTTGTGATTCTGTCTAAATTTGGTGTTGGTGAGAATAAAGATTTATATAAAGTAGTGGTGCAGCCTTATAAAATCAACTTTTATAGATGCACAACTGTTACTCCTGTGAGAGATTGGCAAGGTGTTGAGTATGGTTTCAACTTCAGAGCTTATGAAGATATTCTTCAAGGAGAGGCGTTAAACGCCTTGAGTGTTGGTAGTGTATATTTTTGTAATCATGTCTTGCTTGTATAATATTAGAGTGTTTTACTTATATTCTTGTATAATGTGATCATATAGATGTTGCTGGATCTGTGATTTGTTGTGGAGATCTTGAAATCTTTGATCGACCTCCAAAGCAAACTAAGAAGATGAATTTCGATATTGAAGACTTGGAGTAAGTTGTTGTTTACATGTGCAGTCATGTACTGATCATTGTTTGTATTTAATGATGTTAATAAATAAGATGAAGAATGTTGGTATTTAATGTTGGATCATGGTAATGGTAATAAATGAGATCTATAGTGTTTGTATGTAATGCTGAATCATGGTAATAAATGAGGTCTACAGTTTATTCTTAGTGAATATGGCAGTTAATTTATGGCTCATTTGCTACTTTAATAAATGTCATAATTTTCCTTTGTTTTCTGTTTTTATTCATTCAATGTTGTTTTGATATCAGAGATTTGTAAAGAAATGGTCATAAATTAGTCTTTAGTATATCGTCATATGAATATTCTTTTCATGTAGGGGTAAGGTTTTGCGGTGTACTGTGTGGAATGATTATGCTCTGCAGATTAAGGACTTCATTTCTAAAATCCCGCCTCATGAGCATGTGATGGTTGTTATACAGCATGGAAAGTGTAAGGAATGGAAAGGTATTTTTGTTACTTCTGCAAATCCCACTATACTGTTTATTTCTGGCAATATAAAGACAGGTATACATTAAATATCTATATACTTTTCCATGTAGGTGAATATACTGTTCAAAGTGATAAGTTTGCAACATGAATTTTTCTGAATGAAGAAATTGATGAAGTTAATGAGCTAAGGAGGAGGTAATTTGTCATTGTAATTTCTCTTGTATATAGATGTTCAAGTCAAATACTTGGTTTCATGTTATTTGTATACTAATTCTAATCATTTGTGGTATTCAAAAGGCTTATACTGAAGTTTGGACAAGGGAGTGGTTCTACTTCTCAAACAATACTATCGTCTCAGAGTGTTTTTCCATTGCATAAAGAATTTGTAACTGAGGGTGTGAAGAAACATGTTGATGAGATTAGTGAGATAGAAAAGGTTTCACATCTTTTTATATAGTTTGGTTATTTGTTTGGTTTGTCACCTGCATGTTTTTACATGAAGTGTCTTGTGTTTTTACAGGAAATGTCTTGTGTTGTGGTTGCGACAATTAAGATTGTGCAAGAAGAGTATGGTTGGTTTTATGCTGCCTGTCGTAAGTGTTTCAAGAAGGTGATGGGTAAAAGTGAATACTTGCAGAATGTTGAAAATGTTTCTGATGATATTCTTCGATTTCCTGCGACTTCTTTGGTTTGTATCAAATGTCATACAGAATGTACATCGATCACCACAAAGTAAGCAATGATGATTATTTAGCGTTATATTTATATAAGTAACATTCTAAGACTGATATTTGAATATAGTTTTGCAGTTTACTTAGTTAGTTGTGTGTATTTCAGGTTCAAGGTGCAAGGGCGGGTGCAAGATAAGAGTGGTAGTGTTTCTTTTGTTATGTTTGATAGAGATGTTTAGAAGCTTCTTGGATTAGCGACGAGTGACATAAGAGAGAGGCAGGTTAAGGCCAATGATACTGGATTCCCTCATGAGATATTTCGATTGGTTGATAAGATGGCTGCTTTTAAGATTGATGTTTCAGAGTTCAATCTTAAAAATGACTATCATGTTTATACTGTGCAAAAAACATGTGATGATCCAGTAATAATTACTGAGTTGGTTGGTGGAGATGGTAATGGTGATGAAAATACTGATGAGGTAGCATATAAAATTACTCTTTCAATCTATTTATTTTTCTTTTGAGTTTTAAACACTGGATTCTGTACTTTTTTATATGATATCATATATTATGATCCTTTAGGTTACTCAAGAGGTAGCTGACGTTAAAGACGTTAACCTTTCAGAATCTTCCCAGGTGTCTGCTGAACGAACTTCAAGGGTGAGTATTTATTTTTAAAGTATGTTTAGTATGTTTAAAAAGAGTTCGTTATTTTATTAAATGAGATCAATAGTTGTTTTGTGATCTGTTGCAAGGATGTTGTCTCTGTTACGGCCGACTCTTCAGCCGTTGAAGTTGAAAAGGATTCTGGATCAAGTCCCAATGGAAAGCGGATGGCTCGAGATGCTGATGTTGTCAATGTTGGTGAGCTATCCACTAATGTGAGAAGAACCCGGAAGAAGCTGACTAAGGTTAACAATTAGATGCTTATGAAAAAACAATTCTTATGAGAGATAAGTAGAAACCACTTATTTTTTAAGAATACTTGTGGTTTTTATTTATGTCTGTTAACTGTTGTTTTAACAAACTGTGGTTAAAAGTTTAGTTTGTAAAGGCTACGATGATGAATATGGTATGTAATGTCTACGGTTTGAATATCTAGTAAGGTTAACCTTTTGTTTGTTATATAATATTGTTATTATACATTATATACATTTTTGGTGATATTGATGGACTGAATAAGTAGTAGGGTTGTATATTATTGTTAGATTGATAAATGAAAATTTAATCAATTGGTTAGTTGGAAAACTGTTGGGGTCTGAGATACATTAACATCTGTTAGAGGCTAAGCACTGTTATAGTGTGCAAACATCTGTTAACCCCTAAGCACTGTTAAAAGATCTGTTAAAGGCTAAGCACTGTTATATCGTGCTTCAACAGACCTTATGAGCTGTTGATCATCATCTGTTAAAGATCTTATATTATAGATCTTCTGTTGAATTGTGTAATATCTGTTGGTGAACAACATAACTTATGTTCATCATACATTTTACTTCATCAGCAGAGGTTCTCTTTAGCAGACCTTTGCTTCAGCAGTCTTTGTCTTAACAGACCTTTTGGTTCATCAGCAGAGTTTGTTTGGCTATTGATGGACTGAATAAGTAGTAGGGTTGTATATTATTGTTAGATTGATAAATGAAAATTTAATCAATTGGTTAGTCGGAAAATTGTTGGGGTCTGAGATACATTAACATCTGTTAGAGGGTAAGCACTGTTATAGCGTGCAAACATCTATTAACCCCTAAGCACTGTTAAAAGATTTGTTAAAGGCTAAGCACTGTTATATCGTGGTTCAACAGACCTTATGAGCTGTTGATCATCATCTGTTAAAGATCTTATATTATAGATCTTCTGTTGAATTGTGTAATATCTATTGGTGCACAGCAGAACTTAGGTTCATCATACATTTTGCTTCATCAGTAGAGGTAAAACCACAAAGTTTTGAAAGTATATACTAAGACTACATAACTTCATTCTTAAGTTAGTTTCCAAACAAGAAATTTGTCCATCAAACATGCCAACTAAAACATAAATTATTAAAGGCTGAAAAGGTGTTCAAAGATCATGTCAATAAACTTCAAAGTGTATTCTATCTCCTCTTACACTTTTTTCTTCGACTATCTCAAACCTCAGCTTTTTCCCTACAGATATTCCCGTTTCATCCATGATACGCTGCCAGTTTGTATGCATCACTAGATGGTTGTTGTCGTCAGGTCTTCTAGGAACTCTCCTAACAACCAGCTGTACCAAAAACTTCACATGACCAAATGACAGCACAGCTCTACGGTAATCATTTAGCTGGTGTTCTCGAACAAAGTTCCTCGGTATTGCATGTAAAGGAAAATTCTTTCTTTAGTTATTCGTTCAAAACAGCATATACTTTAAGTAATAACAGATAGATCCAAGATTATAAGTAAAATCAACCATATTAAAAGTAGATATGTAAATACCAAGCTGTGTGTCTCTAAAACATGGTATTCAAACTGTTTTTATAATGTGGACGCCTTTTGCGGTGTTGAGGATTGGTGCGGCTGCAGTGATGTTTTGTCTCCCCGTGAAGTGCAATCCCGACTTTGTTAAAAACCTTCACAGTGAAGTTAAAGTCGTCTTCAGGAGTACTTCCCATCCATTGAAATAGCAGTTGGCAGCTTTCCTCAATGTCATTTTCGAAGCAAAAAGTTGTCCATCCTGGTCCCATAAAACCAGCAGCTAATCCCTTTTTGTTTTCAGGAGAGAAAACATAATGTGTCACACCCTGGCTTTTGCGGAAGCGTGGATTATTTTGGTGTGGTTTCTTAATACCATAGCAACAATCATAACAATGCTATATGAAAATAAAACACAAGATGTTCATCCATTCATTAAGTTTAATAATACCACAACATCATTCTTTGAGAATGTCGACACTTAAAATAAGTTACAAACCATACTTGTTTTAAACGTGTTCATAAGACACAACAAAAGACTTTAAATAAAACATGGTTTGAAGACATGTAACCCGTCCAGGTAAGGGTTACACCTCCTAAAGCTACTACCCTGGATAACATCTTTTATTCAACACAACTAGACATGTGCATACTCTGCCAGATCCGCTAGTTTCCTAAAATACATGTAGTTTGAAAAATCAACAAAAGTTGAGCGAGTTCATGTGTAAGTGAGTATGTATAAACCTTTGAAATGTGTCTGTCTGTACGAAAATCCCTGGTATGTAGCAATTAAGGAAAAATAGATCACCAATGGGTTGCAAAGCCACTGGTATGTGTGAAACGGTGCAGGAAGTACTCAAACCTAGCAAATTTGTACCGGGCCTCCGGCTGTAAGACACAGTCACCACTATGGGCCGCCCCGGCCTCATGGGTGTGGGCTCGCTACACCCAAATAGATCTATCACTCATGTCCCTCGGTCCTAACAACGAGGATTAATGGCCTTAAGTGTTGTACCCACCTTTCACATGATCTAAGCGTATAAACCCTCCTTAAGCTAATCATACCATGTATAAAAGTGTCTGTAATAATTGTAACATGCATTTCACCCCCGAAGTATAAAACTGAAAACAGTTAAGAGAAAAGGGGGACATGAACTCACAGTAGTGCGTCTCCTGTATCGTACTCAAATCTCCGGTCTCGTCAGCAAACACGACTCCCTACAATGTACTAATGTCTATTAGACGATCGGGCCGTGCCTTGCCTTTGTATTTACGTTTGAGTTACGATTCCTTGACATTATTCCAAGTCATAATCATTTGTTAAAATAAGTTATTTTAACTTAAATTATTTTTAAGGTTTTGGAATAATAGTTAGACAACTATTTCGTATTCATACTTCTCAAGTATTTTAACTCCGTATTTCCTTCCCAAGGATGGGGGCATTTATACATGTCTATTTGTAGTTTCGAAAACTATATTTTGACTTATTTGTCCAAAAATAACGTATTTCCAAAATATATGTATTTTTCCCAAAAATAATATATTTTTACTCCTTTAGTTTTCAAAATAATATTTTACCAAAAATATATTTGTAAGAGTATTTTCTGGAATATTTTATAAGTTATGTCTTTGCGTTTGGTTTCACAATATCACGCGTATAACTTAAATATTCATTCCGTGTGATTTTTGGTATTATTTTGGAGTTGTGATTTTCCATGGTATTTGTAAGTTATATTATTTTACCCTAAAATAATATAACTAGTTTACAAAATATGCAAATATTCACATAAGTGTCTTAGTATAAAATATATATTCTAAATATATATTTATCCGTTTTTATTTATAAAATCGTCCTCCGATACTTTGTATTTTTGTGGCAAAACCCATGGCGAAGTTTATATTCGAAACACAAGTTATAAAATATACTTGTAACACTTGTTGGAAAAATATTTTCTAAGTGTTGGAATTTTAGAAAATTTCGCCAGAGTTTCCTTTGTAAACGGAGGTGTCCATGCTTATTAGCATATCATTTTCTTTTCAAAAATTCATTCAATCAATCAACAACGAATTATTAAACAACATTACACTAACCAAGTGCAAAGACAATGCACTTTACATAATAACATGAACTTGGTTTTTCGTAAAAATGCGTAGTAACTTAGTGGGGTGTTTAGTGGGTTTAGTTACCCTCCAAAGTGTGTTTACTTTTGTTAAAATCTCATTTTCGGAATTTTTAGATGTTCAAAACTTGTGAGCATATTTTACAAAAATATCTATTTACAATATTTTCATGTTTCACTAGCATCCATATACTTAGTTTATTTCAAAGATGGTGTAAGTATATGTAAGAATCATACTTTTTTCAAAAACCGTCTTTTAAACTTGGTTTTCTAAGAGAACTCATACACAAGTCTTGAGTTTACAAGTTTACTAGTCTACTAGGTTTATTACTTAATAAGAAAATCACTTTTATTATCAAGTTCATGCTCTAACAAGAAGATGATTATTTTATGTACACATAATCATCCCTAACTTGTTAAGTCATGTTTTTAATCATAACTTAACAAGCTTCATATGATGATCAAACATCATATCACTAGTAATCATCAAATAAATAACAACAACATCAAAACAACTTTATTTTATCAAGATTTCATCTTATTTCATCATCATGTTACTTTATGTTCAAGACTTTTGTTTATAATCTTTTAGTGTTCTTGAGATATCATCTTAATATAACTATTAACCACCATAAACATGGCATAAATAAGGATTCAAGAGACTTACTACTAGCTTTTAAGCTAGGGAAGATCAAGAGAAGAAATGAGGTGGTTAATAGCAAATAGAGAAGGTCCTTCCACTTCCGAGAGCACCAAGCTTCTTTGTATGACCCTTAACACCCTTGTATGCTTGTAAAATGGATGAAGATGAGTGAATGATGTTGATGGTGGTGGGACTTGAGTTCGGCCGAAGCCAAGAGAGGAGAAGAGAGAGTTTTGTGGAGTGTTTTGATGTGTGTAAGTAATGAAGTTAAGTCCATGTTGCATTCTTATAATCCACACTACAACATAATCCCTTGGATAAAATGTTTCTTAGAGTACAAGCATATCTTAATTAAAAATTCAAAGAAATCCCACCACTTTTAGGCATGTGGCCGATTAGGCTAGGGGGAAGGGGGTTAATTGCAAAATTGTAACTAGATGATTACTTATTAGTTAGAAATCAAGTGTACGTTTACTTGAGTTAGTTACTAGATATTTAGTGGGTGTTATGGTGTACGGGAACCATAAATAGTTCAGAAAAATAAAAACAATGCTCCTAGCATTATTTTAGAGTTCCGGGTAATGTCCGGTTGTTCGGTTTGATACCGTTCCGTTAAAGTGCTAAGTTATGTCGTATAGTGTCCTTTATGTAACTTTTAGTGGCACTTTTAATTCCCTACACTTAGGAAAGCATACAGGATCATTTTGCCATATTTTTGTAAGTGACTAGCATGTTTAAATGCTGAATTTTGTTAATAAATGCAGAGTTTTGCAGTTTAAGTGGGTTTTAGGCACATTCCGGCACCTAAACTATCACCTAGTGATGCAGTTTTATGGTCCTCACTTCCCTACACACTACCCTAGTGTGATACTTTATTCCTGGCTCATACTGGGCTTCAAAATACTGTATGTCTATGTGCTGGCATTGTCAGCATGTGTCTGAGTTATCCGCTCACTGTGATAACTGTGCTTTGTGCATCAAGTTTGTCACTAAAGTTTGTGTGTAATAAATGGAGTGACAGTATGAAATGTGATGCATATGTATGTATGATACAAAAATCATAAAGCAGTTTAATCAGCAGTTGTAATCAAGCACAGTCATTAAGCACCAATTTAATATTAATTAATTGTACGGATACCTGAAATTTTGAGGGTTGTCACATAATGCACATCAACTTTACTACTCTGCTTTGGTCCATGTACTTTGGCAACCAAGTTATCAATTTTTAATCTCCTTTGTGACAACAGCTTCAGTAAATCGTGTGGTAAATGCTATAATTTTCATATATTTTAGAAATGTCATATTAGATTTTATATAGGATACAAAATATAAATTAGAAGTTTTTCTAACAGTCCAAAAGATACACTAGTAATATATAAAAATAAGTAGCAATTTTTAACCTGCTTGCAGTATGTTTCTTCTTCAGCCTGTATCAAGCATCCATGAACATAATCTCTGTTCGAGCCATCTTTTCTAATCTCCAATCCCTCATTGTTCAAAACATTTATCTCAAATTTTGTTTCCTTCAATTTTTTTAAACACAGCTTGTCTATGTTGTTATTCTATAAGTTTCAACAAACCGAGTCCATTCTGGCCCGTTTATCCTCTTACTTTTATGACCGATGCTCTGTACTGCAATCTTATACTTAAAACCCGTATAATCAACCAACTTTATCACTTCACACTTTCTTGGTAATTGGTTACTCATTATCCTTGGAAGTACCTATGTATATAAAATACACAACATTTAATATATCTTTAATTTTATAAATACAGTTTTTAGCATACAATTGTGATTTGAGCTAATTTGTTCTAAGAATATAGCTTACCAATCCCTCATTTAGGTCTGCCAATTGAGAGACGTTGATAATTATCATAAACTCCATCTGAAAGTAAAAAAAATACAATAACAGTTAAATACTAAAATATAAAATCAATTGTATCTGAAAAGCATTCTATTTAAGGTATAAAAAAATATCCAACACTCTGTAGGACCAAACTTATATGTTGTGTACTTCAATATGGTCCCTACAACAAACAATATGAATCTAACACTGTGTAAGATCAAATTTTTATTCTTGTATAATAAAAAAGTATTATATGGCAATAAAGTTTTCAAATATCCATGTTTGTGTCAACTTCAAACTTCAGTTTTTCTCAGCAAACAAGGCTATATTCACTTACAAATTAGACATATGAGTACTATAAACTGATTGCAGAATATTTTATCAAAATTAATATTGATAGAACAAATGTATCAACACTACATGGCAGTTCATACAATAATTCTAAAACCATTCGTAAAATTTACAACCAAATATTTATTAAACAATAATATTTCAGATTGTTATTTAGATGGAATGAATCAAAATGTAACTAAATAGGTTGATATAAATCTTATTATAAAATAAAGAAAACAAGTTCATATAAGTTTATCTGTTTTAACATCAGTAGATTATGATTTTGATGTTTATATAATTTGAAATGAGGAAACTGAAAGGAACATGTCAAAGCATACCTGTAAAATACACAAGAGAAAAAAAAATACCTGATCTAAAAATTTAAACTTCTGATCATCAAGTCTGAGGAAGAAGAAACTGTAGAGTTTTTTCGCCGGAGAAGAAGAGGTGAGATTGTATTGGGATTGTTGAAAATAAGATATTTATCTATTAACTTGTAATTGTTTATTTATTTAACTTATAATAATCTTTAATATCGGGATTTAAAAACTATTTTTAATTATATAAATATAAATATATTAAATTAACAGATAAGTTTTTCGTATTTAACATTTTAAATTTATAGTCAAGCAGTGGTTATTGCTGTGCAAAATTGCCCTATTTTAATGTAAAAGGGGGTAAAGTATAAATTTTACAAAATTTAATTTCAACCAACCAGTGTAAATGTAACATCTGTATTAACTCTATTTAATATACTTTTCATCTCCATTATTGAATATAAGCTCCAGAAAACATATTCGGAAGTTTTCTCAAATAACTTTCTTATCAAAATCGGCAAGGTTCTATTGAATAATATAGATTACACGCTATAAAATCAAGTATTGTCTCTTTGAATTTATTGTTTGTATTATGTATGTTAGATTAATCATTATTTGATGTTATGAGTATATGTTTGTCACTGACGGCGTTTCATATTCTTTCTTGAAGCAAATAATAATTGCTGTAATCCAGTGTATTTTTATCGATTAAGTACTACATTAACTTAAATGAAGTTACTGATAGCATTCTCTGTCACAATTTGTGCATGCATCTTCGTGATGTAAAAGGATTCTACATTACGATTGATAAATCAACCATATAATTTTTGGTTGATGCTCATTTGCTTAATTGTTGTGAGAGATGATGATTTTCGTTTTGTGCTTTGTTTTTATAATACCTTAAGTGTGTGATTATACAAATAGTCCGGTTAATATTTGGTACTTTTTTTTTAAGTGCTAATTTAGTTTAAGAGATGTTAGTGATGTCTATTTTAAAATGTTGTTTATCTATGACTTTTGTTGGATGTTGTTCATCTTTATAACTTGTAAGTTTAAATTGTTTATTGCAGATATGAGTCTATCCAATCAAACACCATCCTTTTTACAATTTCTTAATGAAGATGATTTTATATTTTTGGTATGTTTTTTAACTTTCTTGCTACTATTAGGATTCTACGTTAATTTTTGATGTAAGATGTTTGTTAACTACTGTTGCAGAATATACCACTTGATTTTCAGACTCTGTGGTGGGGCAAGGATGTCCCGTATGGGCGAATTGTAGAGTTACTTGATGGTGACAAATCATGTTTAGTACGAGTAAGGAAGAGAGATGATGATTGTATATTTACGGATGGATGGACAAAGTTTGTTAGAGATTGTTGTTTGAAAACGAAAGATGTTGTATTGGTGAAAGCTATTGGACGTTTGTCATTCGTTGTCTCATGTTTAAAAAAAATGTCTACGAGAACTCTTACATTTAAGCAAATATGGAGATGATGGAACTGAGGTTTCCTTCAAGAAAGCTGATGTAGTTGTTTTGGATGATTCAGTTTATGGAGATGATGGGTTTGATTTATTGGCTGCGGTATAAAATTTTGATGATAAAATACATGGTTTGATAACATGAGGGTGATAAGTAACTTTGATTATATTATGCTAATAACTTTTGAAATCTCATTTTGTAGGCTAAACACAAACAGCTTCTGGATTCCGGGGAAGTTGCTTTGGATGATGAGGATACTGAGCTTCGGTTGGTAATTCTAAGCAGTTTACGAGTTTTGAGGATATTTTTAATGTATATATACACATGTAATATTTATATTTTATTATGATTTAAAATATGGTTTCTTATATATGATTCTTCTTATAAATATAGTTTGCTGATGATGGGCTGTTTGATTCAAAGATTGCGCGTCTGGTTGATGAGTCAGATGTTAAAAATGCTGTAAATTTATAATTTTCTACGCATATATTTTTTTGTATAATAAGTATAAGAAGGTTTTTTTTAAATTTTGTTGTAGCCTGAAGATCATTCTGTAAAAATAGCTGATGATGTTAACGATCCTCAACTACAGTCTAAAGATTTTCCTGTTCGTGACATTTCTGCCTCTTCAACTGTTGTATCTAATGTATGTGTTTATTAGTTTTATACTGTCTATTTTATTATTGTCTCAATATATTGATATTCTTCTTTATGATTGAGTCTTAAACTTCAAAGCTGAGTTGAGAAGATAGTTTGTGTTGACAAAGAAAGTTATAAAATTTCAACTATTTAGAGTTGTTATATTCTAAATTAATTTACTTAGGTTGAAAAGATGCACAAACTTCATGGCAAGACAATTGTAGAGGATAATGAAGCTGTTGATAGACTGTGTAAAGTTCGAAAGGTTCGTTTAGTATCATCCACTTCAAAATCAGTCTTACACTTTACCACACATGCTGAAGACAGACTTGTAAGCTTTTGCGGTCGTTGCTTTGTTTCGTTATTTCAACAATTTCAGTTATATATCAATATTTTATAAAATTCACTATTCAATTTTCTGTTTTTTAGCATCTGCCATCAGATGTCTCTTCTGCGTTGGATATGCATACTGATAATCCTAAGCCTATCAAGATCCAGAATCTCAAATGTGAAGTCCAGGAACTGTTTACAACATCTCAAAAAACCAATACTGGATTCAACTACTCTGTTGTTGGATGGTCTTCTTATCTGAGATCTTGCAATATTGCTTTTGGTGATGAACTTTCGTTAGAGTTTCACAAGTCTACTAAATTCCTGAAGTTAAAAAAAAGTTGTGCATACGGTCACAAAGATAAAGTCCTCTTAGTTTCATGTTATGATTGTTTGTGGTTGTACATTTGGTTCGTTTGTGGTACTAATTTTGCTTCTTAGACATGTTCTATATGTAGTTATGTCTATAAACAGATTTCATTGTCAATGGGTGGGTGCTACTTTTTTTGTGGATAGCACAATGGAAATACTCCTATGTATCTTATATATTAACTGATGATGCATGTCTATAGTTGTCTTTTAGCTATAATAGATAACACGTTTTGGTACAATATCTATACACTTTTTTGTGGATAGCACAATGGAAATACTCGTATGTATCTTATATATTAACTGATGATGCATGTCTATAGTTGTCTTTTAGCTATAATAGATAACACATTTTGGTACAATATCTATACACATATGTATATGTTCTATCAATATGTGTTATGCATGGTTTTCTAAGAAACGACCTGTGTTTGCACATGGGTCTTACCGCTAGTTAATTCAAATAAATAATATTATAAATGAGATGGAGATTAAACTAAATACTAATTATCCATAAGATATTAAACTAATAATATTTAGTACAAGGGTTATCTATAATATAAGATATTAAATTAAATATTCAAATAAATAATACTAGGTTAGAACCCCGTGTATTACACGGGTTGAATAAATGTAATTTTATATATTAAATAATAATAAAAAGTTATATATTTGAGAACCCCGTGTATTGTACCGGTTGAGTTAATTTAATTCTATATATTAAATAATGAAAAAGTTACATTTTTAAGAACATCATGTGTTATACGGGTTGAGCACATGTAATTTTATATACCAAACAATAAAAAGTTATATCTTTATAAACCCTATCTATTATATGGATTGAATAAATCTAATTTTATATACTACATAATAAAAGTTTATATTTTTTAAAAACCCCGTGTATTACACGAGTTGTATAAATGTAATTTTGTGTAGTAATATCTTTAAAAAAAACTAACGGATATACTCGATATATGATAAATGCGGTGATTGTGGTAATGGTTCTTATAAATGTCACGTAAACATAGTGACTACCGTATTTGAGTTGAGAATTGAACACGGAAATAAAAGTATAGAACCAATAAACATTGATTAATATTTTTGTTTACCCCTTATAAACATTTTTAAAATAGGTTCTATTCTTAATTACTTTAGTTTAATAAAATAAATAAATAAAATTTTGTTTCCCCCCGGCTAGAAATTACGATTTTACACCAGTTTATTATTTTATACCCACTTTAAAATTACGGTTTTGCCCCCATTTTAAAATTACGTCTTTTCCCCCGGTTTAAAATAAAATTATGCTTTTGCCACCAGCTAAAAGTTACGAATTTTCCCTCGGTTCAAAATTAAGATATCACCGTCAATTCAAAATTACGTTTTTGCCTCAAGTACAAAATAAAAATATGGTTTTCCCCTAGCTAAAAGTTAGGATTTTACCCTCGGGAATTTTTTTTTGATTTTTCCCCCAAGTAAAAATAAAAATATGACTTTTCACACAGCTAAAAATCGTGTTAAGTAGTTGCATAACACTCTTTTTACTTTTTCTTTCTAGCAAAACTATAGTACTATTTTTTTAGTTGGTTGAGAATTATTCGGTCATCGCCCCGCAACGCGAGCGGGGCATCACCTAGTTGTATATAACATTTGTAATTGTTAACAGTGTTTTATATTATATTGTATTGTATGGCCTATAATTAAATTTGGAATTTTGTATAACTTAATTAATATTTTATTTTTTTCGGTTTTGAGAAGATAAAAGCAAATACGCAATTCCTCACCCATAATTGTGTATTATAATGCCATGTATATTGTAACTTTTTTTTTTTTTTTGATTTTTTATTATATTATATTAATTATCTATAAGAGATGGCCTAATATAATGACAAGTGTCCCTAAAGTGGTTTCTTTTATTATATAGTATAGATTATAAATGAGATGGAGATTAAACTAAATACTAATTATATCCATAAGATATTAAACTAATAATATTTAGTAGAAGGGTTATTTATAATATAAGATATTAAATTAAATAATATTTAGTAGAAAGGTTATCTATAATTAATTAGATGAGATTAAAATAAAATAATAATTATCTATAAAAGATAGTCTAATATGATGACAAGTGTCCCTAAAGTGGTTTCTTTTATTATATAGTACTAGCGGTAAGACCCGTGTGCAAACATGGGTCGTTTCTTAGAAAACCATGCATAACACATTTTATTAAATGACGAATGATTATACATTTTATTAAATCAATAACTGGATAGCAAAAATCGATTGCCAGTGTGTAAATAATGTACATGAATAGGTTTTATGCCACTATATTCCATCACCAATTTTGAAATACTAACATAATAATGCGCGAAAAGGTGAGGTATAATATAACCACTCGGGCTCATTCAAGCTCGACTCGAGCTTTTAGCAAGCCGATATCGAGTAGCTCACTCCAGCTCCACTTGAGCTTTTAGCAAGCCGACTCGAGCTTTTGTAGGGCTGCCAAAGACAAACATTGTCTAAAAGGCCTCGTCCACATCATCCGATCATACAAGAATGTATTTGAAGTCTTACTTCGCCTAAGACTTGCCTTTAGGATGTACAGCAGGATCTCGCTTAGCTTTAACCTTCCATGCTTCATTGATTTGCACCTATAAAATACATTTACCCAATTTTGCTAAGGTGTCATTTGGTAGTCTTTCAATTTGGCAGGTAATATTTGGGCCTAGCACCTGGGTTTCTGATCGGTGGATCATTTGTCAATGGGTTAGTCATAATGTATTTAATGATATAACTATATAGCTGGGAAAAAAATATTATTATGGAATTTAGGAGGATGTTTGGATGCAAATACCATTACACACCAGCTCACCTTATTAATATATAGAAATGGCCAGTTGTTTTTTTTTTTTGAAAGGCGTCAATTGTCATTGAAGTAAAAACACAAGAGCAAGCTGCTCAAGTGTTTGGTACAGTACAGAAAAAAAATACATACATTTTAACACGTTTCATGAAACCAAACCATAAGTTCACAAGTCACTCTCAATTCTCTCTAAAACTCTTTAAAAAATAGTCTTCACAATCCGACTCTTTGAACTCCCACTCTTCGCACTCTGATCCGGGCTTGATTGATGAGATCATTATAATTCCGGCTCAGGAGGCAGTCAAACTTTTAGCTAAGAAGTCGAATCCTCACAACGGTCCAACTTATAGTCCAGGAGGTCGAATCCTCACAACCATGTAATAGGCAACCGGTGCTTGAAAGGGGTCGCAAGGAAGGTCATTAGTGTTTGGTGAATGCATATTTTTCTATTAAAATCCTTTGTATAATGACGCTCAGTTTTGGCATCGGTACCGGTACCAATTTTCCACGTTTTTCGATACCGGTACCGTCGAATGGGTACCGTGCTCATCCCTAGTTGAAGGGTAAACTTTTTTTTATATTTGATTAAATCAAGTAATTTAATACAATTAAAAGATCTCTTATTGTTGTTTTTTTATTTTTAAAAAATTAACATAAAGTAACTGATTTAGGAGGATGGAATTTAGGAGGATGTTTGGATGTAAATGCCATTACACACTATCTCACCTTATTAATATATAGAAATGGCCACTTGTATTTTTTTTTGAAAGGCGACAATTGTCATTGAAGTAAAAACACAAGAGTAAGTTGCTCAAATGTTTGGTACAGTACAGAAACAAAATTGTACAGCAGACCAAAACTAATACATGAGTTACCAAATCATATTAAACTCTCTCCATTGTTTCCATTCCATATTAACAATAGCTGTCCTTGAACTGATCCATATGGCTAGTTGTATATCTCTCACTTTATCTATTAAACCTTGTTCCTTCCCAACCTGTTATGACTAAACCTGATTGCACAGTGAACTGCTCGTACAAAGTGACTCTATTTTATTAATAATAAACTGATAAAATTACAAATGTAGAACACGAATCTATATTTATACTATCCTAGAACACATTAAAATAAATTATTTTAATACTGGCCCTTATCTTAACAAAATAGATAATACTGATTTAGATATTTTCGGAACACGCCCTTTTAGTATAGAGATTAACAGTGGTTTCAACCACTATTTTAGTAAAAAAAAACTGGATATAAGTGGATTGTACTACATTAAAAGATTGGATTCGAAACCAACAGAGGTTTCAACCACTATTTTAACCGAACAGTGGTTTCAACCACCGTTTTAACCCAACAGTGGTCTCAACTGCCGTTTTAAATCAACAGTGGTTTCAAACCACCGTTTTAACCCAACAGTGGTCTCAACCGCCGTTTTAACCCAACAGTGGTCTCAACCGCCGTTTTAACCCAACAGTGGTTCAAACCACCGTTTTAACCCAACAGTGGTTTCAAACATCTGTTTTATTTTCTAACATGTTCACAACAAACAGAGGTTTCAAAACATAAAACAAACCTTTTCCAAATACATGTTTTACAACAAACATGATATAAAAAGGAAGAAAACATGATTTGAAGAAGAAGATGAAGAACAAACCATATACCTTTTTCGGATAATCATATGAAAATGGAGATTGATAATCGCCGTTGCCAGTGTTTTTGTAAAATACGTGCGTTTTAATCCAGTAGGACTTGATTTACTTTATTTGTCATCAAACTGGACGATCAACATACATCAATTAAACCATCAACGCAGCTAGGGTTTCAATTGTGATCTATAAATCGAGTAAATTATGAATCGATGAACATAAAGCTGAATATGAATAGATATAGAACATACCATAGCTATAATTGATATAAAAGAGCTGAATATGAATAGAAATTGAAGAGCGAACAACGTTGTGTGAAATTAAAGCTGAAGCACCTAATAATCAACAATTGTAACCAAATAAAATGCAGAATATTGCTTATAAATTGATCCACTAAGCTATAATACTTCAAAAAAAAAAAATAGATGTTATAGTATAACTTACCTCAATTATTCGAGCACAAATAGCATCAGTAATACCCTCACCATGTTCCCTCTGCTCTCCAGCAATTATCGTAAGATCAGTAATAATCGGCTTCGAATTGATTTACTTTATTTGTAATCGAACTGGACGATCAGCATACATCAATTGAACCATCAACGCAACTAGGGTTTAAATTGTGATCTATAAATCGAGTAAATTATGAGTCGATGAACATAAAGCTGAATATGAATAGATATAGAACATACCATGGCTATAATAGATATAGAAGAGCTGAATATGAATAGAAATTGAAGAGAGATCAACGTTGTGTGAAATTAAAGCTGAAGCACCTAATAATCAACAATTGTAACCAAATAAAATGCAGAATATTGCTTATAAATTGATCCACTAAGCTATAATACTTCAAAAAAAAAAAGCTGAATATGAATAGATATAGAACATACCATGGCTACTTGATCCTTCATTTGTTCAATTACTGCTGCAAGTTCAGAGCTATACATAGAAGATCAATTCTACTGCGGATAACTCCATTACATTGGCAAAGAGTGTATGCAGGGCCATTCGAAAGTCAAGGTGTTTTCCAACGATCATCAACGATAAAAGGCCTGAATGTTCAGTTAATCTTCAGCAGAGAACCATCAATTTCCAATTGCTCGTCGATATAGTTATGATGCAGGCAGTTGAAACCCACAATTAAGGATCCCACTGAGATATGTATCTACCAATGTAGTTTACATATGAACACACACATGAAACCCACGGTTGAGTCTCGTGTAAGCAAACAAAGGTAGATTTAAAAGTTAAAGACAATAAACCAGAAAGAACAACTGAATCCCTTGCTGAACCATCTATATTATTCTTATTCCTAGGTATTTAGTCCCTCTAAAGTCCTAAATTGGCTACCTTTTGGTAATCTTTTCTATAACTAACCATAATAATTAGCTAGTTTTTTTTTTATAATAACGTGATTTAGGAGGTTATTTTGTTTTGGGTCAGAATGGTTAGAACATTAAGGGTCGATTAAAAAAGGGGTTTTCGGTTCGGATAAGAGTGGGTTCCAGTCGAACCAGGTTTCGGGTCTGAACTGAGTTGTTTCTTAAAAAAAAGAACGTGTAACTATATATTAATTTACCTTGGCTTTTTGAATAAACAACAAACATCACAAAAATCATATTATCACTATCTGAATCATTGACGTGTAACTATATATTAATTTACCTTGGCTTTTTGAATAGTTCGTCCTCTAGATTCATCTTTTATGTCAACAGTAGATGTCATAATCTCTGCAATTAGTTTTTGAAACAACATAAATATAAATAATACATACAATTCACACATCCCATGCTAGAATTATACCGAATAACTGTCATAAACATTCTTACTCTTCTCAACGGCAAATCCACTGTTCTTGAGAATCTCTGCAATTGTGACAACAGTCGCAATAGCTGCAGATATAACCAAGATAAATTATCAGTAATATAATAATGTATAAGCAGTACATATGCTACTAAATATTGTTGCAACAAAAATGCCAACAATGCCTTCTCTATTAACTGGAAGAAAAACAAAACTAAAAGACATAATAATATCCTAAGTTTTTAGTCTCATGCTGTGTTACACAACTTTTTAGTCTCTATCATATAACAATAGTAAGTGATCCAGTAGTTTACTGGAAAATTTAGCATATCAAAGTTCAAACATCTCAATGCACATCAAATTAAAAAGTTGCTACATATTTAATAATATTATAAAAAGTACAACAGTTAAACTACTATTTCCAAACTAATGAAATCATTAAAATGGTAGATATAGGCATCATCACTTAGAATAATTCCATTAGAAGCTTCGGCATTGTTGAACAAGCAAGCAGCGATCTCCTGAGCCTTCTGTTTCACGAGCTCGGTCTCATCTACAGGCGGAAGTACGGTGTTGTAGGCTGAAGCGGAATCAGGAGACTGTTAAGTGACTATTCAATGATAAGTAATATCCAATTAGGGTTTGGGATTAGGAAAGATGAAACGCAAAGGACTGATGAAATATAAATCTCTTAGTAATAAACCAATAATAAACACATATGAACTGAAATATAAATCTCTTACCATTTGTAAAGAAAGAAGATAGAAGAAACATAATAGAAGCCGAGGCAGAGCAATCATAACCTGAATCGATTGGATCTGCAGGAAGAGAGAAGATACAATTGGGGATGAATATGAAGAATAATGAAGAAGAAACATAACCTGAATCGATTGGATCTGCAATATATACCAATATCAATGAATGATTATACCTGAATCAATCGAGATCTGAATCATCGAAGAGAGAGTAGAGAGAGAGATTGGAATGGGTTTTTGAAATTATGATCGGGTTTGGATTTGGGTTTGAATTGATATTTGAGAGAGAGAAGAATTAAAGCTCTGATGACATTAAATGCAAATTACATATCCCTATAAGTTTTAAATTTCAAATTACCCTCTCATTTTAATGAAACATCAGTGGTTTGAATTTTGAATAAACATCAGTGGTTTCATAATTGAATGTGGGCCAGACCTTTGAAATTTGAAAGTGGGGCAGTGGTTTGATGACAGATCTTTGAATTATGATGTCACTATGCTCCCTCTATGGCTGCCACCTCATCGTTGAAGACATAAGAAAAGCATTGTTGGACAGCCTCTATGGCTGCCACATAAGCTTTTCTTATGTCACTGAGGTTTCTCCTTTTATTGAAAGTATAGATAGATAGCTTAAAGGAAGTTGGTCTTCATCAACATCCCGGCACAACGCGTGGGTTAACGTCAACTCGTTAATATACTAAATGTTTCCATTTTTACGATCATTCCAATGTACCAAAATTAAGACACAAAACGTTTTCATTTTTACGATCATTGATATTAAATAAATACATTTTAAATTATGTTCCCCAAATATTAAATAACATAATTCATACACCTATGAAATAATTTCCAGATTCAAAATATTATTCCTATGTAACCTTTATTTAATACCAGTTACCCTCACGTAATACCAACTAGGTGACTTTCCTCGCGCTATGCGGCGGGAATTCGGTTGGTATCCCTTTGGTTCATTATAACAGGGAATTTGGTCGGTATCGGTTCGATTCCTTACAGTATTGGCATGATACTGGCACTTGGTTTAAACTTATGATATGTCCAAAAATTTGAATTTTACATTGAAAACCATGAAAAATGAATAGCGGTGTCAATTTTGATAATAATTATATTGGTATAGATTTTGGTATCAACTCAATTCGTCATGGTAATATTTTGAAAAATAAACTCTTTTTTCAACAAAGTTTTTACCCGAGCAACGTGAAAAAGAAATACTAAACACAGTTGGTATGGCCGTTGTTCGATCGGTATCGCCGTATCGATTTCGTGACACCAACCGCTATAACACCGACACTTGATATAGCCTACGATACAATATATAGACTCTATTTCGAAGTTCGAACATAACCCAATTTTTAATAAAATTTACACAGGAACATCAAGAAAAGCAGTCAAACATAACTACTTATTTAGTTTTTAAAGAGAATAAACGCAAGTATAAAATCAAATTAATAAAACAATTAAACATATTAAATGTATATATCATATACAAAATAGTCTTTTTTATAACAATAACTAATATAATAATAAAATGATAATTATAATATAGATAATAATTACAATAAAATATTTATTTGCAGTTACTATTCATAAGACTTACAATTACAATTATTATATTATATATATTAATAAATTATTACTATTACTATATATTAATATTATTATTACTTTACTATATATTAATAAAGCAAATGTAATGAATAGTGATTTTAATATATTTTAATAATATATATTTTTAATACCTTTACAATTTTTATATAATATATATTCTCTTTACTTTCTAAGTTGGATAAGCTTGGTGTCAACCAATACTGGTATCGAAAATACCGGTACGGTACGGTTCATTATCGGTACATGAAGGTAAAAATCGGCACCAGCTTGATACAGAAAACGCCAAAAGTCGGTACCGGATTGAGTTTGAAAATCTTTTAGTTCGGAAAATTCGGTACTGCTACACGGTACCATTTGCTCATCCCTGATCACGGGTGTCGTATAAACAACAACGGTGGGTAGGGATGAGCTCGGTGGCAACCGATACTGAAAATACCGGTTACGGTACCGGTATAAGAAGGTAAAAATCGATAGCGAACCGGTACTAGGAACGCCAAAAGTCGGTACCAAATTGGTACTTAGGATCCTTCGATTCTGGAAATTCGGTACCGGTACCCAATATTATTTGCTCATCTCTGACCACGGGTTTCATACGAACAACATCATTAACATATAACTTTTTTGGTTGATTTTCTTTCGATTATTTTTACTGTTTTTTACATTTTCTTTTTATTTTTGTTAGTGGTTCCGTGTGCAACGCGCTCGTAGTGATTTCAAAAAAACATGTAAACACAGACTAAATAACAAAAGAAGTTCGCCGCAATGCGACTAGGGTGATAAACCTAGTTAATATAGATAATAGCATCACAAATTTTAAATACAATAAAATGATATATCTAGCCATCAAGTACAATTTATTGTCCACTTATTCTAGTAAGTAATGGTTAGTTTATTTTAGCAATTTAATTAATATAAAATAAAAGAAAGAAAGAATTACACCGTTAGTCCTTGTGGTGTCTTCCAAATTTCAATGTCGGGTACTAATAGTTTTTTATTGCAAAATTAGGTATTAGCGTTCTAATTTGCCACACTGTTGAGTACTAAGGCCAAACCTTGTCATAATGTTCAGTACTAAGGACAAACCTTGTTAACCTTTTTGTTAAGTTTTATTAAAATGACTAAAATGCCCTTTAATAATTAAATTTTTTGTCATTTTGTAAAACTTAAAAAACCGCAGGAACTATATGTGTTAATTAACCAAACTTGTTAAATCAAACAAAAAGAAAGCCCGCCTTTCAGGGGGTCTTCTCCGGCAAAGTCATCGGATTTCAATTATATCGGATCCGTAAAAATTGACCATTTAACTTATTTTTTTCGTTAATGTTTATCTCTGTCGCAACCCCCGCCCCCTAATAACCCGGGAACGGGCGGCCGCGAGATCAGTTTTGGTGGTATATCGGTGTTTATCATTTTGGCAACGGAATTTACATCAGGACCGTAGTTAGGAAATATTTTATCAGAGTAAAATACCACGCTTTTATAATATTAAACACATGGGAAAATCCCAAGTTTCAAATACATACATTTTATAGGGATAAAACCCTATTTTATTTAAATAAAACATCTCTTTAGTTTAGGTAACTTTATAGCCACTTTTCCAAGCCTTCAGTGCTGTCCAGCTGGCTTCTATTTGGCTTTGATATTTTGTTACCTGAAACGCGTTTAAAAACATTTTGTCAGTGGGAAATACTGGTGAGTGAATCCCAGTTTAATCAAGATAAGTAAAACCATTGTACAGTATTGAGGGCGATCTCGCAGTTACATTTGTTTCCATCTACTTTAATTACCACCCACGATACTGTCAACCCGACTTGTGGTCATGTTACTACTCACAATGTAGTAACAAATTTTGTATACAAAACCCCAACATACCGACGATAATTGTATAATACAAATATTCAATCACTGTTTAATATAATGTTAATAAATTGAGGTTTTGTAAAAACAGTTTGCAAAAAGGAGATTACTCACATTGTTGTCTTAGGGTTTTCTTTAAGGATTTCCTGGTGATTATCTATAAATTACACAAATGCACACGCGTTAGTATAATAACTCAATATTTACATTAGTAATACCCTCCCCGAGACGGCATTCCAACGACTACGTCGGGCAGAACCACGACAGCCGTTACGGAACCCTGGATCAATCGGGCAGCGTATCTAATACGTAACCGGGGTTATGATACTTGCAACGAGGCAGGGCTTCGCTAATTAGGGGGGTATTATAACAACCCTCCTGAAATTTTTCTGACACCCTTATATATTTTAAAATACCCCTATATGTCGTAAAATACACCCCGTATGTGAAAACCGAGCCCAAAATATAAAATATCATTTAAAATAAATAAAAAAACAAGAAAAATTGGGGTTCTGGCGGGCCGCGTAAGCCACCCCTTAATCCTTACGCGGGCCGCGACAACTTAAAGGTCAGGCGAACCCCTGTGTTGACACGTGTCATAACGCGTGTTGAACCTAGTCATGACCCGGATCAGCTACACCTAGACCCCCTAGGACGCGGGCCGCGTAGGCCTTGGCCTAACCTTTACGCGGGCCATGAGAAAGTAAAAACCAGGCCCTATAAATAGAGGGCATCGGGCCTTCAGTCTGCTCGTTCAATTCTTTTCTAAATCTCGAATTTCTGAAGTAATAGGCATAATCTTCGAGTATAATACCCCCTAATTAGCGAGGTTCTGCTCCGTTGTAAGTATTATAACCCCAGTTACGTATTAGATACGCTGCCCGATTGATCCAGGGTTCCGTAACAACTGTCGTGGTTCTGCCCGACGTAGTTGTTGGAATACCATCTCGGGGAGGGTATCGTTAATATAAATTAAGGGTTATTATACTAACATATGTACATTTGTGTAAATTATAGATTAACACCAGGAAACCCTAGAAGAAGTCTAAAACAGCAATGTGAGTTTATCCGCTTTTTGTAAATCTTTTTGTGAACTGTTTTACAAAACCTTAAATGCTTAACAATGTGATTAAGCAGTGATTGAGTCTTTGTAGTTCTTCAATTACTACCGGTATGTTGGGGTTTTGTATACAAAATGTGGAACACGTTACCATTGGACGACGAGTTAGCCAATGTGTAATATGACCCACCAGTCAGGATTGACAGTACTGAATGAGTAATTGTGTAGAAATAAACAATATGATCGCTCTCAATACTGTGTTAATTGATAAAATGTTTCTTGATTAAACTGGGATTCACTCACCAGTATTTCCCACTCACAAATGTTTTTAAAACGCGTTTCAGGTAACACAATGTGACAGCCAATTAGTAAAAAGCCAACTGGAGAGCACTGACGGCTTGGAAAAAATGTGGCTATAAAAGTTACCCAAAAAGACGATGTTTTAAATTCAATAAAATAGGGTTTATCCCTATAAACATGTTGTAATAAAGAAACTTGGGTTTTACCCATGTGGTTATTAATATAAAATATGGTGGTTTTACTCTGATAAACATTTCCTAACTACGGTCCTGATGTAATTTCCGCTGCCTAATTAATAACTGATACCACCACAAACGAATGATTGCGGCCGCCCGTTCCTGGGACAGATAAGGGGGCGGGGGTTGCGACAGAAGGTGGTATCAGAGCTTAGCCACTGATTCAGCCACGGGAGTGTTCTGCTGACATCAATATATTATCCAAATTGTTAGGAAATAAATTTTGAATATACGTGAATATCTGTATTTTATTGTTATGTGTTATTTGACTATTTGTTAGTTTACAGTATGAGTGATCAAGGACCCTCAGACGTGTATCGTCAGTTGTCCGATTCACCTAGGAGTGAAGGTACCTCTTCCCAGCCTACCCTCTCTGGGTATTCCGCTGATAAGGAAGAAGAGATGTTTGCCTTTAAAGCTCTGTCTGAATAGCCATTCCCTCAGAAAAAGAGATGATGGTTCAGTAAGGGAGCCTTTGAGCGTAGAAAAAGAATGAGAAAGTTGCAACAGCAAAGAGTCCTAGCAGCCGCTAAGCGAGAGTCAGATGCCCATACACAGGATATGCTTAATAGGAGCTTAGCTAATTTCCATATCCTAGCAACAACTGCTGCCGACCCAAGTCTGGAACAACTAGTAGCCCCACAACCCTTACCTCTAATTCCCACTCAGCCAATGGAAGTAGAAATGCATGATTTCAACCCTGGGGAAATACCTAGGATACCAGGCCCTAATCCCTTAGACCCAAATTATGATCCATGGTTTGATGATCTTAGGGATTATGTGCAACGCTACTATCTAAACGACGAAACCTTGCCAAACATAGCAGCGTATCCAGGTCTGGACCCTCTAGATCCCTTTTATGATAACGATGAATACATTAGGGAGATTTTAGAGAATCCGTACCCTCAGGAGAATCCCATGCCACAGTACCCAGATCCAGTACCAGCACCTGCACCCCCAATTAGTGTAGAGAACTTGCAAGAACTCCGAACTTTCGGAGAAGAAATCTTAGAGAGTAGTGAGAGGATGAGATATGCAGGAGAACAACTCGTCTGGAAATATGACGAGCGTCAGATGGATTTCGGGAGAAATCCATACCCATGAAAATGATAGTGGAGTTGGTAATATATATATATATATATATATATATATATATATATATATATATATATATATATATATATATATAGTGTGAGGTTCATTGGGGAACGCTAAAAAAGTGGGGAACAGTGGGGAACCGACTCAAACGAACTCCGATTGAACTCATTCCAGCGGCGTTAGAACCGTCTCGTCGAACCCTAACTAGGATCTCTTAACCCTAAACCCTAAATCATAACCTCTAAACCCTAAATATATTAGGGTTTGGCTTTTAGGGTTTAGCTTTAGGGTTTAGAGTTTAGCTTTAGGGTTTAGGGTTTAGCTTTAGGGTTTAGCTATAGGGTTTAGCTTTAGGTTTAGCCTTTAGGGTTTAGCTTTTAGGGTTTATAGTTTAGATTTTACGGTTTAGCTTAAGTTTTAGCCTTATTTTTTAGCTTTAGGGTTTAGAGTTTAGGAGTTAGGATTTAGGGTTTAGGGTTAAGAGATCTTAGTTAGGGTTCGACGAGCCGGTTCCAACGCCGCTGGAATGAGTCCAATCGGAGTTCGTTTGAGCCGGTTCCCCGCTGTTCACCACTTTTTTAGTGTTCCCCACTGAACCTTCCCCTATATAAATATAATCTAAATATATATAAAATAATAATGTATTGTAGTATAGACCAATTTGTGGTTAGTGATGCATAACAGTGTTGTAATTTTTAATTCCTGTTTTAGTGTGTATTTGACGCATACTATATAAAAAGAGTAAAGTCGCAATGCTCGACGTTTTTGACCAATATGTGTATTATGTGGTTGTTACTTAAACTATTAATTATTCTGAGATATTAATAATTGGCAAATGTTTAAATTCAGATGGCCGACGAAGTAAATCAGGGAAATCTGAATAATGATAACCAGAGTAACAATAACTCGGGTAACGAAAATCTAAACAACAACAACAATGGAAACCAAGTGGATAACAGTGCCATCCAACACATAGTAGCACAAGGAATAATAGATGCGATGCCATATATTATTCAAACGGTTAAAGAAGCAGAAAATAAAAGTAAACATGATAGCAAGCGACCCTCTGAACCTGAAAATAGCGTGAACAATGGACCCGTACTTCAAATGCCATCCCCAAAAGAAGAAGAACCGTATCCTACGGTTGTTCTTACAAAGAATTATGGTCTTGTAAACCAATGGAATTCTCGGGCAACGAAGGGGCCATTGTAACTCTACGTTGGATAGAAAAGACTGAGGCAGTCTTAAGAATAAGCAAGTGTGCAGATGTAACAACCCTCAATAAATTGATACTCTCGAATATTTCCGACACCCTATTATATTTTAAAATGTCCCAATATGTCTTTAAAAATACCCCGTATGTGAAAACCGAGCCCGAAATACAATATAACATTTAAAAATAAAAATTTAAATCTGAAATATAAGCTGAGGCGGGCCGCGTAGACCCATCCCAACCTTTACGCGGGCGGTATCAGGGTTAGAACCTGATTCCGTTTGATTTCTTTAGTTCAGGCGGGCCGCGTAAGCCTTAGCTTACATTTACGCGGGCCGGGTAAGATCTAAATTGTGGCGCAGCCTGGTGATGACATGTGTCATCATCGTGTCAAGTCTATACGCTAATCCGGACGAGCTACACGTTGACCTGGAGTCAACGCGGGCCGCGTAAGCCCAGCCCATGTGTTACGCGGGCCGCGTAAGGACCAGTTTCAGCAACTATATAAGGAGGCCTCGGGATTTCACTTTCAGTCGCTCATTTCTTTCTTTCTAAATGAATTTCTGAAGTTATAGGCATAATATTCAAGTATAATACCCCCTAATTAGCAAGGTTCTGCTCCGTTGTAAGTATTATAACCCCGGTTTCGTACTAGATACGCTGCCCGATTGATTTAGGGTTCCGTAACAACTGTCATGGTTTTGCCCGACGTAGTTGTTGGAATGCCGTCTCAGGGAGGGTATCATTAATATTTTCAAAGGGTTATGATACTAACCTATGTACATTTGTGTAAAATATAGATTATTCCCAGGAAACCCTTACGCGAAGTCTAAGATAGCAATGTGAGTTTATCCTCTTTTTGTTAACCTTTTTGTAATATTTTACATAACCTTAAATGTTTTCCAATGTGATTAAGCGGTGATTGAGTCTTTGTAGTTCTTCAATTACTGCCGGTATGTTGGGGTTTTGTATACAAAATTTACTACTGCGAGTAGTAAGTCGGGGATGACAATACGTTACCATTGGACAATGAGTTAGCCAATGTGTAATATGACCCACAGGTCAGGATTGACAGTACTGAATGAGTAATTGTGTAGAAATAAACAATGTGATCGCTCTCAATACTGTTTTAATTGATAAAATGTTTCTTGATTAAACTGGGATTCACTCACCAGTATTTCCCACTGACAAATGTTTTTAAAACGCGTTTCAGGTAACACAATGTGACAGCCAATTAGTAAAAAGCCAGCTGGAGAGCACTGAAGGCTTGGGGAAAATGTGGCTATAAAAGTTACTTAAAAGACGATGTTTTAAATTCAATAAAATGGGGTAAATGTTTAAAATTCAGATGGCCGACGAAGGAAATCAAGGAAATCTGAATAATGATAACCAGAGTAACATTAACGTGGTTAATGAGAATCCAAGCATCAATAACAATGGAAACCAAATGGATAATAGTGCCGTTCAACATATAGTGGCTCAAGGAATCATAGATGCAATGCCATTTATTATTCAAACGATTCAAGAAGCGAATAATAAAAGTAAGCATAGCAGTAAGCGACCCATCGAACCCGAAAACAGTGTGAACAATGGACCCGTACTTCAAATGTCCATTCCCAAAAGGAGAAGAACAGTGTCTTACGGTTGTTCTTATAAAGAATTCTGGTCTTGTAAACTAATGGAATTCTCGGGCAACGAAGGGGCCATTGCAACGCTATGCTGTATAGAGAAAACTGAGGCAGTCTTAAGAATAAGCAAGTGTGCCGAAGAAGATAAGATACTGTTTGCTTCTAATATGTTTAAGAATTCAGCACTAGAATGGTGGAACACTATCCTCCAATCAAGAGGAAGTGATAGAACTTACAATATGCAATGAGAAGAATTTAAGAACAAGGTAGAAAGGAAATTCTGCCCCCCCCCCCCAATGAGAAGGAACAGATAGCAAACAAATTCCTAAACCTTAGGATGACTGGTGTAGATAGTAAGGGATACACTAAATTATTCTTCGAATATGCTAGAATAGTGCCAACTCTTGCTTCACCAGAACCAGTATTGATCTCCCGTTATATTTGGGGATTAATCGGTGAGATAAGACACGTAGTCAAGGCAGCTAGACCTCAAACCATAGAAGAAGCTGTAGAACTAGCAAATACCTTGACAGATGAATTAGTCCGTACCCGAGAAGAAGATCAAAGAAGGAACCTAACCCAAAAGCTCACACAAGAATTCCGTTCTGGAAATTCTAACCGTGGGAAAAATATAGGTTCTACCTCTACACCTTACTGTAAGAATTACAAAAGAAAGCATTCAGGAAGATGCTCCATATACTGTAACTTTTGCAAAATATCGGGACACAAGGAAGAAAATTGCAGGAAGAAAGCTAATAACAGGATATGTTACAACTGCGAAGAACAAGGTCATATCAAGCTTAATTGCCCAAAATTAGCTCCAGCTACAAACAACAAGAATACTCAAGATGCTAGAGCATTTTTTCTAACTGCAGATGAAGCCAAGATGATTCCAGATGTCATAGATGGTACGTTTTTAGTTAATGATGTTTATGCTAAAGTATTTATTTGACTCTGGTGCAAACCAAAGTTTTATTAATACATCATTTTGCAAATTTCTAAATCAGTCATTAACTAAACTACCACAAGAATGCTTAGTAGAGACAGCTAATGGAGAAACTGTTAGGATTTCTGAAATCTTGCAGCGAGCAAGCATAGAAATTTTAAACCAAAAGTTTAGGGCAAACCTTTATCCTATGAATTTGACAGGATTTGATGTTGTATTAGGAATGGATTGGTTAATAGCCAATAAAGCCAGTATTTTATGTGATCAAAAGTCAATTCAAGTAAATTCACCAAAAGGTAAAATGATCACAATTAAAGGAGATAAACCATTTAGATCTACAAAATTCATCTCTGTGATGAAAACTGCTAGTTATATAAGAAAAGGTTCTATAGTGTATTTGATTTACATAATCACTAACACTAAAGGAAAGTATTTAAAGGATATTCCAGTAGTATCTCAGTTTTCAGATGTATTTCCAGAAAAATTGCCAGGGCAACCTCCAGATAGAGAAGTTGAATTCAGAATCCATTTAATACTAGGAACAACACCGATTGCCAAAGCACCTTACCGTTTGGCACCTGCAGAAATGCAAGAATTGAATAAACAATTAGACGAATTGTTAGAGAAAGGATTTATACAACCTAGTTCGTCGCCATGGGGAGCGCCAATACTATTTGTTAAAAAGAAAGACGGATCAATGCGTATGTGCATTGACTACCGTGAATTGAACAAAGTCACGATTAAGAATCGGTACCCAATACCAAGAATCGATGATCTGTTCGATCAACTGCAAGGAGCTCGATTTTTCTCTAAAATCGATTTAAGGTCAGGATATCATCAATTAAAGGTACAGGAAGAGGACATTCCTAAAACCGCATTTAGAACAAGGTATGGCCATTATGAATTTACTGTCATGCCATTCGGTTTAACCAATGCCCCAGCCGCATTTATGGACATGATGAACCGAATATGTAAGCCATATTTGGATAAATTCATAATTGTTTTTATAGATGACATTCTCATTTATTCTAAAAATAAGGAGAGGATCATGCAAAGCATTTGCACGCACTTTTAAGTTTATTAAGAAAGGAAAAGCTTTACGCTAAATTTTCAAAGTGCGAGTTTTGGTTAGAACATGTACAATTTCTTGGACACCTAGTCAATCATGAAGGAATTCATGTAGATCCAACAAAGATCGAGGCGATTACTAAATGGAAAACCCCTGAATCACCAACCGAGGTTAGAAGTTTTTTAGGATTGGCCGGTTATTATAGAAGATTTATTCAAGATTTTTCTAGAATAGCCATTCCTTTAACTAAGCTAACCTGTAAATCTATTAAGTTTGAATGGGGATTAAAACAAGAAGAAGCATTTAGAATTCTTAAGCATAAATTAACCCATACACCCATATTAGCGTTACCAGAAGGACCTGAAGATTTTGTAATCTATTGTGACGCTTCCAAATTAGGTTATGGATGTGTATTGATGCAACGACAAAAGGTTATAGCTTACGCATCTAGACAACTTAAGAATCATGAAGAGAATTATTCCACCCATGATTTAGAGTTAGGAGCTATAATTTTTGATCTTAAGATTTGGAGACATTACCTTTATGGTAGTAAGTTTACCATATTCACTGATCATAAGAGTTTAAGGTATGTTTTCAAGCAAAAGGAGTTGAAGATGAGACAAAGACGATGGATGGAAATGCTTAGTGATTATGATTGTGATATCCAGTATCATGAAGGAAAAGCAAATGTAGTAGCAGATGCTTTAAGTCGAAAGTATCACGAAAAGCCAAAAAGGGTACGTTCTCTTAAATTAAATCTGCAAGTAGATTTAAATGATCAGATAAGAGAAGCACAAGAATCAGTAATCAAGGAAGATACTGGAAAATTAAAAGGTATGCTAAAAGAGTTAGAACAAGGAACAGATGGAATTTGGAGATTCCATACAAAAATGTGGATACCTAAATTAGGAAACCTACGTCACCGTATATTAGAAGAAGCCCATAAGTCCAAATATACGATGCATCCAGGAAATGATAAAATGTACCAGGATTTAAGGAAAAATTTCTGGTGGATAGGAATGAAAAAGGACATAGCAGCCTATGTTTCCAAATGTTTAACTTGTTCACAAGTTAAGGTTGAACACCATAAACCCTCAGGCTTGTTACAACAATTAGAAATGCCAGTGTGGAAATGGGAATTAATAACAATGGATTTTGTTACTAAATTACCCAAAACAAAGAAAGGCAATGATACAATGTGGGTGATTGTAGATAGGCTAACCAAGTCGGCTCATTTCCTACCAATGAAGGAAACTTTCAGTATGGAACAGCTAGCTAAATTATACGTAAATGGAATTGTTTCTTTACATGGAATACCTTTATCAATTGTTTCTGATAGGGATAGTCGATTTACCTCTCATTTTTGGTCAAGTTTCCAAAAAGCCATGGGAACCAAGTTAAATCTAAGCACAGCTTATCATCCTAAAACAGACGGACAAAGCGAAAGAACAATTCAGACGATGGAAGACATGCTTAGAGCTTGTGTAATTGATTTCGGAGGTAATTGGGACGATCACTTACCTTTAATAGAATTTTCTTATAATAATAGTTATCACACAAGTATCAATGCTGCACCATTCAAAGCACTTTATGGACGAAAGTGCCGAACCCCAGTCTGTTGGGCAGAAATTGGGGAAAAGCAACTATCTGGACCTGAGATAGTGCAAGAAACAACCGACAAGATTATTCAAGTCAAGGAACGACTGAAAGCAGCACGTGATCGAAAGAAGAGTTATGCTGATAACCGACGCAAGCCATTGGAATTTCAAGTAGGGGATAAAGTATTGTTGAAAGTCTCTCCTTGGAAAGGAGTAGTAAGATTCATCAAACGGGGAAAGCTAAGTCCCAGGTATATTGGACCTTTTAAGATTATTAAAAGAATAAGACCTGTAGCCTATCAGCTACAACTGCCAGAGGAAATGGCAGGAATACATGATGTGTTTCATGTATCTAATCTCAAAAAGTGTTTAGCTGATGAATCACTCATACTACCTCTTAAGGATATAGAGGTAAATGAACAACTTAAGTTTGTAGAAAGGCCTCTACAAATTGAAGACAGGAAAGTCAAGAATCTCAAACACAAGAGATTAGTTCTGGTCAAAGTGAAGTGGGACTCCAAAAGAGGACCTGAATACACATGGGAACTTGAATCTGAAATGCAAAGGAAATATCCGCACTTGTTCCAGTAGATCTCGAGGACGAGCTCTAAAACAAGGTGGGGAGGATGTAACAACCCTCAATAAATCGATACTCTCGAATATTTCCGACACCCTATTATATTTTAAAATGTCCCAATATGTCTTTAAAAATACCCCGTATGTGAAAACCGAGCCCGAAATACAATATAACATTTAAAAATAAAAATTTAAATCTAAAATATAAGCTGAGGCGAGCCGCGTAGACCCATCCCAACCTTTACACGGGCGGTATCAGGGTCAGAACCTGATTCCATTTGATTTCTTTAGTTCAGGCGGGCCGCGTAAGCCTTAGCTTACATTTATGTGGGCCGCGTAAGACCTAAATTGTGGCGCAGCCTGGTGATGACACGTGTCATCATCGTGTCAAGTCTATACGCTGATCCGGACGAGCTACACATTGACCTGGAGTCAACGCGGGCCGCGTAAGCCCAGCCCATGTGTTACGCGGGCCGCGTAAGGACCGGTTTCAGCAACTATATAAGGAGGCCTCGGGATTTCACTTTCAGTCGCTCATTTCTTTCTTTCTAAACGAATTTCTGAAGTTATAGGCATAATATTCAAGTATAATACCCCCTAATTAGCAAGGTTCTGCTCCGTTGTAAGTATTATAACCCCGGTTTCGTACTAGATACGCTGCCCGATTGATTTAGGGTTCCGTAACAACCGTCGTAGTTCTGCCCGACGTAGTTGTTGGAATGCCGTCTCAGGGAGGGTATCATTAATATTTTCAAAGGATTATGATACTAACCTATGTACATTTGTGTAAAATATAGATTATTCCCAGGAAACCCTTACGCGAAGTCTAAGATAGCAATGTGAGTTTATTCTCTTTTTGTTAACCTTTTTGTAATATTTTACAAAACCTTAAATGTTTTCCAATATGATTAAGCGGTTATTGAGTCTTTGTAGTTCTTCAATTACTGCCGGTATGTTGGGGTTTTGTATACAAAATTTACTACTACGAGTAGTAAGTCGGGGATGACAATACGTTACCATTGGACAATGAGTTAGCCAATGTGTAATATGACCCACAAGTCAGGATTGACAGTACTGAATGAGTAATTGTGTAGAAATAAACAATGTGATCACTCTCAATACTGTTTTAATTGATAAAATGTTTCTTGATTAAACTGGGATTCACTCACCAGTATTTCCCACTGACAAATGTTTTTAAAACGCGTTTCAGGTAACAAAATGTGACAGCCAATTAGTAAAAAGCCAGCTGGAGAGCACTGAAGGCTTGGGAAAAATGTGGCTATAAAAGTTACCTAAAAGACGATGTTTTAAATTCAATAAAATAGGGTTTATCCCTATAAACGTATTGTAATAAGAAACTTGGGTTTTGCCCATGTGATTATTAATATTAAATATGGTGGTTTTACTCTGATAAATATTTCCTAACTACGGTCCTGATGTAATTTCCGCTGCCAAATTAACAAGCTGATACCACCGAAACTCTGAGTTCGCGTCCGCCCGTTCCCGGGACAGATACGGGATCGGGGGTTGCGAAAGCAGAAGAAGATAAGATAATGTTTGCTTCTAATCTGTTTAAGAATTCAGCGCTAGAATGGTGGAACACTATCCTCCAGTCTAGAGGAAGTGATAGAACTTACAATATGGAATGGGAGTAGTTTAAAAACATGGTATAAAGGAAATTCTGCCATCCTAATGAAAAAGAACTAATAGCAAACAAGTTCTTAAACCTTAGAATGACTGGTGTAGATAGTAAGGGGTACACTAAGTTATTCTTTGAAAATGCTAGAATAGTGCCAACCCTTGCTTCACCTGAACCAGTGTTAATCTCCCATTACATCTGGGGATTAATCGGGGAGATAAGGCATTTAGTCAAGGCAGCTAGACCTCAAACCATAGAAGAAGCTGTAGAACTAGCCAATACCTTGACAGATGAATTAGTTCGTACACGAGAAGAGGATCAAAGGAGGAATCTAACCTGAAGCTTACACAAGAATTTCGTTCTGGAAATTTTAACCGTGGGAAAAATATCGGTTCTACACCTTACTGTAAGAATTGCAAAATGAAGCATTCAGGAAGACGCTCCATATACTGTAATTTTTGCAAAATATCGGGACACAAGGAAGAAGACTGCAGGAAGAAAGCTAACAACAGGATATGTTACAACTGTGGAGAACAAGGTCATATCAAGCCTAACTGTCCAAAATTAGCTCCGGCTACAAACAACAAGAATACCAAAAATGCTAGAGCATTTGTTCTGACTGCAGAAGAAGCAAAGATGATCCTGGATATGATCACTGGTACGTTTTTAGTTAATGACATTTTTGCTAAAGTATTATTTGACTCTGGTGCAAACCAAAGTTTTATTAATACTTCATTTTGCAAATTTCTCAATCAATCATTAACTAAACTTCCACAAGAATGTCTAGTAGAGACAGCAATTGGGGAGACCATTAAAATTTCTGAAATCTTGCAGGGAGCAAGAATAGAAATTCTAAATCAGAAATTTATTGCAAATCTTTACCCCATGAATCTGGCAGGATTTGATGTAGTATTAGGAATGGATTGGTTAATAGCCAATAAAGCCAGTATTTTATGTGATCAAAAGTCAATACAAGTAAATTCATTAAAGGGTGAAAAGATCACAATTAAAGGATATAAAACCTCTAGATCCACTAAATTCATCTCTATGATGAAAACAACAAGTTATATAAGAAAATGATCATTAGTGTATTTGATTTGTATATTCACTAACACTAAAGGAAAAGAATTAAAAGATATTCCAGTAGTATCTCAGTTTTCAGATGTATTTCCAGAAGAATTACCAGGGCAACCTCCAGATAGAGAAGTTGAATTCAGAATCCATTTAATACCAGGGACAGCACCAATTGCCAAATCACCTTATGATTTGGCACCTGCAGAAATGCAAGAACTAAAGAAATAATTAGACGAATTATTGGAAAAATGATTCATACAACCAAGTTCATCACCCTGGGGAGCGCCGATTTTATTCGTTAAAAAGAAGGACGGATCAATGCGTATGTGCATTGACTACCGTGAATTAAACAAGGTCATAATTAAGAATCGGTATCCATTACCAAGAATTGATGATCTGTTTGATCAGTTACAAGGAGCATGATTTTTCTCAAAAATCGACATAAGGTCAGGATATCATCAATTAAAGGTACAGGAAGAGGACATTCCTAAGACCGCTTTCAGAACAAGGTATGGTCATTATGAATTTACTGTCATGCCATTTGGTTTAACCAATGCCCCAGCTGCATTCATGGACATGATGAACTGAATATGTAAGCCATATTTGGATAAATTCATAATTGTTTTTATAGATGATATTCTCATTTACTCTAAGAGTAAAGAGGAACATGCAAAGCATTTGCACGCACTTTTAAGTCAATTAAGAAAAGAAAAGCTTTATGCTAAATTTTCAAAGTGCGAGTTTTGGTTAGAACAGGTACAATTCCTTGGACATCTAGTTAATCATGAAGGAATTCATGTGTATCCCACCAAGATCGAGGCAATAAACAAATGGAAAATCCCTGAATCACCAACCGAGGTTCGAAGTTTCTTAGGACTAGCCGGTTATTATAGAAGATTTATTCAAGATTTTTCTAGAATAGCTATTCCCTTAACTAAGGTAAATTGTAAATCTGTTAAGTTTAAATGGGAACCAAAACAAGAAGAAGCCTTTAGAATCCTTAAGCAAAGATTAATACATGCACCCATACTAGCGTTACCAGAAGGAACTAAGGATTTTGTAATCTATTGTGACGCTTCTAAATTAGGTTATGGATGTGTATTGATGCAACGTCAAAAAGTTATAGCCTATGCATCCAGACAACTTAAGAATCATGAAGAAAATTATTGCACTCATGATTTAGAATTTGGAGCTATAATTTTTGCTCTTAAGATTTGGAGACATTACCTGTACGGTAGTAAGTTTACTGTTTTCACTGATCATAAAAGTTTAAGGTATGTCTTCGGGCAAAAGGAATTGAATATGAGACAAAGACGCTGGATGGAGATGCTTAGTGATTATGATTGTGATATTCAGTATCATGCAGGAAAGGCAAATGTAGTTGCTGATGCTTTAAGTCAAAAATATCATGAACAGCCAAAAAGAGTACGTTCTCTTAAATTAAATCTACAAGTAGATTTAAATGAGCAGATTAGAAAAGCACAAGAATCAATAATCAAGGATGATACTGAAAAACTAAAAGGAATGATCAAAGAATTAGAACAAGGAACAGATGGAATTTGGAAATTCCATAATAAAAGAATATGGGTACCTAAATTAGGAAACCTACGTCATTGTATATTAGAAGAAGCCCATAAATCTAAGTATACGATGCATCCAGGAAGCGATAAAATGTACGAGGACTTAAGAAAGAATTTCTGGTGGATAGGAATGAAAAAGGATATAGCAGCTTATGTTGCCAGGTGTTTAACCTGTTCACAAGTCAAAGCTGAACATCAGAAACCTTCAGGTTTATTGCAACAATTAGAAATGCCTGTTTAGAAATGAGAATTGATAACAATGGATTTTGTTACTAAACTACCCAAAACAAGGAAAGGTAATGATACAATCTGGGTAATTGTAGACAGACTAACCAAGTCAGCTCATTTCCTATCAATGAAGAAAACTTTTAGTATGGAACAATTAGCTAAATTGTATGTAAATGAAATAGTTTCTTTACATGGAATTCCTCTATCAATTGTTTCTGACAGAGATAGTCGTTTTACCTCTCATTTTTGGATAACTTTCCAAAAAGAAATGGGAACCAAGTTGAATCTAAGCACAGCTTATCATCCTCAAACGGATGGACAAAGCGAAAGGACAATTCAGACAATGGAGGACATGCTTAGAGCTTGTGTAATTGATTTCGGAGGTAATTGGGACGATCACTTGCCATTGATAGAATTTTCTTATAATAATAGTTATCACACAAGTATCAATGTTGCACCATTCGAAGCACTTTATGGACGAAAGTGCCGAACTCCAGTCTGTTGGGAAGAAATTGGGGAAAAGCAACTATCGGGACCTAAGATAGTACAAGAAACAACAGACAAAATCATTCAAGTCAAGTAACGACTGAAAGCAGCACGTGATCGACAGAAAAGTTATGCTGACAACAGGCGAAAACCATTGGAATTTCAAGTAGGAGATAAAGTGTTATTAAAAGTCTCTCCTTGGAAAGGAGTGGTAAGATTCATAAAAAGGGGAAAGCTAAGCCCCGGGTATGTTGGACCTTTCAAGATTATTAAAAGAATAGGACCTGTAGCCTATCTGCTGCAACTACCAGAGGAAATGGTAGGAATACATGATGTATTTCATGTATCTAATCTCAAGAAATGCTTAGCTGATGAGTCACTAATAGTACCTCTTAAAGATATAGAGGTAAATGAGCAGTTAAAATTTGTGGAAAAGCCTCTACAAATTAAAGACAGGAAAGTTAAGAACCTCAAGCACAAGAGATTAATTCTAGTCAAAGTGAAATGGGACTCCAAAAGAGGACCAGAATACACATGGGAGCTTGAATCACAAATGCAAAGAAAATATCCACACTTATTCCAGTAAACCTCGAGGACGAGTTCTAAAACAAGGTGGGGAGGATATAACAACCCTCCTGAAATTTTTCTGACAACCTTACATATTTTAAAATACCCCTATATGTCGTAAAATACACCTCGTATGTGAAAACCGAGCCCAATATATAAAATATCATTTAAAATAAATAAAAAACAAGAAAAAATGGAGTTCTGGCGGGCCGCGTAAGCCACCCCTTAATCCTTACGCGGGCCGCGACAACTTAAAGGTCAGTCGAACCCCTGTGTTGACACGTGTCATAACGCGTGTTGAACCTAGTCATGACCCGGATCAGCTACACCTAGACCCCCCTAGGACGCAGGCCGCGTAGGCCTTGGCCTAACCTTTACGCGGGCCGCGATAAAGTAAAAATCAGGCCCTATAAATAGAGGGCATCGGGCCTTCAGCCTGCTCGTTCAATTCTTTTCTAAATCTTGAATTTCTGAAGTAATAGGCATAGTATTCGTGTATAATACCCCCTAATTAGCGAGGTTCTACTCCGTTGTAAGTATTATAACCCCAGTTACGTATTAGATACGCTGCCCGATTGATCCAGGGTTCTGTAACAACTGTCGTGGTTCTACCCGACGTAGTTGTTGGAATACCGTCTCGGGGAGGGTATCGTTAATATAAATAAAGGGTCATTATACTAACATATGTACATTTTTGTGAATTATAGATTAACACCAGGAAACCCTAGAAGAAGTCTAAAACAGCAATGTGAGTTTATCCGCTTTTTGTAAACCTTTTTGTGAACTGTTTTACAAAACCTTAAATGCTTAACAATGTGATTAAGCAGTTATTGAGTCTTTGTAGTTCTTCAATTACTGCCGGTATGTTGGGGTTTTGTATACAAAATGTGGAACACGTTACCATTGGACGACGAGTTAGCCAATGTGTAATATGACCCACCAGTCAGGATTGATAGTACTGAATGAGTAATTGTGTAGAAATAAATAATGTGATCGCTCTCAATACTGTGTTAATTGATAAAATGTTTCTTGATTAAACTGGGATTCACTCACCAGTATTTCCCACTCACAAATGTTTTTAAAACGCGTTTCAGGTAACACAATGTGACAGCCAATTAGTAAAAAGCCAGCTGGAGAGCACTGACGGCTTGGAAAAATGTGGCTATAAAAGTTACCCAAAAAGACGATGTTTTAAATTCAATAAAATAGGGTTTATCCCTATAAACATGTTGTAATAAAGAAACTTGGGTTTTACCCATGTGGTTATTAATATAAAATATGGTGGTTTTACTCTGATAAACATTTCCTAACTACGGTCCTGATCGATGTAATTTCCGCTGCCTAATTAATAACTGATACCACCACAAACGAATGTTTGCGGCCGCCCATTCCCGGGACAGATAAGGGGGCGGGGGTTGCGACAGGTATAATGCCCGAAAATCACTTTAACTATATAGAAATTCGAGAGAGAAAAGATTTGTGAACGATCGAAAGTGAAAGCTGATGGCCTCTATTTATAGGGCCTGATTTAGACTTCGTCGCGCCCCGCGAAGGTGGTAGCCAAGGGCTACGCGGCCCGCGAGAGAAACTAAGGTAGGCCCTAGCTTGTCCAATTCACGCCCTAGCTTGTCCAATTCACACCCTAGCTTCGACACAACACTCGACACGTGGCGGCACCGGGTGAACGCTGGTGGCTAGCTGTCGCGCCCCGCGTAAGACCCTTAAGGGTTCTTCGCGGCCCGCGAGCGACAATAAAATTGATTTTTATTTATTTTTTAATTATGTAAAGTATTTTGGGCTTGGTTTTCGCATACGGGGTATGTTTTAAGACATATAGGGATATTTTAAATATATTAGGGGTGTCGAATTTATTTTGGAGGGTTGTTATATCCTCCCCACCTTGTTTTAGAACTCGTCCTCGAGGTCTACTGGAATAGGTGCGGGTATTTCCTTTGCATTTCCGATTCAAGCTCCCAAGTGTACTCTGGTCCTCTTTTGGATTCCCATCTCACCTTGACCAGAACTAATCTCTTGTGTTTGAGATTCTTGACTTTCCTGTCTTCAATCTGTAGTGGTCTTTCTACAAATTTCAACTGTTCATTTACCTCTATGTCCTTAAGAGGTACTATTAGTGATTCATCAGCTAAGCACTTTTTGAGATTAGATACATGAAATACATCATGTATTCTTGCCATTTCCTCTGGCAGTTGTAGTTGATAGGCTACAGGTCCTATTCTTCTAATAATTTCAAAAGGTCCAACATACCTAGGGTTTAGCTTTCCCCTTTTGATGAATCTGACTACTCCTTTCTAAGGAGAGACTTTCAATAACACTTTGTCACCTACCTGAAATTCCAGTGGCTTTCGTCTGTTATCAGCGTAGTTCTTCTGTCGGTCACGTGCTGCTTTTTTCGTTCCTTGACTTGGATGATCTTGTCGGTCATTTATTGTACTATCTCAGGTCCGGATAACTGCTTTTCTCCAATTTCTGCCCAACAGACTGGAGTTCGGCACTTTCGTCCATAAAGTGCTTCGAACGGTGCAGCATTGAGACTTGTGTGATAGCTGTTATTGTAAGAAAATTCTATTAATGGTAAGTGATCGTCCCAATTACCTCCTAAATCAATTACACAAGCTCTAAGCATATCCTCCATTGTCTGAATTGTCCTTTCTCTTTGTCCGTCTGTTTGAGGATGATAAGCTGTGCTTAGATTTAGCTTGGTTCCCATGGCTTTTTGGAAACTTGTCAAAAAATGAGAGGTAAAATGGCTATCCCTATCAGAAACAATTGATAAAGGAATTCCATGCAATGAAACTATTTCATTTACATACAATTTAGCTAATTGTTCCACACTGAAAATTTCCTTCATTGGTAGGAAATGAGGTGACTTAGTTAGCTTGTCTACTATCACCCAGATTGTATCATTACCTTTCCTTGTTTTGGGTAATTTGGTAACAAAATCCATTGTTATCAATTCCCATTTCCATATTGGCATTTCTAACTGCTGCAATAAACCTGAGGGTTTCTGATGTTCAGCTTTGACTTGTGAACAAGTTAGACACATAGAAACATAAGCTGCTATATCCTTCTTCATTCCTATTCACCAGAAATTCTTTCTTAAGTCCTGATACATCTTATCACTTCCAGGATGCATCGTATACTTAGACTTATGGGCTTCTTCTAATATACGGTGACGTAGGTTTCCTAGTTTAGGTATCCACATTCTTTTCTTATGGAATCTCCAAATTCCATATGTTCCTTGTTCTAATTCCTTAATTATTCCTTTTATCTTTTCAGTGTCATCTTTGATTACTGATTCTTGTGCCTTTCTAATCTGTTCATTTAAATCTACTTGTAGATTTAATTTAAGAGAACGTACTTTTTTTGGCTTTTCATGATACTTTCGACTTAAAGCATCGACCACTACATTAGCCTTTCCTGTATGATACTGGATATTACAATCATAATCACTAAGTATTTCCATCCAGCGTCTTTGCCTCATATTCAACTCCTTTTGCCCGAAGACATATCTTAAACTCTTATGGTCTGTAAAAATGGTAAACTTACTACCGTAAAGGTAATGTCTCCAAATTTTCAGAGCAAAAATTATAGCTCCTAATTCTAAATCATGAGTTGAATAATTCTCTTCATGATTCTTAAGTTGTCTTGATGCATAAGCTATAAACTTTTGGCGTTGCATCAACACACATCCATAACCTAACTTAGAAGTGTCACAATAGACTACAAAGTCTTCAGTTCCTTCTAGTAACGCTAGTATGGGTGCGTTGGTTAATCTTTGCTTAAGAATTCTAAAGGCTTCTTCTTGTTTTGGTCCCCATTCAAACTTAACAGATTTACAGGTTAGCTTAGTTAAAGGAATGGCTATTCTAGAAAAATCTCGAATAAATCTTCTATAATAACCGGCCAATCCTAAGAAACTTCTAACCTCAGTTGGTGACTCAGGGGTTTTCCATTTGGTAATCGCTTCGATCTTGGTGGGATCCACATGAATTCCTTCATGATTAACTAAATGTCCAAGAAACTGTACCTGTTCTGACCAAAACTCACACTTCGAAAACTTAGCATAAAGCTGTTCTTTACTTAATAAACTTAGAAGTGCGTGCAAATGCTCTGCAAGTTCCTCTTTATTTTTAGAGTAAATGAGAATATCATCTATAAAGACAATTATGAATTTATCCAAATATGGCTTACATATTCGGTTCATCAAGTCCATAAATGCAGCTGGGGCATTGGTTAAACCAAATGGCATAACAGTAAATTCATAATGGTCATACCTTGTTCTAAAAGCGGTCTTAGGAATGTCCTCTTCCTGTACCTTTAATTGATGATATCCTGAGCGTAAATCAATTTTAGAGAAAAATCGAGCTCCTTGCAACTAATCGAATAAATCATCGATCCTTGGTAATGGATACCGATTCTTAATCGTGGCCTTGTTCAATTCACGGTAGTTAATGCACATACACATCGATCCGTCTTTCTTCTTAACGAATAAAATTGGCGCTCCCCATGGCGATTAACTTGGCTGTATAAATCTTTTTTCCAACAATTCGTCTAATTGTTTCTTTAGTTCCTGCATTTCTGCGGGTGCCAAACGGTAAGGTGTTTTGGCAATCGGTGCTGTTCCTGGTAGCAGGTAGATTCTAAATTCAACTTCCCTGTCTGGTGGTAGTCCTGGTAAGTCTTTTGGAAACACATCTGAAAACTGAGATACTACTGGAATATCTTTTAGTTCTTTTCCTTTAGTGTTAGTGATTATGGAAATCAAATACACTAACGATTTTTTTCTTATATAACTTGTTGTTTTCATTACAGAGATGAATTTTGTGGATCTAGATGGCTTATCTCCTTTAATTGTGATCTTTTCACCCCTTGGTGAATTTACTTGAATTGACTTTTGATCACATAAAATACTGGCTTTATTGGCTATTAACCAATCCATTCCTAATACTACATCAAATCCTGCCAGATTCATTGGATAAAGGTTTGCAATAAACTTTTGATTTAAAAAGTCTATTCTTTCTCCCTACAAGATTTCAGAAATCTTAATGGTTTCCCCATTTGCTATCTCTACTAGACATTCTTGTGGGAGTTTAGTTAATGGTTGATTGAAAAGTTTGCAAAATGAAGTATTAATAAAACTTTGGTTCGCACCAGAGTCAAATAATACTTTAGCAAAAACATCATTAACTAAAAACGTACCGGCTATCACGTCCGGAATCATCTTGGCTTCATCTGCAGTCAGAACAAATGCTCTAGCATTTTTGGTAGTCTTATTGCCCATGGCTGGAACTAGTTTCGGACAGTTCGGCTTGATGTGACCTTTTTCTCCACAGTTGAAGCACATTCCATTATTCGGTTTCTTCCTACAATCTTCTTCCTTGTGCCCTGGTGTCTTGCAGAAATTGCAGTAAGTTGAGCATTTTCCCGAATGCTTTTTCTTGCAGGCTTTGCAGTAGGGTGCAGAGATAGAACCTACATTTTTCCCACGGTTGGAATTTCCATAACGAAATTCCTGGGGAAGTTTCTGAGCTAGGTTTCTCCTCTGGTCTTCTTCTCGTGTACGCACTAATTCATCAGTCAAGGTATTTGCTAGTTCTACAGTTCTTCTATAGTTTGAGGTCTAGCTGCCTTGACTACATGCCTAATCTCACCGATTAGTCCCCAGATGTAGCGGGAGATTAATACTGGTTCAGGTGATGCAAGGGTTGGTACTATTCTAGCATATTCAAAGAATAATGTAGTGTAACCCTTACTATCTACTCCAGTCATTCTAAGGTTTAGGAACTTATTTGCTATCTGTTCTTTTTCATTAGGAGGACAAAATTTCCTTTCTACCATGTTCTTAAATTCTTCCCATTCCATATTGTAGACCCTGTCACTTCCCCTAGACTAGAGGATAGTGTTCCACCATTCTAAGCCTGAGTTCTTAAACAGATTGGAAGCAAACATTATATTATCCTCTTTCGCGCACTTGCTTATTTTTAAGACTGCCTCAGTCTTTTCTATCCAGCGTAGAGCTGCAACGGCCCCTTCATTGCCTGAGAATTCCATTGGTTTACAAGACCAGAATTCTTTATAAGAACAACCATAAGACATGGTCCTTCTTCTTTTGGGAATGGGCACTTGAAGTATGGGTCCATTGTTTACGATGTGTTCAGGTTCAGTGGGTCGTTTACTGCTATGGTTACTTTTATTATCCGCTTCCCTAACTGTTTTGATAATATATGGCATTGCATCTATTATCCCTTGTGCCACTATGTGTTGGATGGCACTATTATCCACTTGGTTTCCATTGTTATTGTTGTTCGGGTTATCGTTGTTATTCTGGTTTTCGTTATTCTGGTTTTCCGGATTCACTTTGTTGTCCATCTGAATTTTTAAACATTTACCACGTATTAATATCACAAGATAATGTCTAATATAAACAATCACACAACACGCATATTGATCAAAATCGTCGAACATTGCGACTTACTCTTTCTTATACTATGCATCCATATATATTACAGTACAACTGAAATCGAAATTACAATACTAGTAGGCATCTATAGCTATTGTCTATATATTTTTTTTCAAACATACACACATATTATATATTATTATTTTATTATTATTATTATTATTATTATTATTATTATTATTATTATTACCACCTTCGCTGATATGGGTTCATCCAGAACTCCATATTACGCTCGTCATACTTTCAGACGAGTCGCTCTCCGATCTGCCTCATCCTCTCACTACCTTCTAAAATCTCCTCACCAAATGTTCAGAGCTCTTACACATTTTCTGCACTCATTGGGGGTGCAGGTGCTAGGACTGGGTTTGGAAACTGGGGCATGGGTTCCTAGTATGGATAAGGATTTTCTAGAATTTCCCTAATGTATTGGTCATTGTCATAGTAGGGATCTAGAGGGTCCAAATCTGGGTAGGCTGCTAGATTTGGCATGGGTATGGTATTGGGTAGCGTTGTTGGTAATCCCTATTGTCATCTAACCACTGGTCGTAGTCTGGGTCTAAGGGATTGGGTGCGGGTACTCTTGATATCTCCATTGGGTCAAAGTCATGTATTTGGAATTGGTTTGCTGGGTTGTTTTCAATTTCCATTGGCTGGGTGGGAAACAGTGGTAAGGGCTGGGGTGCTATGAGTTGCTCCAGGTTAGGGTCGGCAGCTGTGGTTGCTAGGATATGAAAGTTTGCTAGACTCCTATTGAGCATATCTTGTGTATGAGCATCTGTTTCTCTTTTAACGGCTGCCAAAGTACGTTGTTGTTGTAACTTTTTCATTCTTTTCCTACATTCATGCGCTCCTCTACTGAACCATCATCTCTTTTTAGGAGGGAATGGCTCTTCAGACTGAGCCTTAAACACGAATATCCCATCTTCATTGTCAGCAGAATACCCTGAGAGGGCAGGCTGTGAAGAGGTGCCTTCGCTCCTAGGTGAGCTGGACAACTGACGGTAGGCATCGGAAGGTCCTTGGTCGCTCATACTGTAGACTAACAAATAGTCAAATAACACACAACAATAATATACAATTATGCATGTAGTTCCGTAATTAATTTCCTAATATATAATATTTTGGTGTCAGCAGAACACTTCTGTGGCTGAATCAGTGGCTTAGCTCTGATACCACCTTCTGTCGCAACCCCCGCACCCTAATAACCCCGGAACGGGCGGCCGCGAGACCAGTTTTGGTGGTATCGGTGTTTGTCATTTTGGCAGCGGAATTTACATCAGGATCGTATTTAGGAAATGTTTTATCAGAGTAAAATACCACGCTTTTATAATATTAAACACATGGGAAAATCCCAAGTTTCAAGTACATACATTTTATAGGGATAAAACCCTATTTTATTTAAATAAAACATCTCTTTAGTTTAGGTAACTTTATAGCCACTTTTCCAAGCTTTCAGTGCTGTCCAGCTGGCTTCTATTTGGCTTTCATATTTTGTTACCTGAAACGCGTTTAAAAACATTTTGTCAGTGGGAAATACTGGTGAGTGAATCCCAGTTTAATCAAGATAAGTAAAACCATAATACAGTATTGACGGCGATCTCGCACTTACATTTGTTTCCATCTACTTTAATTACCACCCACGGTACTGTCAACCCGACTTGTGGTCATGTTACTACTCACAATGTAGTAACAAATTTTGTATACAAAACCCCAACATACTGACGATAATTGTAGAATACAAATACTCAATCACTGTTTAATATAACGTTAATGAATTGAGGTTTTGTAAAAACAATTTGCAAAAAGGAGATTACTCACATTGTTGTCTTAGGGTTTTCTTTAAGGATTTCCTGGTGATTATCTATAAATTACACAAATGCACACGCGTTAGTATAGTAACCCAATATTTACATTAGTAATACCCTCCCCAAGACGACATTCCAACGACTACGTCGGGCAGAACCACGACAGCCGTTACAGAACCCTGGATCAATCGGACATCGTATCTAATACGTAACCGGGGTTATGATACTTACAATGAGGCAGGGCTTCGCAAATTAGGGGGTATAATGCCCGAAAATCACTTTAACTATATAGAAATTCGAGAGAGAAAAGATTTATGAACGATCGGAAGTGAAAGCTGATGGCCTCTATTTATAGGGCCTGATTTGGACTTCGTCGCGCCCCGCGAAAGTGGTAGCCAAGGGCTACGCGGCCCGCGAGGGCAGCTAGGGTAGGCCCTAGCTTGTTGTTGGTGCATTCATCTGTCGTCTTCGTCTTACGTCGAGTCTCTGGTATGTTGCAGTTCAGATCTAGCATGAGGTCATCATCATTAATGATGACATCACTTATATGACATCACATAGTGACATCAGCACATGAAATATGGAATTTGAAGTCAACCGTTTGAAGGTGCAAGTTTGAAATAGGTTCCGTTTGAATGTAAAGTTTGAATGTAAAGTTTGAAAGGGTTACGTTTGAAAGTGTTGTTCATTTTCAAACGGAAGGGTCTTCCCCTATAAATACCCTTATGTCTAATTCATTTGTAACTTTCCGGCTAAAGCAACGAAGTGCTGCCGAAGTGTTGTCAGGTTGTAAACGTCTTCCAAATCAATGATACAATAGTTTTAAGCGTGAATCTAGCTGAATTGAACTTAGTTTCTTTGTTTCCGCCTCTGAAACTAAGATAAACTCTTCTGATCGACTCGTTCGGGTCGTTACATGATCCTACAAGTGGTATCAGAGCTCAGGAGGAAGAGTTCATACCAATTCAGCCACAAATTTCTGTTTCTACACCTTTCTTTTCGAAAATTACAAGTTTTCACGGTTAAAATCGGATGAAACTTTCACAATATGTGCGTAATTGTGTTTTGACAAACCCTTGAGAATATCAATTCAAAATTCGCAGTTTAACTGGTAAAAAAGGACTGTAATATGGGTTCCGTTTGAACGAAGCATAGGTGTTCCGTTTGAAAATTGCCATCCTGTTTGAAAATGCATACCCTTCTGTTTGAAATTTGATTCTATCGTTTGAAAACAGGACTGTTACGTTTGAAACTGGTGTTCTGTTTGAACATATCGTTTGAAATTGATCACTACTGTTTGAAAGTGTACCGTTTGAAAATGTCCGTTTGAAACAAGTAGTCCGTTTAAAGTTATCGTTTGAACCTGACCTGAAAGTTTGAAATTGTATCTGACCGTTTGAAATTCAACATGACCGTTTGAAACATCTGTTTGAAAAGTGTTTCAGTTTTTCACGTGATAGTGCTTTGGATTGCGTGAACCGTTTGAAAAGTTAATCAAGTTGTGAAAATCATTTGACAAGAGCATGTGATAGTTCTTTGATTTCGAGGTGTGAGTTTATTGGAACTTGTGATAATTAGTTGGTCGGCAATTTAAAAGTTGATTCATGTGAATTGATAAGGATCATGTTGATGAAGTGTTTGTCTGCCATGTGATTGTTTGGTCAATGCGTTAGATTAATATTGAGGTCCAATCAGTGAGTGTTAAGGAGGTCCAATAGATTGATTTGTGAGTGTTGACTATACATAGTTTGGTCCAATCAATAGGTCTTAAAAATTGGTAAAAGTTTACATGTACATGTGATCAAGTATTAGTGTGTAGACCAATCATTGTGTGTTATTATAATATTGTTGTCAGCTCATATATTCGGTTCAAATTTCATCCCATGTGATCAGATTGCAAGTAATACAAAAAAAAAAACGGTTCAAATTTGTTGTTTGAAAATAGTCAAGTCTCAAAGGTTATCCAAGTTCACACAAGTTGGTGTTTGAGTTTCGCGTGATTTGAGTCTTGGTCTCTTTGTCAGTTCACACTAAAACTGTTCGGGTTGAGTGATTTGGCCTCCATTTCATACGAGTTTGGATTTTAGTCAGTTCGCACAGTTTGAAAAATCAGGTCGCGTGGTTTTAGTCGTGGTTTCTGTTCAGTTCGTACGGTTTGGAGTTCAAAAGTTTCAAGGGTCAGGTCAATCGAATTTGATCCGGGTTATTCAGTTCGTACAGTTGATCAACATTCAGTTCGCACTGAAAATCATCAGTTCGAGTACAAGTTTGTTTCAATTAGTTGATTAACTGTTAAACTGATTGTATTTTGTTTGATTGTATTGTCAGGTATTATTTTTTACGAGAAGAATCAGTTCGTGTGAAAACTTGCTTGATAAGTTCTTCAATTCCGAATCATGGATAACGAGTTCTACAACGCGTTTGCAACACCGTCGAGTTCATCTTCCATTGCTCAGAACATGAATTCGGAAAACGAGACGGGACCCAAAAGCCCCCGAAATTGATGAGTATCGAAGAATACTACGGGTGGAAAGATAGATTCGAGAACTGGGTTCAGGCAAACCATCTCAGATCATGGAAGTGTTAAGAAAATTTTTGGAAAAATGTTGAATGGGAAAGTTAAGGGGGTTAAAGATTTTTATGCAACTAAAAAGGCAACTTACAACCCTACTGCGCAAGAACTGAAAGCCATCAAGTCTGAGAAGACTTGGATGGAAGTTTGTTTTCCGTAAAGTCTTAGGACTATGCCGGAGATCCCAAGTTTATATCGCGGATCAGGAATCGGCATCTTTCTTGAAAATTGTTTTTGTGAATGAATCTTGTAATAGTTAAATTTTGGCAAGTCATACTGCAGGAATTGCCGGAGCTTCCAGGTTGGTAAGTGCGAAGCAGGAATCGGCATCTTGATTAGTAAAATGGTTTGTGTAGAGGTTTTATTTCTACATGTGGTTATATGTTTTGGAATTACAATGTAATTCGTCAAGGTCATTAGTTTGAACTTGATGTAATCCTGATTCGTATGTTTGAAGGACAATATGATGAACCAAACTCCTAATTTTACAAGTGGTAAAACCAACAAAACTTATTTTCCGGAAAAATCATTTTGGTTAAAACAAACTTAAGTGTTTTGAAATCATAATGAGAAAATAGTTTTGTGAAAGGGGGAGTTCTGATTGTTTATGCCAAGTGGATGGCGATTTGAAGCGATTCGTTATCAGTTGTCAAGTATATTGTACAGTTTGTTTTCAAATTTCCTTTAATATGTTTGCATTTTAGGGGGAGTAGAAATTTCTGAAAATCCAAAAACATTAGAAAATTTGAAAAAAAGCCAAAAACATGATAAAATCAAAAATGAGTTTTGTTGTGAAAAAGAGGAAATGATAGTACATCAGTGGACTGTCACAACATGCTAAAGAATTGTTTAGATAAAATGTGATAAACAATCTCACTGTGGATGTGTCAGTAGGTTTTTACACATTTAGTAAATTGTGACGAGATACAAACATAAATTTCAAACTTGCTTGTTCTGTGGGTTAACACAAACTTGGATATATAGGTAACCCCTGAAATCTTGTTTGAAAGGTCCCTTATTCTGAGATACTAGGTCTTTATGCTCAGTGATATCTGGGGTATTATCCAGGGACTTCTGCTGAAAGGAATTTCTGACCTAGTCCCCGGAGAATACTTTCCGCATGCTTGAAATATAGCGCAGCCCTCAGCAAATTGATGAAACAATAAAATTGATAGTCATTGCTGTTGTAATGCAAAAGATCCTCTAAAGGGGACACACCAAAAGTCGAAGCCGTCATCTCTCTGCGTATCGAAAGATCGACCTGAGCTCTCACGGCCCTCGCACTATAATTTATTCCCCTGACAGATATCATCTGTGGTATACTCACCTGTAAGACTGAATATTGGGATCTGGATACGGGAGTATATTCAAGTAGTGAGATACACGGATAAGTTCAAGAGCTTAAAACATTAATCTCATATCTCGGATCAATTGAACTTTGTGTGAAAATTTAAGTGGACAAATATACTGACAATCTAGGTGAATTGTTTAGAACTGAAAATGAAATGCAGCTTAACGGTGTTAGTGACATGTCTCATAAATTGATATGATTCTCTTACACTGATATGATTCTCTTACACAAAACTCACAAAAATATTGTCTGTAAATATTTCTTTACTGCATTTCTTTACATTCAAATTCAAAAAGATTTTCGGTGTGTTTTAGCATAAATTTTTGAAAAACTCAAAAAGATTTTCGACAACTGATATTCGAAAGCTGATTTTCAAAGTTCCGAGTGCTAAACATGATGACATGGTTGTGAGAGGGTGTGTGTCTTAATTGTGAAAATATGTTTTTTAAATCAACAAATGGTTCATCATGTGTATGTGATCTGAGGAAGAGTGATTGTTGATGCATATGAGAGTTGTTTTTGATGCATTCAAATTGTTAAATTTAGAAACTTATTTCTGGGTTAAGAATGTGCAGGTATAGCCAGGTTTTTATCTTGAACCTGAAGATAGAGTGCCAGGTTCCGATACCTGAGAATTTTGTAAAAGTCAGACTGCGATTCCAGCAAATCGAGAGGGGGAGTCTGAAGACATCTGAGTAGAGATTGATTGTGAGGAGTCTGTTGATGTTGAAGAAGAGAAGAGAGAAGATTTGAGGATACTTACAGCGTCAGATAATTCAAAGAGTTCGAAAATACTGATAAAGACTTAAGATGTTGAAGACTCGACACTGAAGACTCGTCAACATCTGAGGGGGAGTCTGTTGGTGCATTCATCTGTCGTCTTCGTCTTACGTCGAGTCTCTGGTATGTTGCAGTTCAGATCTAGCATGAGGTCATCATCATTAATGATGACATCACTTATATGACATCACATAGTGACATCAGCACATGAAATATGGAATTTGAAGTCAACCGTTTGAAGATGCAAGTTTGAAATAGGTTCCGTTTGAATGTAAAGTTTGAATGTAAAGTTTGAAAGGGTTACGTTTGAAAGTGTTGTTCATTTTCAAACGGAAGGGTCTTCCCCTATAAATACCCTTATGTCTAATTCATTTGTAACTTTCCGGCTAAAGCAACGAAGTGCTGCCAAAGTGTTGTCAGGTTGTAAACGTCTTCCAAATCAATGATACAACAGTTTTAAGCGTGAATCTAGCTGAATTGAACTTAGTTTCTTTGTTTCCGCCTCTGAAACTAAGATAAACTCTTCTGATCGACTCGTTCGGGTCGTTACATGATCCTACACTTGTCCAATTCACACCCTAGCTTCGACACAACACTCGACACGTGGCGGCACTGGGTGAACGCTAGTGGCTAGCTGTCGCTGATACGTGGTCGAAAACCGATGTTCGTATTGGTGTAACTTGATGTTTTTACATGGGTTTTAATTCCGAATAGCCTACTTTCAATTAAAATTGTGTTTTACAGGTTTGATGAAGTTTAAGGAGCTATTCGGGAGCTTTACGGACTATCGGGACGAAAAATGGACCACCGGAACGCGAAACGGGTCAATCGGAAGCGAGAAACACAAAAACAGAAAAATGGGTTTTCTGTGAGGCGTAGCCTACGCCACCAGAGGCGTAGGCGACGCCTCCTGCTGATGCTAAACGAGATTTTTGGGGTTTTCTTGGTTGGTGACGAGTTTTAATGCTTGTTTTGACCCATTTCGGGAGTTACACTTGGAAGAGAGTTTGAAATCACTTCTTGGAGCCATAACCTATCATCTCTATCATTCCCAATCCATCGATACCACGAACCTTCATCCGAATCAAGAATCATCATCACCCAATTCATCTTCATCTCTATTCACCAAACCCTAGTTTATTCCATCACCCACAATCATTCATCTTCACCATCTAATCTTCATTCCAAAACCCTAACCACCATCTCCACAACTTCAAAGCTTCAAGATGATGATGCTCAAGTTCTCAACTTCCGGTGATAGCGTTCGTCCTTCCATGAGCGGCTAAATTCTTGGAGGTTTCACCCCGGTGTAGGTTTTTGTAAGTCTAGGGTTTTAACATTGTTCTTGGTTTGATTTTGTGACAAATTGCTATTTGATTTTGAAGCTTATGACAATTGTCTTGCATTTGTATTGAATTCATAAATTGTCGAGTGAAGATTAAATTTGACTTTATGAAATGTTTATGTGCAATTATGCCTTGTCTAGGTTAGAGTTTACATGTTCTTGGTAATGAAGTGCATTTTTTGTCCGTTCTTTGTAACGTTGATAGCTATTGGCACCTAAGCCTTGTAACACTAAATTCGTTAGTCACTTTTGCAATTGAATCAAATCTAAAACGTGTAGAAATCCTAGGATTGCAATTACCGAACCGGGTGTGAACCTTGTTTAATTATCTTGTTTAAAACTATCAATTACAATTTCGTGCATTTGTTTAAGTTCTCGTTAGTTAGTAATTAAAAAACAAATTGTCGGTTCATTCCGACCCATTTCCTAAACAACCAAAAATTCATAAAAACAATCTAGTAAGCTTCATAAGTGTGACAATCGTTTATAATCAATCAAGTCCATTCACAAACTACATACTCTTCGTGGTTCGACCCCTTACTACCACTAGCTAATTGTTAATGGTAATTTGGGTATATAAATATTATCTTTGACCGGAGCACGACACTCCGATCAAATTTTGGCGCCGTTGTCGGGGAGTGCGTGCGCTTTGTGTTTGGATTATTGTTTGAATTCGCGTGATTATCTGTTTAATTTGTTAGTTTCTTTTTGTACTTTGTCTTTTTCCTTGTTACGCGGGTGTGTTACTTGTGCAGGTTACAGGTAGTTTATGCATACGCGGAACTCCGGAAGGACTTCACCGTTAGTCTACGAACCGGAAATCGAAAGAGTAGCAAGAAGAAACCTAGCAAGCCGGTTAGAAGCAACTCTTGCTTCTAATCAAACCAATCAAACACCACAACTCACACCAACCATTGAAACCGATTCAATGGCAAACCAAAACTCAAACCAAAACCTCAACCAAAACCCGAACCAATTCCAAAACCGAAGCAATTTCAATCCCGCCCAAAACGTTCAACCTATACCTCAAGAGCGACCAGGTGGTAATAACAACACCGGGCCACCCACACCATCTTTCCAAAAGCAAAATCCCAACAACACCCAAAGAACACCCCAACAACAAAACCTTCATCGACAAAACTCCTTACCTATCAATCTAGATGACCGGAATGTCAATTCCGATCGTCGAGGCAATCGAGATCGTGGCAATCCCGCGAATGAAGACCCATTCTTTAACATAGACGATTTGAGGAACGCCATCCCCGATGACGAACCGTATAGTGTTCCCGGTTATCAATAGCCGGAACATGTAAGTATTCATACGAAAAACTCGAACGATGGGGGATATTATGATGATCGGGCTAATGATGACGAAGATTGGGGGTATGTGAATCAAGGTAACATCTACAATGCAAGGGGGTTTGAAGATGATGAGTTTGGCTACCAAAACGCCAACTATGTGGGGAATGATGATTATGGGTATGGGGATAGGAGAAATGACGGTTACGAAAATAACCGCCAACCACGAAACAATAACCAAAGGAACCGGAATGATGGGTTTTACAACAACAATGCTAACCCTAATCGGATTCCTTGTTTCGTGGGAGGGGGGCAATCAAAGGGGTAACCAAGGTGGAAATCGAAGAGGTGATAGAGGAGGAGATAGAAGGGATAATCGAAGGCCGGTGGATCAAGAAGTTAACGGTCCGCATCGTCGTCAACAACCTCCACGGGGAGTGAATGACCGTTTTCGACCGGTAGTTACCGATAATGACTCTCCAATAGTGTGTGAAAGGAGAATGTTCGACTGCAAACCCCACTACATCAACATACTTCCCCATTTCAATGGGAGGTCTAATGACGAACCGTACACGCATTTGGCGGAGTTTTCTTCCATTTGTAACACTATCGAGGGGCACAACTTTGCATTGGAGGAGGTCAAACTTTGATTATTCCAGTTTTCGCTAAAGGATAAAGTGAAGCAGTGGTTCCTTACACTTCCGGTGAATAGTATCCGGACATGGGGTGAAATGCAACAAGTCTTTCTGGATGAATACTATTCAATGGCGAAGACCGATGATGCACGGGATGAAATAAGGTCGTTTCGGCAACTATCAAGTGAACCGTTGCATGAAGCGTTTACTCGATACAAAGAATTGATTCGGAAATGCCCACATCACCAAATAGAAAAGTGGGAATTGGTTAAGTGTTTTGTACGGGGTTTGGATGATGCGACGTGGAATCGCCTCGAGTCGACGAGCAACGGAACTCTATTGAGCAATCATGAAGAAGATGATTGGGAATTTCTCGAGCGGATGAGCAAGCGGTCTAAAGAAAAGGAATCAGCCGATAGAGCCAAGAAACATCCCGTCTCCCGATCACTTCCTGATCTTGATTCTAAAGATCGCATTTCTACTTTAGAACGGGAAATGGCTCGTATGAAAAAGAAAGAGGTGAATGCGGTTCAATTCACAGTGTGTGAAGAGTGTGGGGATGTCGGCCATAGAACCGATCAATGTCCAACGGGACCGGGTGATTACACCGAGGAGGTAAACCAAGTGTATGGGGATCGAAAGCAATACGACATGAATTCCAACACTTACCATCTGGGTTTGAGAAATCACCCTAATTTCCGGTATGGTAACGCCTCAAATCAAATGAATCTGAATTTCCAATCGGGTAATCAAGGTGGTCAAGGTGGGTCATCGTATAACAATCGTCAAGGTGGTAACCAAGGGGGTCACCAAAGGAATTACAATCAAGGGGGTAACCAAGGGTATCAAAACCGTGAAGGTAATTATCAACGTGGTTACAACCAAAGTGGAAATGGGGGTAATGCTTCTAACTCTCAAGGTGACGACTCGTTCAATTCTAAAATGGATGCTCTCATGAATGCTATGAGTACCCTTACAACCGAAGTGAGGAAGGAGTTTGAAGTAAGGGATAAATCCCACAAGGCATTGGAGAAGCAAGTAGGGCAACTTGCACAAGAAATGGCTCAAATGCGGGGAAATGTAGGAAAGCTCCCAAGTGACACCACAATGAACCAGAAGCATCAAAGCTCAAGCACGGGCAATGAGAGGAATGTACACATTAGCGCGGTAAGTCTTCTTGTGAATGATGGAATTTGTAGTGTTCAAAGCATTCCACCACCACAATTCGTTGATGGTGTAGTGGAAGATGTAAGTGATGAACCGGAAAGTGAAAATGAACAAGAAATGATTTTAAAAACTAAAACTGAAAATATAACTAAAAGTTCTTTTTGTGAAAATTGTTTAAATCAACTTAACCCGATTAATGCATCGAAAGTGGAGGAACGGTGCCCACCGAAGGACGAGAGGTGGGAAAATTTTAAACAAGCAAAAATTAATTTACCATTACTAGATGACATTAAAAAGGTTCCGGCTCATGTGGAATGCTTAAAGGAGTTAAGCATCGAAAAACGGCACAACAAATTACCCGAACCAATTGATTTGATATCTCATGTTAGTGCCATTTTATCGAGTGCCCTTCCTCAAAAAGTTCAAGACCCGGGAGATCCTCTTATTCCAATTCAAATTGGAACATTCAAAATTGAGAGAGCGCTCATAGATCTTGGAGCTTGTGTGAGCATCTTGCCCGGGAGTTTGTATGACCAATATGATTTTGGTCCATTAAAAAAATTTGATACTCCCGTGGTATTGGCCGATCAGACTCCCACGCATCCAAGGGGGATGGTGGAGGATGTGATTGTTAAGGTGGATGATTGCTACTACCTAGTAGACTTTTTGGTAGTAGACTATGTTGGGTGTGTTGAGGACACCCAACCGATAGTCATACTGGCTAGACCGTTCCTGGCAACTACTAACGCCATAATAAATTGTGCAACGGGAACGGTAAGCATGAAGTTTAGGGACCGGGTGTAACAACCCTCAATAAACCGACACCCTATTATATTTTAAAATGTCCCAATATGTCTTTAAATACACCCCGTCTGTAAAAACCGAGCCCGAAATACGTTATAGTAATTAAAATAATTAAAAATCTAAAAATTTTAAGTTGAGGTGGGCCGCGTCGGACCCCACCCCAACCTTACGCGGGCGGTATGAAGATGTAGATCTGATTTCGTTTGATTTCTTAAGTTCAAGCGGGCCGCGTAAGACCCCCCGTTAAGTTAACATGGGCCGCGTGAGATCAGGATAGTGGCGCAGCCCGGTGATGACACGTGTCATCATCGTGGCGGGTCTAGGCGATGATCCGGACAAGCTATACATTGACCTGGAGTCAACGCGGGCCGCGTAAGCCTTGCTCTCATGTTACGCGGGCCGCGAGAGAGTCAAGTTCAGCACCTATATAAGAAAGCAACGGGTTTTCGTTTTCCGTCGTTCACTTCTTTCTTTCTTAAACGAATTTCTAAGTAGTAGAAGTTATAATCGGGTATTATATCCCCCTAATTAACGAGGTACAGCTCCGTTGTAAGTATTATAACCCCGGTTTCGTACTAGATACGCTGCCCGATTGATTTAGGGTTCCGTAACAACTGTCGTGGTTCTGCCCGACGTAGTTGTTGGAATGCCGTCTCAGGGAGGGTATCATTAATATTTTCAAAGGGTTATGATACTAACCTATGTACATTTGTGTAAATTATAGATTATTCCCAGGAAACCCTTACGCGAAGTCTAAGATAGCAATGTGAGTTTATCCTCTTTTTGATAACCTTTTTGTAATATTTTACAAAACCTTAAATGTTTTACAATATGATTAAGCGGTGATTGAGTCTTTGTAGTTCTTCAATTACTGCCGGTATGTTGGGGTTTTGTATACAAAATTTACTACTGTGAGTAGTAAGTCGGGGATGACAGTACGTTACCATTGGACGACGAGTTAGCCAATGTGTAATATGACCCACAAGTCAGGATTGACAGTACTGAATGAGTAATTGTGTAGAAATAAACAATGTGATCGCTCTCAATACTGTTTTAATTGATAAAATGTTACTTGATTAAACTGGGATTCACTCACCAGTATTTCCTGCTGACAAATGTTTTTAAAACACGTTTCAGGTAACACAATGTGACAGCCAATTAGTAAAAAGCCAGCTGGAGAGCACTGAAGGCTTGGGAAAAGTGTGGCTATAAAAGTTACCTAAAAGACGATGTTTTAAATTCAATAAAATAGGGTTTATCCCTATAAACGTATTGTAATAAGAAACTTGGGTTTTGCCCATGTGATTATTAATATTAAATGAGGTGGTTTTATACTGATAAACATTTCCTAACTACGGTCCTGATGTAATTTCCGCTGCCAAATTAACAAGCTGATACCACCGAAACTCTGAGTTCGCGTCCGCCCGTTCCCGGGACAGATAAGGGATCGGGGGTTGCGACAGAAGGTGGTATCAGAGCCTAGCCACTGGTCTAAGCCAAAGAAGTGTTCTGCTGACACTTAAATTCTAAACTTTGTGTTAGGAAATAAATTACGGAAATACGTGTATAACTGTATTTATTTGTTATGTGTTATTTGACTATTTGTTAGTTTACAGTATGAGTGATCAAGGACCCTCAGACATGTGTCGTCAGTTGTCTGATTCACCTAGGAGTGAAGGTACCTCTTCACAGCCTGCCCTTTCTGGGTATTCTGCTGATCAGGAAGAAGGGATGTTTGCTTTTAAAGCTCAGTCAGAAGAGTCATTCCCTCATAAGAAACGAGGATGGTTCAGTAAGGAAGCCTTTGCACGTAGGAAAAGAATGCGAAAGTTGCAACAGCAAAGAGTTTTAGCAGCTGCTAAGCGAAAGACATATGCCCATACACAGGATATGCTTAATAGAAGCCTAGCCAATTTCCATATCCTAGCCACAACTGCTGCTGACCCTAATCTAGAGCAAACAATAGCACCCCAACCACAATTGCAAATCCCTGACCAACCAATGGAGATAGAAAACCCTGAAAACCAAGTGGAAATGCATGACTTCAACCCAGAGGAAATCCCTAGGGTACCAGCACCAAATCCCCTAGACCCAAATTACGATCCCTGGTGGGATGACGTTAGGGACTATGTGCAACGTTACCCGATCCATGAAGACACCCCTATACAGAACATAGAAGCCTATCCAGGTATGGACCCTTTAGATCCCTATTACCATGATAACTACATTAGGGAAATCTTAAAAGATCCTTACCGATTTCAGGCACTTTCACCCCCATATCAGGAACCCGCACCCTAGATTCCGAACCCAGTCCTCGAACCTGCACCCCCAATGAGTGCAGAAAACGTGCAAGAACTTAGGACTTTTGGTGAGGAAATTTTAGAAAGCAGTGAGAGAATGAGACAGGTGGGAGAGCGTCTCCTATGGAAATACGATGAGCGCAATATGGATTTTTGGATAAATCCATATCCATGATGTGATAGAGGAGATGGTAATAGTAATAATAATATAATATAATAAAATAAAAATAAAATATGTGTGTACGGATGCCTATTACTATTAGTGTAATTCTATTTCTGTTGGTATTGTAATTTTTATTTCAGTACTATTATGTAATAGATGCATAATAGTATATGGAAAATAGAGTAAAAGTCGCAATGATCGACGTTTTTGGATAGATTGCAGGTCATGTGATTAACTATATTAAATATTATATTGTGATATTAATATGGGGCAAATGTTTAAAATTCAGATGGCCGACGAAGGAAATCAAGGAAATCTGAATAATGATAACCAGAGTAACATTAACGTGGTTAATGAGAATCCAAGCATCAATAACAATGGAAACCAAATAGATAATAGTGTTGTTCAGCATATAGTAGCACAAGGAATCATAGATGCAATGCCATTTATTATTCAAACGATTCAAGACGCGAATAATAAAAGTAAGCATAGCAGTAAGCGACCCATCGAACCCGAAAACAGTGTAAACAATGGACCTTTTCTTCAAATGCCCATTCCTAAAAGAAGAAGAACCATGCCTTATGGTTGTTCTTATAAAGAATTCTGGTCATGTAAACCAATGGAATTCTCGGGCAACGAATGAGCCATTGCAACCTTACGCTGGATAGAGAAAACTGAGGCAGTCTTAAGAATAAGCAAGTGTGCTGAAGAAGATAAGATGATGTTTGCTTCTAATCTGTTTAAGAATTCAGCGCTAGAATGGTGGAACACTATCCTCCAATCAAGAGGAAGTGATAGAACTTACAATATGGAATGGGAAGAATTTAAGAACAAGGTAGAAAGGAAATTCTGTCCACCAAATGAGAAGGAACAGATAGCAAACAAATTCCTAAACCTTAGTATCACTGGTGTGGATAGTAAGGGATACACTAAATTATTCTTCGAATATGCTAGAATAGTGCCAACTCTTGCTTCACCAGAACCAGTATTGATCTCCCGTTATATTTGGGGATTAATCGGTGAAATAAGACACGTAGTCAAGGCAGCTAGACCTCAAACCATAGAAGAAGCTGTAGAACTAGCAAATACCTTGACAGACGAATTAGTTCGTACCCGAGAAGAAGATCAAAGGAGGAACCTAACCCAGAAGCTCACACAAGAATTTCGTTCTGGAAATTTTAATCGTGGGAAAAATATAGGTTCTACCTCTGCACCTTACTGTAAGAATGGCAAAAGAAAGCATTCAGGAAGATGCTCCATATACTGTAACTTTTGCAAAATATCGGGACACAAGGAAGAAAATTACAGGAAGAAAGCTAATAACAGGATATGTTACAACTGCAGAGAACAAGGTCATATCAAGCTTAATTGTCCGAAATTAGCTCCAGTTACAAACAACAAGAATACTCAAAATGCTAGAGCATTTGTTCTGACTGCAGATGAAGCTAAGATGATTCCAGATGTCATAGCTGGTACGTTTTTAGTTAATGATATTTTTGCTAAAGTATTATTTGACTCTGGTGCAAACCAAAGTTTTATTAATACATCATTTTGCAAATTTCTCAATCAATCATTAACTAAACTAACACAAGAATGTTTAGTAGAGACAGCTAATGGAGAAACCGTTAGGATTTCTGAAATCTTGCAGGGAGCAAGAATAGAAATTTTAAATCAGAAATTTATTGCAAATCTTTATCCCATGAATCTGGCAGGATTTGATGTTGTTTTAGGAATGGATTGGTTAATAGCCAATAAAGCCAGTATTTTATGTGATCAAAAGTCAATTCAAGTAAATTCACCAAAAGGTAAAACGATCACAATAAAAGGAGATAAACCATCTAGATCCACAAAATTCATCTCTGTGATGAAAACTGCAAGTTATATAAGAAAATGATCATTAGTGTATTTGATTTCAATAATCACTAACACTAAAGGAAAGGATTTGAAAGATATTCCCGTAGTATCTCAGTTTTCAGATGTATTTCCAGAAGAATTGCCAGGGCAACCTCCAGATAGAGAAGTTGAATTCAGAATCCATTTAATACCAGGAACAGCACCGATTGCCAAAGCACCTTACCGTTTGGCACCTGCAGAAATGCAAGAATTGAAGAAACAATTAGACGAATTGTTGGAGAAAGGATTTATACAACCAAGTTCGTCGCCATGGGGAGCGCCGATACTGTTTGTTAAAAAGAAGGACAGATCAATGCGTATGTGCATTGACTACCGTGAATTGAACAAAGTCACGATTAAGAATCGGTACCCATTACCGAGAATCGATGATCTGTTCGATCAACTGCAAGGAGCTCGATTTTTCTCTAAAATCGATTTAAGGTCAGGATATCATCAATTAAAGGTACAGGAAGAGGACATTCCTAAAACCGCATTTAGAACAAGGTATGGCCATTATGAATTTACTGTCATGCCATTCGGTTTAACCAATGCCCCAGCTGCATTTATGGACATGATGAACCGAATATGTAAGCCATATTTGGATAAATTCATAATTGTTTTTATAGATGACATTCTCATTTATTCTAAGAATAAGGAGGATCATGCAAAGCATTTGCACGCACTTTTAAGTCTATTAAGAAAGGAAAAGCTTTACGCTAAATTTTCAAAGTGCGAGTTTTGGTTAGAACAAGTACAATTTCTTGGACACCTAGTCAATCATGAAGGAATTCATGTGGATCCCACAAAGATCGAGGTGATTACTAAATGGAAAACCCATGAGTCACCAACCGAGGTTAGAAGTTTTTTAGGATTGGCCGGTTATTATAGAAGATTTATTCAAGATTTTTCTAGAATAGCCATTCCTTTAACTAAGTTAACCTGTAAATCTGTTAAGTTTGAATGGGGATTAAAACAAGAAGAAGCATTTAGAACCCTTAAGCATAAATTAACCCATACACCTATATTAGCGTTACCAGAAGGAACTGAAGATTTTGTAGTATAATGTGATGCTTCCAAATTAGGTTATGGATGTGTATTGATGCAACGACAAAAGGTTATAGCTTACGCATCTAGACAACTTAAGAATCATGAAGAGAATTATTCAACCCATGATTTAGAATTAGAAGCTATAATTTTTACTCTTAAGATTTGGAGACATTACCTTTACGATAGTAAGTTTACTATATTCACTGATCATAAGAGTTTAAGGTATGTTTTCAAGCAAAAGGAGTTGAATATGAGACAAAGACGCTGGATGGAGATGCTTAGTGACTATGATTGTGATATCCAGTATCATGAAGGAAAAGCAAACATAGTGGCAGATGCTTTAAGCCGAAAGTATCATGAAAAGCCAAAAAGGGTACGTTCTCTTAAATTAAATCTGCAAGTAGATTTAAATAATCAGATAAGAGAAGCACAAGAATCAGTAATCAAGGATGATACTGAAAACTTAAAAGGTATGCTAAAAGAATTAGAACAAGGAACAGATGGAATTTGGAGATTCCATGAAAAGAGAATGTGGATACCTAAATTAGGAAACCTACGTCATCGTATATTAGAAAAAGCCCATAAGTCTAAGTATACGACGCATCCAGGAAATGATAAGATGTATCAAGATTTAAGAAAGAATTTCTGGTGGATAGGAATGAAAAAGGACATAGCAGCCTATGTTTCTAAATGTTTAGCTTGTTCACAAGTCAAAGCTGAACACCAGAAACCCTCAGGCTTGTTACAACAATTAGAAATGCCAGCGTGGAAATGGGAATTGATAACAATGGATTTTGTTACCAAATTACCCAAAACAAGGAAGGGAAATGATACAATCTGGGTGATTGTAGATAGACTAACCAAGTCAGCTCATTTCTTACCAATGAAGGAAACTTTCAGTATGGAACAGCTAGCTAAATTATATGTAAATGAAATTGTTCCTTTACATAGAATACCTTTATCAATTGTGTTGGTGCATCCGTCTGTCGTCTTCGTCTTATATCGAGTCTCAGTCTCGTTGCGGATTTGAAAGAGGATGATGTCATCATCTTGAATGATGACATCATAATAGTGATGTCATCATTGCATCACTTCATATAAGACAAATGCATTTATGTTTGTAATTGTTGATTTCATCATTTTGATTTCGCCCGTAATGTCTGAGTTGGTGATTTCGCTCATATTGTAAAAGTTGATTTCGCTCCTAATGTTGAATGGTAGCTAGGAGCGAAATCACAAGTACTATATATAGGTCATTTGGGGCGAAATCAACACATAGTTCTAGGTGTTGTCTTCCGTGAGCCACGAAGTGCTGCCGAAGTGTTGACTCGATTGTAAACGTAATTCAAATCAATAGAAGCAACAATTTAAAGTGTATTATCGCTGAATTGAATCTGATTTGTCTGTTTCCGCCGTTCAAATCAGTAAAAGCTCTTCTGATAGACTCGTTCAGGTCCCTATACGATCCTACAAGTGGTATCAGAGCTCAGGAAGAAGAGCTCTTGCCAATTCAGCAGCGTTTTCTGTTTTTCTACACTTTCTTTTCAAATTGAACATCATTTCACGGTTAAAATCGGTTCAAATTTTCACATTATGTTCGGAATTGATAGTTAACAAAGCCTTAGAAGTTTCAAGTTCAAATTCGAAATAAAATTTGTCAAAATCGTGATTTCGCTCGAAAACGATCGTGAGAATGATGACGTCACTAGTGATTCCGCTCGGAAATAGATCTTGATTCCGCTCCAAATCGAGATTTCGTTGATTCCACTCCTGAGTATATTGTTAATTCCGCTCCTGAGTATATTGTTAATCCCGCTCCTGAGTACAGTGTGATTCCGCTCCAAAGTATTATCTTGATTCCGCTCCAAATTATTTTGGTTGATTCCGCTCGAAATCTGACCTTTAGCTTGAATATTCATCGTTGAGTCTGCTTGAATACGTCTTAACTGCTTGAAAATTGCATTGTGTTGTGTGAAATGTAAAATGAAGTGATCAGTTTGCATTGTGAAAGCATATTGAATACGAGAGTGTTAGTTTGCACTTTGTGATTGTATGTGATTCTTATAACCGGTTTGTGCAACTTTAAAGACAAAGGCATGTGGTAATATGAATTTGCATGTTAAAAGTAAAAAGAGATTGTCGGCCAATTTAAAAAAAAGGGGAATCAATTTGCATGTGATCATTATTAAAAGGTTGTCGACATATACATGTGATTGTCTAGTTATTGTATTCAATGCATGTGAAGTTTGAAAAGTTTTTCATGTGATTATTAACTAATGCTTGTTGGGTAAGTGGATTGTGAGGCCCAATAGAATTTTAGTTGATAATTGGGGTGTCGGCTATTAGAAAACATTGATACATTGATACTCAATATTCATCAGAATTTTATTGATTAATTGTGTTGTCAGGGAATAACATCATTTGTTGTTAGCTCATTAATAAAAAAAACAAGTATTTCGGTCCAATCAGATTGTAGTGTGTTTAATACTTTTGTCGACACATGCGAATCATTCTTAGAGTCAAGTTGAGCAGCTACATGTGATTAATATTTTTGATTAATATTGTGTTTCATAGTTTTGGTCTAATCATAATTGAACAGTGTGATTTTAAAAATTGTTGGCCACTGTGTTAAGTGTTTGCAGCCCAGGTCAATAGTTCGGCCCATGTGATTCATTGTTTGCGGCACATTGAAAGCCCAATTTGACGGCCCAATCTAGTTCATTTAGTATCAAACATTTCATACAAAGGTCAGGTTCACGAGAGTTTCGGTTGTCGGATCCATTTCACCGGCCCATGTGACTTGGATTAGTGTCAGATACACAAAGTTGGTTTCGGCTCATTCACTCAGTTTGCACGATTTGGAGTTTAGTCAGTCCGCGAGTCTTTGACACGAGTCCACAAATCTTCGACACGAGTCTTCGATTGATTTCATCAACACATTTTTACGTGTTCAGTTCATTTAAACTGATAGATTTGTTTGTTTCAGGTATTGTTTCACGAGGGGAACCAGTTCGTTTGAAGCTGCCTATTTGTGAACCATGGAAAACGAGTTTTACAATGCTTTTGCTAGTCCGATGACTGTAGCTCAGAATACGATGCTTGAAAATGAGACGGGGACCACACAAAAACCACCAAAGCTCATGAATATTGAGGATTTCAGTGGATGGTCCGAACGATTTGAAAATTGGGTGCAAGCATATCATTTGGATGCTTGGGAACATACTGAAGTTCAATATGTTAGACCAGTTAAGAATGGTATGAAGGTTCCTATTAGAGATTTTGAAGATGATGAGAAAAAAGATTACAAAAATGAAAAATTGATGATTAGTCTGCTGCATCAATCCATTAAAGAAGACATCTTGATTCTACTTCAACACAATGGGAGTGCATATTCGATATGGGAAGAATTAGAACAAAAGTTTAATGGAAGTGATGAGATGCTCAAAAACAAAAAGTCGTTGTTAAAAAAAGAATTTGATCTATTTCGTGGGTTGAAAACTGAAAACACCAAACAGATCATTGAAAGATATTGCAATTTATTGAAAAATATGAGCAGATTGAACTTAAAAAAGGACAAAGATGAATTGATTGAAAAGCTTGCTGATGCATTGCCACATGATGAGTGGGGCACGTATCTGATGATGTTAAAGAACAAACCAGGTTTTAATGATCTAACATTGGGTGATTTCATAAAACAACTTGAAGCACAGGAGATGGAACAAAGAAAGATAGCAAGGATGAAGAATTATGATGGAGAACAAGACATCGGATTGTATTTCAAAAATGGTGTTAGTGATAAGACAAATTTTTCTCCAAAGGTTGGAACTGCTTTCAATGCAAAAGATTCTTCTGAAAGTTCATCTCAGGGATCAAGCAGCAAAACTGGATTTACTTCATTTCCAACTTTTGATCCACATTTTTCTACAACAAAGAGTGGAAAAGTTCTTCATTGCAACATTGCTTTAAATCTTGAAAATGATCAGAATTATACTGAGGAAGTTGCTAAAAGTCACATGTCTCTGTTGGTAACTGTACTTGAATCCTATGGAGGGTTAGTTGCAGGAAAGATCGGGAATCCAATGCTTACAAAAAAGGATTACGATCAAATTGATGCTGAGGAGATGGAATTGATGGATATAAAGTGGTGTTTAGCAAGTGTGTTGAGACGAGCTGAGAAATTTAAGCAGATCACAGGAAGAGATGACTTACGTGAAGCTAATATTTCTACTTTAGGTTTTGACAAACCTAAAGTTACTTGTTTTCGTTGCAGAGAAAAAGGACACTTCAAGAGAGAGTGCACTAATCGCGAAGCAAGTGGAGTTCAGAATCCCTTTGGAAACAACGACTATTATAGGAAGGCGATTTATCATCAGGTTGCTCAACAACCACATCATCAACAACAGCAGCAAACCTCTCATGGTAGGAGGGTGATTGAAGATGAATCATCAAAGAAAGCATGTGTTGGAAGTTCATCAAAAGATTTCAATTGGGATAAATATATTCCAGCTAATAATAAAGCATGTCTGATAAACCAAGATGATGAAAGACTTCCAGAAGGATTTAGCTGGGATAACTATTGTCCAGACAAAGAGATCTTAAAAACTAATGCTTTTGTTGCTCAAATTGTTAAAGATAATGATGATAATGGTCTTTTTAATGAATATTGGTCAGAAAAAATGGAGAAATATCTAGCCAAGCAGAAGAAAAGAGCTGAAGAAGAGGCCCAAGAGAGAAAATCTGAAATTGAGAAAAAGAAGAAGATGGAAGAAGAAATCCAAGAAAGAAAGGTCAAAGAAGTTTCAACATTTGAGGTTAAAAAAGAAGCTGTTGCAGAAAATGTATCAGAGAATTGTGAAAACTGTGAGACAATGAAGAAACAAAACAGTGATTTGATTCACAATATGAATAGGCTGAGAGAATCGTATAATGTCCTGAACAAAGCCATGAATAAATACAACGAGTCAAGCAGTGAACAAGCTACAGCCATGAAGACACTCAAAAGAGCATATATGAGACAGCTTGATGATGTCAACTTTTATACTAAAAAATGTGCTGAGCTTGAGTTAAAATTAGAAACACAGAGAATCAAAACTGAGAGAGTAAATAGGTTGTTACAAAGTTACTCATGTTCTAAATTTGTGGTTGACAGGATTTATCCAATCGTGGAAGAAATGAAGACGTTTGAAGAAGAAGATTCTGAAGAAAAGAAATTTGAAACAAAAGAAGATTTGGAAGTGAAAGATTCCGGTAAGAAACTAAGTGTTGATTATAGCAAGTGTCCACCTCCAATTGAAAATGGATATTCTCCACGAAATCCAAATTCAGAAAGAGTCAAAAAGGCAACAAATTTACAGTGGGAGTCGGAGTCTTTAGTTAAACTGCCAGAAAATATTGATGTTACGTTTACATCACCTGACACTGATCATGAATCCGAGTTAATAAAGAAAGTCGTCGATCAGGTGTTGGATAAAGATGAAAATGAGGAGTCAAAGTTGGAGTCAAACTCAAAGTCAAAGTCAGAGTCAAAGTCAAAGTCTGGTTCTGAAAGTTCGAGTTCGACAGTCAACAGTTCAAAGTCTTCAGTTAAAAGAGTTTACAACAAAGAATTCTTGTTATCAAAATCTAATTTGAGTGACGAAACATTCAAAGTTGCATATACATTGAATGATTCCGACAAATTATATTCTGATGAGGAATTTCCAATAAGAGGTGTCAAACCTGAAATGATTAAAAAGGTTTTCAAACTAATAGAAATTAATATTTCTGAAATAAAAGATTTAAATCTTACTGATAAACCTAAAAAATACACCTCAAGAGTACAATAAAGATTAAACAAGAAAAAAGGTTACAGTTCTGGTTCTGGTTTTCACAAGAAACCAAACCCTAACCGTAATTTCAAAAAGAAAGGTCTTGGTTTTACTCCAACAGAAAAATGAAAAATATGTTCGTGATTTTAAAGCAAAAATGACATTTGTTTCAGGAACTAGCTCAGAAGAGAAAGAAAAGAAAGAATTCTGGAGGCAGTCAAACAGTGAGTTCCTTGCAAAGAAGCAAGATGACATGAAGAAGACGGCTGAGCAGAAGAAAGATACGAGAACCTGTTTCTAATGCAACACTATTGGACATATTGCCAGAGATTGTTCTAAGGCAATACCATCAAAACAGGGAGTTTTTCGTAAACTAAAAGAAAAAGTGATTGATTTTGAATCACCAATTGATAGATCAAAACTTTTCAAAGATTCAATTTTTGAAATTGGTGAATGTTCAAACAAGTTTTACAAGAAAAAAAGTAAAAATGACAAACAAAAATGGGTGGTTAAGAAGTCTGGAGGTAGTTCTAGCGATGATTCTGATAGGTCGAAATCGTAGGAGCTATCTTCTGGCGATGAATCTGATTCCACAAAATCAGATGAGCCACAGGTTGTATCAAAAGGAGAAAAATCAGTTCTGACTGTGGATGATGAAAATTTTCCATCACTTCGGACTGAAAATTATAAAAAGAAAATTGGTAAAGTTGAGATTTCAAACCAATTTTATGATGACAAAAAGGTTTTTGATGTTGAAAAGGTCTTTAACCCCACTGTAAAACATATTTTTGGAAAAATGATTAACAAAAAGGTCAAAGGGGTTAAAGAATTCTACGAGAAAAAGAGAAAATGTAAGAAACCGAGTGATGATGACTCGGTAACACCCAAGGCTGGTCAGGCTTGGGTGGATATTTTCTTTGACTAAAAACCTGACTTGCCGGAGCTCCCAAGTTGGTAATCGCGGAGCATGAATCGGCATCATTCTTATATTGTGTATGAAAATTGTTTTTGTATAAGTGTGAATTGCCGGAACTCCCAGGTTGGTAAGTGAGGAGTAGGAATCGGCACCTTGAGAATTCAACCAACTGATGATAATTGGTTGAAAATGCTTGATTGGATTGATCTTACAAGTGGTAAATCAGGGACATTAAGTTGTATCTGATTTCCTACAAATGGTTGAAAAACAATGTGATGAATCAAACCCCTAATCTACTAATGGTTTTACAAAATCAACACAACTTATTTTCCGGAAAAACCATTTTGATTAAAACAAACTTAAGTGTTTTGAGATCATAATGGGAAAATAGTTTGTTGTGAGGGGGAGTTCTGATTGTTTATGCCAAGTGGATAGCGAATTGAGGCAATTTGATATCAGTTGTCATGTTCTTATACAGTTTGTTTTCAATTTTCTTTAGATGTATTTGTATTTTAGGGGGAGTATATTTTTCAGAAAATCCAAAAACATTAGAAAACATTAGAAAATTTGAAAAAGCCAAAAACATGATAAAATGAAAAATGAGTTTTTGTTAAATAAAAGAGGAAATGATAGTACATCAGTGGACTGTCACAACACGCTAAGGAAATGAAAAGTTAAAATGTGATAAACGGTCTCACTAAAGATGTGACGATAGGCTCAGCTAGACTAGTAGATTTGCGACAACGATACAAACTTAAATGAAAAAGCCTAGTTCTAGTGGGAAACATGGTCGAAAGCATAGTACTTAGTTTTGTCCTTCTTGACTGTATGCCTACTCAGTAATTGCTGATTGTCGAAAGACATAAAACTGGTTAAGTTTGTGAACTTTCACAACTTTGCTGAAAAGTCGTTGTGATTGTGCATTTCATTTTGCAAAGATTTAAACTTGTTTTATTTCTTTATTTTGTTTAAGCATCGGACATCCTCTGCGTATACGTGAGTATCGACCTGGATGTTGTTGCCTAAACGTTCTGCTTTATTTTCTTTGGTGTTTCGTTTAAGCTTTGGACCTCCTCTGCGTATACGGAAGTATCGACCTGGTGGTTAAAGCCTAAACATCTTCAACTTATTTTATTTTTTCTTATTTTGTTTAAACATTGGACTTTCTCTGCATATACGGAAGTATCGACCTGATTGTTAATGTTTAAACATTCTGCTTTGTTTTCGCACAAATCACAGTTGATAAAAGTTTAAAGGCATTACTTGAGTTAGTGTATTGCATGATGAGGGGATATGCTGAGATCGTGGGGTCCATAAGAGCTTAGTGAAAAATTAATATACCTTAACGTATCGGTAAGCATTTCGAAAGTTTTTAGATTGAGTTTAAGTGGATAACAATATCGTCAATCTATGTGAATCGTTTAGAACTTAAAATGTTTAAAGCTTAATAGTGTTGGTGATTGATCTCATAAACTGATATGATCCTCTTGCACGAACTCACAAAAATATTGTCTGTATATATTTCGTTACTGCATTTCATTTATGTTTTAAAAATCCAAAAAGATTTTCAGTGTGTTTTAGCATAAATTTTGAAAAATCTAAAAAGATTTTCGACAACTGTTGTTAAAAAGATAATTTTCAAAATTCCAAGTGCTAAACTTGACGAACTGGTTTGGGAGTGTTGTGTGTGAAAGAATTTTAAGTCTTGTTACAAGTGGTCATCAGAAGTTTTGAAAATGATATTTCTTCAAGTGGTTCATCAGAGACTAAATGTTAGATCATTTTTGTGATATTTACAAGTGGTGTCTGAGTGTATTAAAGCTTAATATTAGAAAACTTATGTTTGAGGTAGAGAATGTACAGGTTTGAGGAAGAGTCAGGTTCCGATACCTGAGGACTCTATGATTTTAACAAGCCAGACTGCGATCCCAGCATATCGAAAGGGGGAGTCTGAAGATACTTAAAGAAAGGAGTATGTTGGTGATGAAAGGTGAAAGAGAAGATAGAGATTGAGGATACTTACAGCGTCAGATACTTCAAAGAGTTCGAGAGGGCTGATAAAGACTGAAGATGTGAAGACTCGACACTGAAGACTCCGTCAACATCCGAGGGGGAGTTTGTTGGTGCATCCGTCTGTCGTCTTCGTCTTATATCGAGTCTCGGTCTCGTTGCGGATTTGAAAGAGGATGATGTCATCATCTTGAATGATGACATCATAATAGTGATGTCATCATTGCATCACTTCATATAAGACAAATGCATTTATGTTTGTAATTGTTGATTTCATCATTTTGATTTCGCCCGTAATGTCTGAGTTGGTGATTTCATCATTGTAAAACTTCACATCAGCCAACTCAACCTAGAAAGCGACAAAGGACTTAGCTATTTTGCAAACAAGCACAAAAGGGAAAGGCATGTGAGTTTTACAAACCTCAGTCTGCGCCTTAGCAACCTGTGCAGCCTGCGCATCCTCGACCTTGCCCATCAACTCCACAACCTTGGCTTCAAGGTTGACAATCTTCTTACGAGCCGCGGCCGCGCGCTCGTTATCCTTCTCGCATATGCGCTTAAATTCAGCTTTCTCCTTAGCTAGCTGCTGTTCAGCAGCGTGAAGTTTAGTTTTCAGGCCCTCGCGCCCCCATTCTTCGGCCTTCTTATCAGCCTCAAGCTTGGCCCTCTCTTCATCAAGGGCAGTTTTCGACTTCTCAAACTCACTAATACGTTTCAGCATCCGCTCGCGGTACCTCTCCCAGTCCGACCGCTCCCTAACCATTGTTCGCCACTCCCGCACAATCTCCTGGTTAGCAGCGCGAGCATTCGCCTCCCCGAGCATATAAGTACGGTATAGCGCTTCATGAGTCTTCGCCCTCTGCCGGTTAACCTCTCCAGGAGTGACGGAGTTGAAGAACCAATCGCGGCAAGGACCGAACTCTTGAAAGGTGTCCTTTTGCCTCAAACTCCAGGGAGCCTGATGGGGGGCATTACCGCGTTCCTCTTCGGTATAACTTTTATAATAGATATCACCAAGAGTATCCTTCGCCCCGATAGCTTGCGGATTATAACCCCCGGCGCCACCAGACCTCGCGCCACTAGAAACATACGTAGGGCGGGTAGGTTTTTCAACCTCAGGATCTTTCCTTCTCTCTTGATGGGGCTTTGCAGACCCCACGACGCTCAAAACCTCCGGACCCTACGCTTTCTCTTGAATAGTGATAGCAGCGGCACCGGTATACCTCAATGAATCATCAATAGGCTTTTCAACAGCTTTTTGCTTCTCCTTCTCCATATCAGAGGCCTTCTTCCTCTTCGCCTCCTCAGCCTTCCTATCTTCCTCGGTTTTCCACTTCTTCTCTTCCTCCGCCTTCTTCTTCTTATCCTCTTCAGCCTTCCTCCTACGCTCTTCATCAACCTCCCTCTGTTCTGCGGCAGCCTTCACCTTATCACCCTCAGCAACATGTTTATCCTTGGCAGTCTCAGCACCAGCAGCCTTGGAAGATTTAACGGTAATCTTAGGCCTCTTTGGCTCTGGCTCCGTAATCACAACACCCTTCTCAGGGGTTTTCTTCTTACCCTCTGCAAAAACCAAGGGATCAAGAAAAAGAGCAACAACAAGGACGAGCTAAAAACAAACTTACCAGGAGAGAACCTATAAAGTGAGCGCAGATTGCTCTGTTTACCAAGCACGAGAGCCCCGCCAAACTTCGACGCAATGGACACACCAGCAGGCGCCTCGCTCCTCGTTCTTTTTCGACTGATCAACTTTTCAGCAGCCTCCTCTTCTTCTTCCTCTTCCTCTTCCTCCTCATGCGCAACAGAGGAAGGAGTAGCGCCAGTGTCCGGGTTGCGAGAACCCGCGCTCCCTGAGCCACCAGTTCCAGTCTTCTTTCCGCCTGCGCGCGACAAACCTTCAAGTGAGTCACTAACAATCACGAAATCTCTCAAGTCACTCTGACGGAGGCGAAAAATACCTTTATCCACAGCACCAGTGGTTGCGCGACTACTCCCAGCACCCTTGCCGGTCACCTCAACATCCTTCTTCTTCTTCACTGGTTTTTTCTTCTTCTTCTCTTCTGGGTCAATACCCAAGTCGCGCAACACACCTGCAAAGACGTTAGACCACGAACTTAGCTCTCCGTTCGAGGAACCTACAGACTCCTCGCTGGAAAGATAGACAACCTCTTTCCCAGCAGAAGTCACAGAGCGCAAAGGGCGAGGGTTCGGTATGCGCGCACCTTCGTTTGCAGTAGGCGGCGAGGCGAATGCATCGGCAACAGGATACATAAAGTTAACCTTTATCTGGTCATACCAATATTCTTCTCCGTCTTGAAGCGGGCGCACGCCCATGGAACCGCCAAAAGTGGCGAAGGCAGCTTGATACAAACGCGCCTCTACACGACAAATCATATAAGTAAAACACAAGCTACGAAATATCAGTAAAACCAAGGAAATTACTAACCTCTATCATCAATCATCAAGATAGGAACCTCCTTGCTTTCAGGCGGCCATTGATCACTCATCCTCGCCGCTACCAAGACATTCTCCCCAAACACTCGGTTTGGGGTGGCAGTAAGCTCCCGATACCAAGCCTCAGTCTTGGGTATCGCCAAGTCTTCCTTCACAATCGCTTCATTCCAGGCGCGAAACGTCATGGGGATCGGAATAACCTCCTCGCGAATATAAAAGAATTTCGGCTTCCAGTCATGGAAACTCTTGGGAGGATTTAGAAGTACCTTCTTCGCTGCGCCTCGACTGGCAAAAGAGTAGAAACCCATATTTCGCTGAAGCTGATAAAAGGCCCGGAATTTATCGACAGTTGGCTCGATGCCATGAGCCCAGCACAGGAACTCGAAATGTCGAACACGAACCATCCCGGGTGGGCTCATTTGAGATATATGGAACCCATAAAATTGAAGAATATGAGCCATGAAGTTCGTCGCCGGCAACCGGAAGTTGCCCTGATGAAATAAGTCTTCGAACAAAGTGATGTACCCCGGTGGTGCATCAGCGGCCGTCTGGTTCTGGCCGGGGTACCGGGCATCCCACTCCGGTGGGAACCGGAAACTACGTGAAAGCTGTTCAAAAAGCCCTAAATCCCACCGGAGAACAGGCACAGGACCTTCTTCTCCGGGATTATCTTCATGTTGTTCTTCAGCCATCGATAGATACACAAAGGTCTTGAATATTCTGGAAACAAGCTTGATAATCTGCTACGATGTTCTTCAAGAACTTGAAGATCTGCTGCAACCGTGTTCTTCAAACTTTGAAGATTCAAAGAAGTTCGAGAGGAAATAAAGGAATAGTAGAAGAGAAAAGTGATAAACCCCACGTCTCTCCGGATATATATACCCATCGCATTTAATGCGATGGGTAACCGTGCCGAAATCGCCGCAAGCAAGGCCAACCAGAAAGCGCCACGTAAGGCGTGTTTCCCGGAGTGACGGTTACCACGCGCGCGTGCGCCCCACTCTCCTGACGAAAATCTGAACCGTCAGCAACAAGTTGATGACAACCGTCAGAGGTCAACTCAAACGTCACCAACCACGACTTTTTCACCAACCTGTCAGAATTCAAATTTCGAGGTTTTTCCCGCCCAAAGTCATTAGAAACTTCATGTAAAAGCTAACAAAGCCAGCAACAAGCCTGGTAGCCGCGCCGTAGTAACCAACAACTTACACGCGCGCCGTCTACCAAAGCCAAAAGCATCCTTCTACTTTATTAAGTCTAGAGCTCCAACCACTTGCCTTGCGCATGGTGCAGCACTGGACTGGGGGGACTTGAAGGGGTATGGTCCCAAAAAAGCTGCGCAACCTCCTGCAAGGTCGCGCGGGACCATACTCCTTACTCAGCAATTTCCTTGATTGCCGACCTCGCGCGGAATACAACACATCTGTGTAACGCGGCGCGAGGTCCAAATAAGAGTAAACTCCAGTTAGCAACACTTAGCATTCTAAAAAGAACATCTGAAAGCCCATGCCTAGCGCGAGGCAATAACGCGCTCAGCAAGAACCATGCATAACTACGGCGCAAGGCCTTTCCAGATAGTACACAAGGTACAAGTGGCAGAATAAAAGAGCCAATCAGGGTCCTTCTGTTCCTGCGCAATCGTGCTCCACGATCGTCTGACATGCAGGAGACAAGAAGTACTTAAGGACGCCTATGTGGCACCAATCATAGGGCAGAGACAACTGCCCCACGATCTCCACTTACCTGCTGATGGCAGAAGGGCGACCAGGCCGACAACAGTGACATGTGGCTCCAATCACGTTGCGCCAACTCCATAAAGCTCCTAGAAGCCACTAACGGTCGACACCAGTGAGACAAGGAGCATATCCTCCATGTTGTCGCCTTCCGGCCCAAGGCTCATCAGCCCACACCCTCTTACACCTCTCCGGCTATAAATAGAGACCTTCACTTCACAGGTTATTCATTCCATTCCCTCTACTCTCACTTAATACTTAATACTCTCCAAAAGCAGTCGCTTATTCTCACGCCGGAGCCCGGTTAAGAGGGAAACCCCCACATTCCCCTCTTAACGAGTAACGGTGTTTTGTTTTGCAGATAAACACGGTCATTAAGGAGCTCAGGAAACCATAAGAAGATTAACCATCATGGTGGAAACATAAACCAAACTGGTTAGTCTCATAATTAGTTCCGTGTTTCTTCAATATTAGTTTTTTAATCATGATAAACACTTAAAAAAACATTTGAAAAACTTTAGTATTTTGAAAAAAAAAAAAACATAATAAAATTAAAAATTAAAAAAAAACAATAATAATATGACTTTATGTAAACTGTGACATCAGGATGATGTCACCTATGACATCATACCATCTTCTTCAAATGAAAACGCAGGCAACAACGTAATTGAGAGATTCTGGCCGGTAAGGAGCGTCAACGACGCGGTGGAGCCGTCGTCGACGGTGAATTAGAGGATGGCGTCGAACAACATCTCACGTAGGCAGCAAAGAACAACGGAGGCGGCCTTGAATTTTTCCGATTAGCGTCGGCGACGCAACTCCGGCGTCTTCGACGGCTGTTTTGATGTGGCGTCGAACAGAGGTAGCGTAGGCAGACACATTGGACGTCTGGAGGAGCTTGTAGACGGAGCCGGTGTCGACGACGCACATACCAGCGTCGCCGACGGTCATTCAAAAGCCGGCGTCGATCAGGAACTCACGTAGGCAGGAGCACTTGGCGTCGGTTAGGACTTTGTAGCCGTGGCGGCGTCGACGACGGAAGACACGGCGTCGCCGACGGCCGTTTGAAGGTTCACGTCGAGCAAAGATTAAAAAGCAGCCGGCTATTTTTGAGGTGACCATGTGATGCAAATTGATGGTGATCACTTTGGAATTACTGTTGAAGGATGCCCTTCCAACTGCTCGACGTTTTGCTTCAATCAAACCAAATATTTATGAATGATATGTAAGTCAACGGGTGTCCCTTTTTGACTCACTAATTCTCGTGGTGGTGTTATTATTATACATAATAATGAGTTTAAATTTAAATACTTAAAAGTCATCCCCAAGTTGTTGTTTTACCTCACCAATTAGCTGACCCAATTGTCCATTATATAAATTCAACCCAACTTAATGTGTCAACAAAAAGTTTTTAGAAAGGCAGCAGCACATGTGTTTGGTTAAGATATTTTAAAAAGGTTTAAAAAAAAAAAAAAAACTTACATGACACACTTACATCACATGATGTATTGGGGGGAATAAAAGGGTTTTAAGAAACCAAAAAGGAGGCAACAATATAATAAGTTTGGGACATTAATAATTAATAGTATATTGATAATATCTGTAAAGGATAAGATCATTACAGAACACTAATTATTGTGAGAACAAAACGAACAACTCTAAATCACTAAATTTTGGAATTTAAATTCATATTTCTTAATTTTTATGTTTCTTACATTCATAAGTGTATTATATACACATAAAAAATCATATATTTTTCCCTACACATAGTCTACATACATGTAGGTAATTTAGCCTACACATAACCTACATGTGTGTAGGTTATTTAAAAACTGAAGATTTTTCATATTTTGTTTAAATTCTAGGGTGAGAAACAATAAATATTACATTTATAACATTTACATTTAGTTTTTAGGTTTTTAGGATTGAAAAAATGAGTGATTTATTTTGTTCTGCGTGTTCTCGCAATATTTAGTGTTCTGCATAGAACCTTCCCCTATCTGTAAATATAGTAAATATATCACATTCCTTGTATTATGCAAATTAGGTGTAATCTCCCAAAATAGAGGAGATCTCTAATTATTTATATGGAATGAATGTTGAGGAAGGATCGATCGATCCTGTTGCAAACCTGTGAATTCTATCACCTATGAACTCTATCATGGTATCATGAGTCCATGATTGATCGACCATAACATCCTTTCCTCAGCAACCTCATCTTGATCTCCTCCTCTTTTTTTTTTTCATCCCTTCTGTCCAGCTTCTCTTTTTATTCATCCCTTCTGTCCACTTCATACCATGGAATCCAAACTTCATCCTGCAACCACTGTATCCAACATCAAAAGTCTAATTCCCATCGTCCTAGAGATGGAATCGCGACAATACGCTTCCTGGTCCGAACTATTTAAAATACAATGTCGTGCCTTTCTTGTCATTGACCACCTCTCACCCAAACCCAAACCCACACCCGCATCCGGTACATCCAAGGATACGGACAAAGATAAACAACCGAAAACCGAAGACTCTTGGGATCGATTGGACGCCATCGTGCTCCAATGGATCTATGGAACAATTTCCAACGACCTCCTACATACCATTCTCAAACCTAACACCACCGCTTACGAAGCCTGGAAAACACTCGAAAGTATCTTTCACGACAATAAAAGCTCTCGGGCCATACACCTTTTACACAAGTTTTCCAACACGCGATTAGATGGCTTTCCAAACGTGTCGGCATATTGCCAAGAAATCAAAGTACTAGCGGATCAGTTGGCCAACGTAGGCGCTCCGGTCGATAATGACAGATTGGTTCTACAACTTATCTCCGGTTTAAATGAACAATACGAAGGAATAGCAACTATCCTTCAACAACAGAACCCATTGCCAACGTTCTACGAGGCCCGCTCCAAGATCATGCTTGTGGAATCTCGTAAAGCAGAACAAGCCTTATTAGCATCTAAAAGCGCCGGTACCGCCCTTCACACAACTACCTCTCGGTCTCCAGTTACCAACACTCCTCCCACCTATTACTGCGCAGACGCCGAACGGACACGTGGGCGTGGCAGATCCAGTCGTGGTCGTGGCAGGGGCCGCAACGGCTGGGGCAGGGGACGCGGAAACCTAATAGCACCACAACAACCCTTTTGGCCCACTTCGCAGCAAACATGGCCCAACTCTCAATCGCCTCAGTGGTCTGGACACGGTTCTCAACAGTGGGTTGCATCACCCGTACAACATTGGGCCAACCCACCATGCCCTTACCCCACTGTTTCTCCCAGGCCCAACATGCACAACAATTTTAGTGGAAATGCCTCCTTGGACCCAGGCCCACCCAGGCCCACAATGCTTATGCCCCAACCGACATCGAGCAGGCCTTGTACACGATGTCCCTTAATCAACCAGACCCTACTATGATCATGGACATGGGCGCCACCGGCAACATGACCAACACGGCAGGTAACTTCCAGTCTAATTTTAATAATTGCATGAATCAAAAAATTATTGTTGGAAATGGCTCTACCATACCGGTCGTTGGACGAGGCACACAAACCCTTCCTCCACCTTTTCCACCACTTATTCTAAAAGACGTTTTATATGCTCCTAAGTTAATCAAAAATTTGATTTCGGTACGTCGGTTCACAACCGACAACTCCGTCTCTGTTGAATTTGACCCATTTGGCTTTCTTGTAAAGGATTACAAGACCCGGATCCCTATCCTCTGGTGCAATAGCAGCGGTGATCTTTACCCTCTCACGCTTGGATCTGGGACCACCAACACACCTTCAACCTTTGCAGCGATATCGTCTCAGCTTTGGCATCAACGTCTTGGGCATCCAGGACATTCTTCTTTGCATTCCTTGAAACAATCTAATTTTATTAAGTTTGGCAAATTTAATAAAGACATTTGTGAATCTTGTGTGTTGGGTAAAAGCATTCGTTTACCATTTACTACTTCTACAACTTGTGTTTATCAACCGTTTGATATAATTCATAGCGATTTATGGACTTCACCCATTCTTAGTTCTGAAGGGCATCACTATTATATTTTATTCTTAGATGACTTAACCGATTTTCTATGGACTTACCCCATCTCCAAAAAGTCACAAGTCTTCTCTATCTTTTGTCACTTTCATAAATATATTGGAACACAATTTGAACGTCAAATAAAATCGTTTCAATGTGATAATGGCAAAGAATATGTCAATTCGGCTTTTCAACAATACTTTAATCAACATGGCATGGTTTTTCGTCTGTCGTGCCCTCACACATCCTCTCAAAACGGAAAGGCTGAGCGTAAAATACGTACCATTAACAACATGATACGTACTCTCCGAGCCCATGCCTCGCTACCTAACACCTTTTGGCACCACGCTCTCTCCACCGCCACCTATTTATTAAACATCGTACCTACCAAAAACTCCCACAACAAAACCTCCACCGAGCTTCTCTACCAACGCACACCTACGTATCACCATTTACGGGTGTCCGGTTGCTTATGCTATCCCCTCATTCCCGCAACTTCCATTCACAAACTAGATCCCCGCTCCTTTCCGTGTGTTTTTCTAGGGTACCCCTCTAACCATCGAGGATACACATGCTTCAATCTCAAAACCCGTCAAATTATCGTCTCTCGTCATGTTGCCTTTGACGAGATAACCTTCCCATTTGCAAACACCATCATCCCGTCTCCTAATTATGAATTTCTCGATAGTTTTCCATCTTCCATGTGGCCGTTGGTCGATGATACCACCAACACCACCACAGCTCCATGCCCAATCCCTCCTAGCTCCCTGAATACTCCCTCTACGGCCCACCACAACTCTCCCGCCTCCCACTCCAGCCCGCCAGCACAGGCCCATACCACCCCTCCGGCCCACTCCCCTTCCGCTCAAACTCCCCACACATCAGCCCAACCCGATAACCCCCCGACCTCCTCACATCAGCCACACACGTCACCAGCCCAACAAACTCCACTCCCATTTTCACCACCACCTAGTCTCCACTCAACAGTCAATTCTCCCCCATCCCATACCACTCCTCCTACCCATCCAAACCAGTCTACAGTTCCAAATCAATTTACGGTTCCAAATCATTCTACGGTTCCTCCTCCACATCCCACTACTAGCCGCACCATGCGGACTAGGGCCATGGATGGTATCGTTAAACCCAACCGCAAACTAAACCTACATGCTTCCACCATCATTCATCTCCCTCAACGCCCAACCGATGCCTTGTCCACACCTGAATGGTATGAAGCCATGAAAACAGAATTTCATGCTCTTATTAAAAATGAAACTTGGGAGCTTGTACCTCGCCACCCTGATATGCATGTGATTCGTAGCATGTGGCTTTTTAAGCATAAATTCAAGTCGGACGGCAGTTTGGAACGATATAAAGCAAGGTTGGTTTGTGATGGTCGTCTTCAGCAAGTGGGCATTGATTGTGGGGATACATTTAGCCCTGTGGTTAAACCGGCTACAATTCGCATAGTTCTCTCACTTGCACTTTCTCAAAATTGGTCGGTACACCAACTGGATGTCACGAACGCCTTCCTACATGGTACCCTTCACGAGACGGTCTATATGTACCAACCAATGGGTTTTCGACATCGAGACTTTCCAAACCACGTGTGTCGACTCAAGAAGTCTCTTTACGGGTTAAAACAGGCACCGCGGGCATGGTACTAGCGGTTCACCGATTACGTACTTACATTGGGTTTCATACAAAGTCACTGTGATGCTTCTCTTTTTATTCTTCATCATGGTACGGATGTTGCTTTCTTGTTATTATATGTCGATGACATCGTTCTAGTTACCTCCTCAGCTCACCTTCGAAAACGACTTATGAAGAAGCTTGCGAGTGAATTCGCCATGAAAGATCTTGGCCCACTTAGTTTCTTTCTAGGCATCTCCGTATCTAGACAACAAAACTCGATGTTTCTCTCTCAGCAAGCATATGCACTTGAAATCATTGAACGTGCACATATGACTCAGTGCAACCCCGTTGCTACACCGGTCGATGCCAACGCCAAATTAAGTGCTCTTTCAGGTGATGATTTTGAAGATCCAACTCTTTACCGAAGAATCTTGGGCCAGGTTGGATTTACACGGAATCGGAGAGGTATCATAAGCTGAAAACAGATGGGAGAAGGTGGAGAGCGTTGAAGGTGGATGCGAGACCGTTACGACCGGGTGAGGCTGATGAGCCCGAAACGACCGATGAAGAAGTGAGTGGTGACGATGACTATCGTGAAGACACCTTCATGGTTGATGCTCAAGTTCAGGGAGCCGGTGTGCAAGCTGGTTATGTGGGGGGTGCATTTGATTATGCACAGCAAGCTTATGATCCTTATTGGGCCCACTCAGGAAATATGGGCCAAATTATTGAACAAAGGCGGCCACCTACTTTCGGTGAATGGAGTGAACCAAACCAGATGCTTTTTGATCAGCAAACTTTCATGGGGGCAAGTATGGAGAGGGCTTTGAAGCAGAGTTATGATAGGAGTGAGCAATGGAACCGTGCTCATATGTATGCCCATCAAGAAGAAGTGAATAATCGCTACCTAGACAACCGCCAGAGACGCGTGCACGATCAGTGGCATGCGGGACAACCAATCGAAGCGGATCTGCCAGTTGTGGATTATACTACATTGCCACCCAATGATGGTAGTGTGTCATATCCCACCCCACCATTACATCATTCTCAATGGGTGGATCCACACGCTATGAGTTATCAGCAGGCAAATCCAAGTGGTGATCAAGGTAGTAGCAGTGGTAGCGGAGCATTCGGTTTTGGCGAGTGGAATGATATGATGACATCCATCTTCGGGCCTCCACAGCCGAAGTACTACTAGTCAGGTCGTATCTTGCTCCTTTGTACATTTTGTGTATATTTGTTTATCTTGTATGTTATGTTTATGTTTGGGAGGTAGGGTGGTGTTTTGATGTTGATGTGTGGTTTTGGGATGTGAAAGTTGGTGGTGTTTTTAGTTAAAATATAATAAAAATATATACAAAAAGAAAGTTGGGATTTGAGAATGTTAGCGAAGGCTAATGTTGTTGGTTAAAAGCGATCCTTCTCTCAAAGCCATACATTGGGACAATGTATCCCAAGTGTGGGGATGGGGGGAATTTTTGAGAATTTTAAAAAATTTTGTAAATCCAATCGAAAAGTGTAAAAATTTGAAAACTTGATATTGTTCCACTTGACACATCGACACCCATTCTTAGTCTTTTCTTGGTGAGAATTGAGCCACATATGAGTGTTATTGATATTTCTTTGTTTGAGTGGCGGTGTGTGTAGTGTGTTAATAGAACTTGTGTGTGAATACTTGTTAAATCCTAGAATTAGCATGCTTTTGGAAATGATAGGGGACTTTTAGGTAGCCTCGTCTAGATGTGTGAGAGTGTGGGAATTGGGGGTTGGACCTCATACGTTACATATATGAGCTTGGTATTGTGAGGGGTGGGGGTTTGGTCTTTAGAAAGCCATGTTTGAGCCTTATACCATTCGGTTGTGACCCAAACCTACTTCTTACAAAAACTTTACCTATTGAGATGACCCGGTTTAGGAATTTAGTTTGTGATTGTTGACATTCTTGTATATATTTTTGAGTTCTATGCTTATGTTAAAAAACAAAACAAAAAAGAGAGAAAAAAAATCTGAGAAAAATGCAAAAAGAAGAATTTAGTTGTGATAGTAGTTGAAAAGTTGATGATGTCTTGTATATAGTTGATGTTGCTTTGTTTAGTAGTAAAAATAAAACCGGGTCAAATCAATTAGCTCTTCCATATGTAATTCACCATTCCCTACCTCTGCATTTAGCCCCGTTACAACCCGTAAGTCCCTTTGATTTATAAGCATGCTAGATATTTGTTAGGAGGAAACTTGATTCTTATACAAGCTTATTGTCGCACACACACACACACGCATTGAGTGATTTAGCATAACATGCTAATTTATCTTGTCACCGAGAGTTTTTGTGAGGAGTGTGCCTTGTGGTATGATTGAAAGTTAGTAAAAGGACGGCACTTTAGCTTGGTTTACATGATTGATTGCTTGAGGGTTGAAAATAGTTTTTGAATTGGTTGCTTGGGACAAGCAACGGGTAAGTGTGGGGATGTGACGGGTGGTCCGTAGGACAACCCTTAAGTGCCTTAAATAGAATAAAATTCCATACTTTGCCTAATTTATTGTTTGAACTTAGTAACTACGAGAGGTTTGATGTTGCAGGCACTAAAGGGCATAAGAAGTGGCTCTTATGAAGCTTGGACACGATGTTGGAAGTTGTAGAACAAAGAATAGAGAATGGGGGATGTTACAAAGAAAAAAAAGGAAGAGAGCTTCAGTGAGCGCCGTAACCTACGGCTCCTGGCCGTAGGTTACGGCTCCAAACTTGGTCCGGGTACATTGCCGTAAATCAGGAAGTAACAGCCGTAAGAATTCAATTGGCACCGTAGCCTACGGCTCCTGGCCGTAGGTTACGGCTCCTATGTTGACTTCTGAAATTTCTGACCGCCGTAACCTACGGCGGAGGGCCGTAGGTTACGGCACCGACTGGGCTGCTTGAGTAACTTATGGCAATTGCCATTTTGATGATGCTTTATGATACCAATGATGGAGTTTCGGTTACAGGCTGGAGGACACGAGTTGGGGGGTATTTGGTAGACACATGGAGTTGGAAAAACATTATCTAAAACCTTAATCTTAGCTACTTTGATCTTGTTGAACAATATTATCTTTTATTTGCATTATGATGTCGCTTCAAGCCATGCGTGGCTAAACATTCTATGGTCATCTTAGGTTGAAGGTTTGTGGAAACTATTGTGCTTGTTTTTATATTTCTGGAATGATGAATTGAACTTATGTTTTTGTTTATCATGGTGTGTTCTTGTTTGTTTGTAAATTGTTGATGCTTATAACTATTCTTCTTTGAAACCATACGTTCTTGGTGTCGTTGGCAATCGAGATATCATGGGTAGAATTAGAATTGGGTGAGGGTCAATTGGTCATCGGGTAACAACCTCACGTTCTAGGAATCTGAGTACTTAGTTCCCTTTTATCACAACAAGTAATTACACATGAACTATGTCTATGTAGTTCTTTCTAGTAAATGATAGCACAATTGTTGAAGCAAACCGGAAACTTAGGATGGTCATTTGTCTCTAAATTGTTTACAAACTTAATTCTCATTTCGCAAATTAATTAGTAATCTTAGTTTTAAAAGAAACCAATCCAATCAAACCAACTCTTGAATTTTATTTTTCTCGCAATTAGTCTAATTTAGTTAATTTAGATAAACCTTGAAATAACACATTTTCCACAAACTCCCTGTGTTCGATACCCACATACCGCTATCTATTTAGTTGTATTTGGATTAAATTTGATTGTGACCACGACATCACGTCAATGTTGAGGAAGGATCGATCAATCCTGTTGCAAACCTGTGAATTCTATCACCTATGAACTCTATCAATAATCACATCTCCTTTCCTTCTATCGGATCCAAATCACCCTAAATCTCTTAAACCCGACCCAAATCTGTCCGTATTACCCACCAGTCGACCCGAACGAACGATATCAGCGGTGATGGTAAGGTATGTGTTTTGTTGTTGTTGTATATTTATTCTTGTTAGTTAGCTTTTATTTTGGTATTTTATTTTTTTTAGTTAAATGAACTTTGTGGGTGTGTTCCCTATATAACCCTCACGAGACCTACTCGGGAGGTTTAAAAGGGCTTGTTGCATACGCTAAATGCAACCGTGATTCCTACGAAAGTGAGTTAGGTTTGTTGTTGTAAATTATCTTTTCCACATAAATCAAAGTAAATTAACTTATGACTTGGTAATATTTTCATAAAAGTGGTAGAACTAGGTAACTAACAAGTTTTAATGGTTGTGAGAAGCATGCTTCTACACAAGGGTTGAGATTTGTAGGTACATTATGTTTGTGAGACGACCGCTTTGTTGAAAAGATGAAGAGCGCACGAAGCACTAGCGAGAAAACCAGGTGCATACGTTTCTTTTTATCTTTGATTTTTTTTTATTAGCAAATAAGTGGAATGTAATTTGTATTTTATTTCCGGGATGAAATTTTGGGGAAGTTAGCCGTGTCACATCCCTTGTGCGTTTTAAAAACTCTAGTTCTTACACATTGAGGACAATGTTTACCTCAAGTGTGGGGATGGGGGAGTAAAAGTTTTTCGATTTTTGACCCATTCATTTAAACACTACACATTGAGGACAATGTTTACCTCAAGTGTGGGGATGGGGGAAAAATTTCAAAAAATTTTCAAAAATGTCTTTGTTTGAAGCGATTTAAAAAGCACAAGTAACTAAGTTAACGAGGGATGACACAACCCATTTGGTCTTTTGTCATGGTCAAGTTCAAGTTAATAGCATGACGGGTATTTAGCGGGTGGTTATTTGGGAGTAATTCGCCTAAGAAACTTGCAATTCATGTATATCATATTCCATACCCTTATGCGTGAGATTTTGAGCCACTTGTATACATTATATATACATATATTTCTTTGTTTGAGTGGACCATTAGTCATGTATTGTAGAACTTGCATCTTTTGATACATTTGAGACCATAGACCGAATACAAGCACGAGAATGATTAAGGCATTAGGTAAACCTTTTCCTTTTACACCATTTATATATCCTTACCCGAAATATATCCCCTAGTCGCCAACTTTGAGCCTAAACCTTTCGTTTGACAACCCACTTAGCCCATAACCATAAGCCTTTTCTTTTTAAACCCGTGTGATGAAAATTCGATTATAGGAGTATATGTTTGTATAGTTGTGAGTCGTTTAAAAAAAGCAAAAAATTCAGAAAATGTTGCGAAAAAAAAAGAGAATGATAAAGCATTGAGAAAAGCAAAAAAAAAAAAAGATGTGTAGCAGTTATTGAATAAAAGGCGAAAATTGTTGCCTATTAGATTGATGTTTATAGTTAGTTTTGTTTTGTATAGTTGTTTGTAATAAAAGAATCGAATTTTCGTCACCTTAACCACTTTAAAATATCCTATTTCCTACCCTTAGCCTAGCCCTGTTACAACCCTTTAAAGACCTTTTGACTTGTGCTTAGTATTCGTGATCAGTGGTGGAGAATGATTGAGTTGCAAGCTTATGCGGGTACATGTTCTATTCGGTTTTTGAGTGATTACTTCCAAAAGTGCTAATACATCATAAAATTAGCCGACTGGTAAACCGAGTGGAGTGAACATTGTGAGGGATATGCATTATTTGTGAGTTTCAAGGGCGGGTTAATCTTAGATAACCACTTTTACATGATTAATCATTTATTGCTAAATATGTCGAAAATTGTAAAAAGTTTGAACTGACCTTAACCTTTGTCTCGGGAATGGGGAGTGTTTCTCGTGCGACCCACGTGAAAGTGAAAGACAGATTTGCTTGAGGGCAAGCAAATGACAAGTGTGGGGATGTGATACGTGGTCGAAAACCGGTGTTCGTATTGGTGTAACTTGATGTTTTTACATGGGTTTTAATTCCGAATAGCCTACTTTTAATTAAAATTGTGTTTTGCAGGTTTGATGAAGTTTAAGGAGCTATTCGGGAGCTTTACGGACTATCAGGACGAAAAATGGACCACCGGAACGCGAAACGGGTCAATCGGAAGTGAGAAACACAAAAACAGAAAAATGGGTTTTCTGTGAGGCGTAGCCTACGCCACCAGGGGTGTAGGCGACGCCTCCTGCTGTTGCTAAATGAGATTTTTGGGGTTTTCTTGGTTGGTGACGAGTTTTAATGCTTGTTTTGACCCATTTCGGGAGTTACACTTGGAAGAGAGTTTGAAATCACTTCTTGGAGCCATAACCTATCATCTCTATCATTCCCAATCCATCGATACCACGAACCTTCATCCGAATCAAGAATCATCATCACCCAATTCATCTTCATCTCTATTCACCAAACCTAGTTTATTCCATCACCCACAATCATTCATCTTCACCATCTAATCTTCATTCCAAAACCCTAACCACCATCTCCACAACTTCAAAGCTTCAAGATGATGATGCTCAAGTTCTCAACTTCCGGTGATAGCGTTCGTCCTTCCATGAGCGGCTAAATTCTTGGAGGTTTCACCCCGGTGTAGGTTTTTGTAAGTCTAGGGTTTTAACATTGTTCTTGGTTTGATTTTGTGACAAATTGCTATTTGATTTTGAAGCTTATGACAATTGTCTTGCATTTGTATTGAATTCATAAATTGTCAAGTGAAGATTAAATTTGACTTTATGAAATGTTTATGTGCAATTATGCCTTGTCTAGGTTAGAGTTTACATGTTCTTGGTAATGAAGTGCATTTTTGTCCGTTCTTTGTAACGTTGATAGCTATTGGCACCTAAGCCTTGTAACACTAAATTCGTTAGTCACTTTTGCAATTGCATCAAATCTAAAACGTGTAGAAATCCTAGGATTGCAATTACCGAACCGGGTGTGAACCTTGTTTAATTATCTTGTTTAAAACTATCAATTACAATTTCGTGCATTTGTTTAAGTTCTCGTTAGTTAGTAATTAAAAACCAAATTGTCGGTTCATTCCAACCCATTTCCTAAACAACCAAAAATTCATAAAAACAATCTAGTAAGCTTCATAAGTGTGACAATCGTTTATAATCAATCAAGTCCATTCGCAAACCACATACTCTTCGTGGTTCGACCCCTTACTACCACTAGCTAATTGTTAAGGGTAATTTGGGTATATAAATATTATCTTTGACCGGAGCGCGACACTCCGATCAGTCGCGCCCCGCGTAAGACCCTTAAGGGTTCTTTGCGGCCCGCGAGCGACAATAAAAATTGATTTTTATTTAATTTTTAATTATGTAAAGTATTTTGGGCTCGGTTTTCGCATACGGGGTATGTTTTAAGACATATAGGGATATTTTAAATATATTAGGGGTGTCGAATTTATTTTGGAGGGTTGTTATAATCTCCATCATAATCAAAACTAACAACTCATTTGTGTCACGTATAAACCGCAAATTCTGCTTATCCGCTAACTCGTTTAACTCCGAAACTTCCATCATCCTCTCTATTCGTTATATCTTCAATTCGAGTATAAATATTCCTCATGAACCAATGCGACCTCATTCCCACATAATTTTACAACCAATTTCGTCTCTACAACTGATTGGAGCCGCGTCGGCATACCGAAACTCCGGCGATGCAATTCTTGTACATAACATCGCAAACTGGTACAAATATTACATGTTAGTTGTTCGTTTTATCATGCGAAATCAAAGCCCCATATTTATTTCAACTTACAAAACTGTTATATTCCTAGATCTGAAATTTGTTTTAGTTGTTTTTATAAATCTTAACTTGGTTTATTATTTGGATTAAGTTAAAAAGTTTATTTTACTAGCATATTATTTATAAACTCAAATTTTATAAATAATAAACTTCAAATCCATTTAATTTTATAAAAAAATATAAGTAAAACAGAAAACATTACTTTAAATTATTTTAGTCAAATATAATTAATTAAAAAATAGACCTTCTAGTTATTAAAGTGCATTTTAGTCATTTTAGTAAGATTTAACAAAAAAGTTAACAAGGTTTGGTCTTAGTACTCAAGATTATGAATACTTGATTTTGCAACAAAAACTATTAGTACCCGACATTGAAATTTGACAGAAACCACAAGGACCAACGGTGTATTTTTTTTTCTACACAAGATATATGCGCTCACAAGTTTCCAATTAAATGACTAGATCAACTATATAATATAACAAGGATCGTAGTTATCCGCGCGTTGCGCAGGGACACGGTTAGAATTCAGAACATATAACATACCATGACAACCAATAAATAAATTTGTAAAATTAAATAAAGTGATATCTAAATGTGTTATGCTATTTGCGTCGTAACTCAGCTCTAAACATCCAAGTAATAAGAAAAGGTAAAACAATATAGTAAATAACTAAATTTTATAAATAATAACCAAATTTTATAATTAGTAATCCAATTTGAACGATTATAAAATGGAATGAAACTTGTGTAGTTTTAGAGGATTGTCACTAGTATCAAATTTTCTTTTTTGCCTTTAAAAAAACTAGTATCATGTTTTTTTATTAAATAAACAACCGATAAAATTACTTTTTGAGTCCATATATTTTAGCGGCTTTAATCACTTGAGTCGAAAATTAAAATGTTTAACGTGCTGAGTCCCTACAACCATTTTTCTTAACCATTTAAGTACAATTTTTAACACTGTTAAATTATTATATTAGTTTTTAATGAAAAGACTAAAATGCCTATTTCTTTAGAAAATAATAAAAATAAAATCTAAATCTAATCTAAATTCTAATAAAAGAATACAAATAATGACACATGTCATTTTCTTTTTCAATTCATTATCTAAATAATGTCATATGGCATTTTCTCTTTTCAAATCATTAATGATATTATTAATAATTTAATATCTAATTTTAATTTATGATTAAAAATATATATAAGTTATCCATAATTACTTCTTAAAATGGATAAGCATATAGTTTGATTTTTTTTTAATTTTTTTACGTAAATCAAGTATAAATATAATTAAATGATATGTTCCACGGTAGGATGTCGATGGTGGCTCCACGACACGACACGGTGCGGTGGTGGTTCCATGGTACGGTGGTGGTACGACATGATGATGCGACGGTGTTGGGTGGTGCAACAATTCGGTGGTGCGACGGTTGGATGCTACGTTGGGTGACGATTAGGGTGGTGCGATGGTTCCACGGCACAGTGGTGGTTTAATGGTTAGGTGATGGTGCGACAGTACTGAATGATCACAACGTGTATTTATTTTTTATTTGATTAACTTTATTTTTCTCTTTTATTAAATAAATTATGTCAACATATTAAGTAAAAATAAAAAAATAAATGTCACCTAAGATAGTTTACCTCCCATTCAGGTTAATTATATAGGATTAGCAAATAAAATAAACTTTAATGAGTTAATTAGAATAATTTTTTTATGAGTTATCTAATTGAAACACTTCTAAAACTTGGTTATCATTTTGTGAAATATTCCCGTTAATTTATTTGTAAGCTAATTACTGAAGTGGCTTCAAATTAGTTTTAATACGTCAATATAATTATTTAAAAAATGGTTTACATGCATAATTAAAAAGGTTTATTTAAATAGTAGGGTGAGGATCAAATAGGAAGTTTATTTTGGCTAGGAATGATAGGAAGCAATAAGATTATGACATGTGGCAAAATTTAAAATAAAGAGAAATGATATTTTAGTCAATCGTATCATTTCTTCTTCCTTCTTCTCCCCAGTAACTTCAAACCCACCATCTTCAACCTTTTCTCCACTTACTATCTCAATAATCACTACATTATAGTGCGATTTTCGTCACCAATCAATGATTCAAACACCCGATTAACGTGTTCTTCAGCTTTTTTTTTTAAGAAAACCCAGTTTAATTTCATACAAAATCTCGTTTTTTCGGGTGATTTTGAAGATAATCACTCGATCCGTTCGATTCGATCGCTGATAAGTGTTTCAATCATTCAAATTTCGTCAATCGTTGAAGAAATCAGCTTCGATCCATGTAAGAAATTTTTTAATTTCATTTTTACGATCTGGGTTTTTGATTTAGTCATTGCGTTTTACGATCTTGGCGGGAGTCCGGGGGCAGCGCCCCTGGTAACAGGGTCCAAGGGGCGGCAGCCCCTGGCGGGGTCCAAGGGGCAGAGCCCCTGGCTGGGGTCGAAAATAATACATTTTTCCAGAAATTTAATTTTCCAGAAATTGCCTCATTTTCGTAGACAGTTTCGGGTTCTGTGAACAACAGTTTCTTTTGTGTTTTTAAGCCATTACGTTTTAGAAATAAGACATTTTTAAGTGTTTTCTGGTCATTGCGTTTTAGAAATAAGACATTTTTGAAGTGTTTTTAGTCATTGCATTTTAGGTAAACACATTTTTATGTGTTTTCAGTTCATTGCGTTTTAGAGAGAACAATTTCTTTGGGTTTTTAGGCAATTGCGTTTTAGAAATAAGACATTTTATGTGTTTTCTGGCCATTGCGTTTTAGAAATAAGACATTTCTTTGTATTTTTTGTGCATTGCGTTTTAGGTAAAACACATTTTTATGTGTTTTCAGTCCATTGCGTTTTAGAAAGTACACTTACTTTTGTGTTTTTAGGCTATTGCGTTTTAGAAAAAAGAAATTCTTAAGTGTTTTCTGGCCATTGCGTTTTAGAAATAAGACATTTTTTGTGTTTTTGGTGCATTGCGTTTTAGGTAAAACACATTCAGTCCATTGCGTTTAAATTGCTTTAATAAAAAATGCATCAGAAAATTTAATTTTCTGTAAATTGCCTCTGGAAAACTGCATTCGTAGACAGCTTTTGATCTCCTACTTACTGGTTTAGACAATTCACAGACAAAACTATTGTCCTGGTTCAATGTGTTTTAGAGAGAGAACACTTTCTTTGGTGTTTTTAGGCCATTGCGTTTTAGAACTAAGACATTTTTATGTGTTTTCTGGCCATTGCGTTTTAGAAAAACACATTTTTGAAGTGTTTTTAGTCACTGCGTTTTAGGTAAAACACATTTTTTTAGGTGTTTTTAGTCCATTGCGTTTTAGAGAGAACATTTTCTTTTGTTTTTTAGGCCATTGCGTTTTAGAAAGGAGACATTTTTAAGTGTTTTCTGGCCATTGCGTTTTATAGATAAGACATTTCTTTGTGTTTTTGGTGCCTTGCGTTTTAGGTAAAACACATTTTTATGTGTTTTCAGTCCATTGCGTTTTAGAAAAAAATACATTTTTAAGTGTTTTCTGGCCATTGCGTTTTAGAAATAAGACATTTCTTTGTGTTTTTGGTGCATTGCGTTTTAGGTAAAACACATTTTTATGTGTTTTCAGTCAATTGTGTTTTAGAAAGTACACTTTCTTTTGTGTTTTTTGGCTATTGCATTTTAGAAATAAGACATTTCTTTGTGTTTTCTGGCCATTGCGTTTTACAAATAAGACATTTCTTTGTGTTTTTTGTGCATTGCGTTTTAGAAAAATGTCATTTTTTAGGTTTTTTTTCCATTGCGTTTTACGCAACTGGGTTTTTTCCATTGCGTTTTACACAACTGGGTTTCAGAAAAAAAAATTAACAATAGTATACTCGTTTTAAAGATAAAAAACGCTCGTTTTTTTGGTGCAATTTTTATAAAAATACAATGCCATATGAAAGAGTTATTAACGTTTAAAAAATAGGGGGGGGGGGGGAATTGGAGGAGAGAGAAACTATTGCCTTGGATTGACTAGAATGCCCCTAAACAAACCCACGCGCCTCCTTTTTTCCTTCAATTTCACTCATTTAATCTTAGCCCTTGATTAAATAAATGGATGGTCAAGATTACTTCCTAGGTTTCCTACCCAAATAAACTTCCTATTATATCCTAACCATTAAATAATAAGAGAAAAAAGAAAAATTATGTTTTATATATTACAAGAGTTAATTTTGTGGTTGGTCCCTGTTGTTTCTACAAAGTTCAAGGTTGGGTACTAAGTTCTCAGTTAGTTTTTAACTGTCGTTAGCCTTAAAGCTCTAGGATGTTACAAAATCAAAATTTAAAACCTTAGATTGTTACTTTGAACTATTAGTAACTGGGGTTGTTACTTCTATAAACCACAGGGACTAACGGTGTAATTAAATTATATATTTATAAATTATACTTTATGCAATAAAACTTGTACTTTATACTTTTGTGCATTAAGATTTGTACTATATTTGTAATTGACTAAAATGCCCTTAAAGTTAACAGACTTGGTGAATGTAGTTAAAAAAGGACTAAAAGGGTTACAAAAATAACGTTTAAGGACTTAGGGCGTTAACTATTTTGATTTTGAACTCAAGTGGTTAAAATCAAAATGCACATATCTTAATCAGGGGCGAAGTATAGTGGGTGCCCGGGGGTGCAACCCCCCCCCCCCCCTCCCCACGCAAATGTTTCGGTTAGAAGTGTATAAGTTCCGATTTTTCGTCCAAACATTTTAAAATTATATAGGATCGCCCCCCGATTATTTTTCCTAAATTGTATATCCTAAATATTTATACACTTTTTATATAAATGATGGGTAGTTTGGTTAATATATTTTAACTCTTATTTGTTTAACCCTAGATTACCCACCACACAATAAACTTAATACCAAATTATTAATTATCAAAAATCTTAATTGATGAATTCAAAAATCTTGAAGGTCGCCAGGCTGAGTTGTAATTTTTCGTCCAGATTCCATTTATCTCGTTTCATTATCTCTATTATAATAAATCAGTGTCAAATTATCCTAGGTGGCACTCCCACAATCACCCCCATTACCTCTCTCCTATTTGGCACTCCCTCATTAACTTCGCCCACGTGTCACTCCCACAGCCATCCTCCCATTTCCGTGTTTTTTTTTTAAAGCTGCTAAAGGTCAAACGCATTAATGAAGGGAGAGAGTCATCTTCTCTCTTCCTCTGCAGGTCAAAACAACAATCCAAAACCCTAATCCCCAACGTTTCCTTATCCTCGCGGTCTTCTTCTTCTCTCCTTCTTTCCTTCTCTGCATCCTACCATTTCGAGTTTGGAATCAAAATTTCACACTCGCACCTACTGTATCCCTATTGTTCAACGAGGACAGATTTTTCAGTCCCATCTTCGCATAAAACTCCAAGTTTATTGAACAAACACAGATCCTACGGCTGTGTTTGAATTTTTAAGTTAATCGGACGGTATAGATCATCATTCACACGGATTGAGGTTTGAAATTGTGTTCCTCTTCTTTGCTCTCATCTTCCGATGAAGTCTTTAAAGCCAAACCATTTCTACTTCCCTCTCTGTTGTGCATCTGCTTTGTTCTTCCGGTATTAATTCTTTTTTTGTTAAATTTTCTTTACTTTTTAATCTTTTGTGGTTTCTGAACTGAATTTTTTGTTGTTTCGGAACTTGATTTTTGTACAGGGTGTTATTGATTGAAGAAAGGTTTGCTGTTGTTTCAAGAAATCAGGTATGTCTAATTCACCTTTTAACCTAACTTTCGTTTTATGTGTTTTAGTGAGTGATTTAGATATGTTATAGTTTTCTATAGTTGTAATCCTGCTTTGAACTGAATCATTACATGTGTTTTATGGACTGATTTTGATGAAAATGTGTTTAGTTGTGTGTTTAGTTGTGTGATTTAGATCCAATATCTCTTAGGGACTGTTTTTATTGATTTATGATGTTTTAGGTACAGATTTAGATATCAATGTGTATCAGGTACTGTTTTGGTGTTTGATTTAGTGACTGATTTACAGCTGATTTAGATATATTATAGTTTTCCATAGTTGTAATTCAGCTTTGAACTGAACCATTACATGTGTTTTATGGACTGATTTTGATATAAATGTTTTTTAGTTGTGTGATTTAGATACTTTTTAGATCCAATATCTCTTAGGGACTGTTTTTATTGATTTATGATGTTTTAGGGACAGATTTAGATATCAATGTGTATCAGGTACTGTTTTGGTGTTTGATTTATGGACTGATTTTGATATAAATGTTTTTTAGTTGTGTGATTTAGATACTTTTTCATGTTGGCACTGTTTTTATTGATTTTTTTTAGATATTAATGTGTTTTAGGGACTGAATTATGCAATAGCTCTTAGGTACTGTTTTAGTGATTTATGATTTTTTAGGGACAGATTTAGATATCAATGTGTTTTAGGGACTGTTTTAGTGTTTGATTTAGATTTTTCCATGATATACATGTTATTTAGGGTATGTTTTATAAATTTTAAAGATGTTTAAGTAGTAATTTTTTGGTGAATTATACACTATTTCTTGCTGTTTTAGGGACACGTTTTATTGACTGATTTTGAACTGATTTTTTTTTAATTATACAATCAATATCTCTTAGTGACTGTTTTACTGAATTATGCAATAGCTCTTAGTGACTGATTTAGATATATTATAGTTTTCCATAGTTGTAATTCAGCTTTGAACTGAACCATTAATTGTGTTTTATGGACTGATTTTGATATAAACGTGTTTTAGTTGTGTGATTTAGATACTTTTTCATGTTGTCACTGCTAAACTGTGTTTTATGGCATGTTTTAGGCACTGTTTTATGGATTTTTTTTTAGATATTAATGTGTTTTAGGGACTGAATTATGCAATAGCTCTTAGGGACTGTTTTAGTGATTTATGATTTTTTGGGGACAGATTTAGATATCAATGTGTTTTAGGGGCTGTTTTAGGGACTGTTTTAGTGTTTGATTTAGATTTTTCCATGATATACATGTTATTTAGGGTCTGTTTTATAAATTTTAAAGATGTTTAAGTAGTAATTTTTTGGTGAATTATACACTATTTCTTGCTGTTTTAGGGACACATTTTAGTGACTGATTTTGAACTGATTTTGTTTGAATTATACAATCAATATCTCTTAGTGACTGTTTTACTGATTTATGATGTTTTAGGGACAAATTTAGCTATCAATGTTTTTCAGCTACTGTGTTGGTGTTTGATTTATATTTTTCCTGATATACATGTTATTTAGGGACTGATTTATCAATTTTATAAGATTTTTGTGAATTATACTTAACTTCTTAGTGTTTTAAATATGTTTAACTTTTTATCAAGTATTTGAATATTGCAAATTCTTATTATTTAATTAATTTTAAAAGTAATAATAATATTCAATACCCCATTTTTGTATTTCAAATGATGATGTCTAACTAACATGATCTATGCATCCGTAAATATTCCCCCTTCACACAATTGATACAGTGTTTTATAATAGAGATGTATTTCAAAATTTCCAAAAACTCATTGAATGTTTCACAACAATTGTTCATTTAAAGACCCTCAGACAATTGATATAGTCTTTTAAAAACTTAAATATGTTTATGAATCAGAGATTTTGTTTTCTAAAATATATGTTTAACTATAAAGGTCAATGGAGAACCCTCCCATCATTTCTCTTAATGAATTGGATGTAACGAAGACAGACGTGACTATTAAAGTTCGTATACTTAAGCTATGGAAGCTACTATCATTTAAAGTCAAGAATGCTATTCATGCGGTCGAACTGATCCTCATGGATGAGGAGGTAGTTTATCAGTTTATAACAAATTCTTTTTTATATCCTATGTTTCATCTTAAAAGGTTATATTTGTTTGATAGGGTACCAAAATTCAAGCAAGTGTTGGTGGTAATTATCTTGTAAAGTATGGAAGATTACTGGTAGAAAAGAGTTGTGTCATGGTTACTAAGTTTGATGTTGGTGACAACGTGTCTCCGTACCGCCCAACCAACCACAAACATAAACTGTTTTTCAATTTCTCTACTGACATCAGAAACATTGATGACTTTGGTGGTTCAATTCATGGATTCTCTTTTACAGCATTCGATGTTCTTCGTAATCGTGCTATTCCGCAAGACTCTCCTGTTGGTAAGGCCACCGTATTTTAAAATATGTTCTTTTGATCTTTATTTACTTATATTACGCCATTGTTGTTGTTCTAATTTATTCTTTTGTTTGTTTATAGATATCATTGGTTATGTTGATGGTTGGTTTCCTATGGTTGATCATACCAGCAGTAATGGAAGAATGAACAAAAAAATGAGCTTACAACTTCGTGACTTAGAGTTATAATTTATTTATTTCTTTGATCTCCTTTATATATTTATCAATTAGTTCATGTTTTATAAAATTGTTATTTGTAGGTTCCTTAATGTTTATCTGACTTTGTGGGGACAATATGCGGTGCAAATGTCGAAGTTTTTGGAACAGAAACCGAGTGATGTGTTTCTGATACTGCAGTTTAGAAGATATAGCTTTCATGAAGGTTTATACTTATTTAATTACTTTTATCTTTGTCATTAAAATTGTATATATTTTACATTCTATTGTTGTACTTATCAATGCTTAATTTTTTTGAATAGAATTTTTTTGTCAAATATGTAGGTAAGGCATTACGCCCCGCTTGCGGTATGCGCATGCCGCATATAATGTATATACGTGTGGGCCATCGGGGGGCAAAAGTGAAAGTGCACGAATTTTAACGTTATTTTACTAACTTCGTGAAAATAACGTTAAAAGTTGAGGACAATTAATTTTGCATCATGTGGTGGCGTTGATAGCTGAGAGACAAAAGGGTACATTCACTAATCGGTCTTTGTCCTGAGTGCTGAGTGTTATGTGCCTTATATCCAAAGCTTGATGCAAAACTACTATCGAGCCGGGGGTCTCACTGGAAGCAGCCTCTCTATTCCTACGGGGTAGAGGTAAGGTTGTCTACATCTTACCCTCCTCAGACCCTACCTTTGTTTTGCTATTGGTGGGATTAACTGAGTATGATGATGATGATGATGATGATGTAGGTAAGGCATACGTGTCCAGTTCTTTTCAAAAAAGCAATTTGTATCTGAACGAAAGCATTGATGAGCTAATTGATTTCCAGAAGAGGTAAGACGTACATATTTTTTCAAATTAACTGTTTTATTATTTGTTTAAGTGTATTATTTTATGTCGTATTGTTGAAATGTTTTATAATTTATAGACTAATAGACTAATTAATTTTATTATAATTTGAAGGTTAGTTGAAAGAAGACCGGATGTTGGTTCTTCAAGCCGTCCTTTTGGTTCATCTCAAGTTGGCAAAACTGTTCATGATGATTTTTTGGTTGGAACTGATTTCAAGACGATAGATGAAGTTAATAAAATTCAGGAGACAATGAATGTGATTGTGGTTGGTACAGTGATAAGTTTCCCTCCTGGTCTTGAGTGGTATTACAATTCTTGTAAGGATTGTATGAAGAAGGTTAGTGTGCTGTATTTTATAAGTGATGGAGAGGATGGATTAGATTTAACTGAGGAGAAGCAGACAATTCGATGCATAAATGACGTTTGCAATGAAAAAGGTGTTTCTGTGGTTCCCAGGTAAAGTTCTAACTTTATCATAACTTTAACTTTAAAATTTTATATTTCAATACTATATTAGTACCAATTTTATTATTCTTTTTTAGGTTGAAACTTCAACTTAGGTTACAAGACTCTACTGGTATTGGATCTTTAACTTGCTTAGATCATGTAGCTCGAAAATTACTTGGAAAGAGTGCTCAAGAGTTGGTTGATAAGTTTCTTGATGTATCTCTTTTCGCTTTATTATTTTCCCAATTTATATAATTTATACATTCTCATATTGTAACACTGTTTTTACATCTTAAATTATTATGTAGGGTGAAACGGATAATTTGCTACCGGATGAAATTAGTAATTTGGTTGGAAAAAAGATGGCGTTTAAGGTTGAGATTTCTCCCTTTAATGTGCAGAATCACTACAAGTCATTCACTGTCAAAAGATTTTCTGATGATCCTGAAATCATTTCTCAGCTTGAATCAAAGATAGGGATTGACCATGTAACTATCTAATTATATTGTTGTTAATTTTTTACAGTTATAATATATTTTACCTACATTCTTTATTCAACAATTTAACATAGCCTTCTTTGTTTATAATGTAGGTTGATGTTTCAAACTCTATGAATCTCTCATCTGCTGATTTTGCAAGTGTTGATACTGTCGATCTGAAGGTATTATTTTTAAACAAAGTATATGACAAAATCTATTTATTCATTTATTCTTATTCTTCACTATTATTGTTTTTAATAATATATTATTTTCATTTCATTTCATTTCCATATTAAGGATGATTCTCCGATGTCACTGGTTGGTTCAAGTGCTGGATCAATATCTTTGGCTACCAAAAATGCTGAGATGATAAGTGAACATTGCGAGTTGAAGCGTAATCTTGCGGAGTCTTATGATCATGACGAGTCAGCAACCAAAGCTGCTTTAGGTTGCAATGAAGGTCCGCATTTTATTTCTATTTGTTTTTTCAATCTTTTGGATTTTGTAATTCTATATTTCTAATCCATATTTTCTATTTAAATTAGAATTCAGCACTTATAGCAAAGAGAAGCGCAAGACGAGAAAACATACTACTAACCAGAAGGTACTATCTATTTTTTTAAAGACATTCCTATTTCTAAATACAAACGTTTTTGTATTTTAACAAATCTATTTACTTGAATTTGAAGGATTCTATACCATTGAACAATGTTTATGAGACTCCGGTTTCATTGATTGATTCAAGTGCTGGTGGTATGGCTTTGCGTAACAAAAGGCCAGGAAAGATGAAGGCACAACCTGAGCTGAAGCGTGTTCTTGCGGAAGATTATGATCGTGACGACTCTGGAAGTAAAGATCCTTTATCTTTGAATGAAGGCTCTAAGTCCCTTTTGATTCCCAAGAAGGAAAAATGATCACTGCTATCCATTGTTAAGACAATTATTATTCCATGTTTAGGATATCTATTATTTGTTTTTGAAAACTTATGTTGTTTAAGTCACTTGATGTAGGAATGATGGCTTTGCCTTTTGGATTTAGTTATTTAAATTTATCCTTGGTTTTAGATTTCTAAATTTTTGTTTGAGCAGTGTTAATTTTACTTTTATTATATGTGTGTTAAAATTGTGTTAAAATTAGTTTTGTTATTAACATATATATAATTTTTTTCAATTGTGTTTTAAATTAACATTTTTTTATTTTTTCCATTTCATTTTTGAAGTATTAAAACCAAATGCATTGAATCAACTTTGTAATATTAAACAGATTATGAATTATGATTTAACTTTAATTATTAGTAGAATTTATTTTCCTCCAAGGTAAGATATAAATTTTTACTTTTTTTTTATTAGTATCTGAGATATACATTATTATCCCAATATAAATACAACACCATTTTCGAATGTTTCCCGAATATTTACTAACACTCCCAATAATTTTGTTTTAATGGTTTATTATTTTTTTTTTCACATAATTTCCTACATGTTAATTTTTTTTTATTTACAGTTTTAAACACAAACTCTACGGATATTGAGAGTCATCACCGGAGAAAGTTACGAAAGCTATATTTGGATAGAAGAAAAGCTAACAACGGTGTTAAAGAGAATGTTTTTAATAACAAAGAGAATGTTATCAAAGACAATCTTCTATGTAATTCAATATCTGTTACTAATTCTCCCATTGGAAGTATTATAAGCCCTTTGTCTGACATTACAACAGGTACTATATTAAAAACTTTTATTATAAAATCTCTACAAATCTACAAATATACCGCTTACCAAATTATTTTTTCATTATCCCATACACTTTTTTTTCTTTTTTTTAATCATGATTTGTCTGTATATAATTTTATTACAGGTTTTAATAATTGCACAAATACAACACCAGGAGGGAATTTAACACCAATATCTAATAACCGTCCTAGTAATTATTTTCTTTAATGTTTTATTTATTTTTTCTAATAAATTCCTATATCTTAAATATTATCTTTTTGTACAGTTTTAAACACAAACTCTACCAATATTGAGAGTCATCTTAGGAGAAAGTTACGAAAATTGTATTTGGATACAAGAAAGGCTAACAACATTAAAGAATGTTTCCCGAATATTTACTAACACTCCCAATAATTTTGTTTTAATGATTTATTATTATTTTTTTCACATAATTTCCTACATGTTAATTTTTTTTTATTTACAGTTTTAAACACAAACTCTACGGATATTGAGAGTCATCACCGGAGAAAGTTACGAAAGCTGTATTAGGATAGAAGAAAAGCTAACAATGGTGTTAAAGAGAATGTTTTTAATAACAAAGATAATGTCATCAAAGACAATCTTCTACGTAATTCAATATCTGTTACTAATTCTCCCATTGGAAGTATTATAAGCCCTTTGTCTGACATTACAACAGGTACTATATTAAAAACTTTTATTATAAAATCTCTACAAATCTAGAAATATACCGCTTACCAAATTATTTTTTCATTATCCCATTACTTTTTTTTTCTTTTTTTTAATCATGATTTGTTTGTATATAATTTTATTACAGGTTTTAATAATTGCACAAATACAACACCAGGAGGGAATTTAACACCAATATCTAATAACCGTCCCAGTAATTATTTTCTTTAATGTTTTATTTATTTTTTCTAATAAATTGCTATATCTTAAATATTATCTTTTTGTACAGTTTTAAACACAAACTCTACCAATATTGAGAGTCATCATAGGAGAAAGTTACGAAAATTGTATTTGGATACAAGAAAGGCTAACAACAAAGAGAATGTCATCAAAGAGAATCGTTTATGTAATTCATTATCTTTTACCAATGGAAATACTAGAAGTGTTGTCTCTGACATTACAGCAGAATACTTAAATGGTAACACCATAATATTTTCATTTTTTTATATTTTATTTTGCATCATTATTTTATATATTTTTTTTTGTTACAGGTTTAAATAATTCCATGGACAATTTTAACAGTCAACAAAGGCGAAATTTAAGAAAGACTGTTTTGGATAAAAGACGATCGAATGAAAGTGATACTAAAAAAGACGAATTTGTTGGCATCTCAAAAGGTACATTTTACATAAATATACAATATACAAAAAAATTATTTTAATTGAAATTGCTTCCAACTTTATAATTTCTTATTACAAATTTACAAATATTATCTAAATATTTTTCAACAGATTATGTTGATCACTTAGATCAAAATGTCATTTGCCGAATATGTCAAGCAAAATTATGGGATGTTGAAGCTCGTAGAGGGAATACAAAAATCCAATTTAGTTCAAGTTATTCAATTTGTTGTGCATATGGTAAAGTTCAACTTCCTAATATGAAGGAAGCACCACGAAGTTATCAGTCTCTTTTTAATGGATTGGATTCAAAAAGCAAGTCATTCATCAATAACATCCGTCGATACAATTCCATGTTCTCATTTACTTCCATTGGCGGAAAAGTTGATAAATCCATTAATAGAGGCAATGCTCCTTATATATTCCGATTGGGTGGTCAGAATTACCATAGAATGGGAAGTCTTCTACCAGTGGATGGATCTAAGCCAAAATTCTCCCAGCTTTATATATATGATACTGACAATGAACTTTCAAATAGACAATCTGCTTTTGGGTACGTATTCATTGTAACTATTTTAATTTTTAAGAATCTTTTTTAATTTTAAATTAATATTATATGTTTTGATTTTCTTTAGTGAATCTAATAGAGCTTCTTCATCAACATCTTTGGATCTTGATCTTCAAGTTATACAACATATAAAGAATATGTTAGACTCGGAGAATGTTTTGGTTAAAACATATCGCATGGTAAGAGATTTTTTTAAAGATAACTGTAATGCTGAGCTAAAGTTGCGGCTCATTGGAAGAAGGCAACAAGATGGAAGAACATACAACTTACCAACTGCTTCTGAAGTGGCAGCTTTAATTGTTGGTGACATTGGCGATTCGTTAGAAAACAGAGATATTATTGTAGAAACGAAATCTGGTGGTCTACAACGTATTAGTGAGTTACATCCATCGTATCTTGTTCTCCAGTATCCACTTTTGTTTCCTTATGGTGATGATTGCTACAGAGTTGATATTCCTCATAGAGGTGTTACTCCTTCTACATCAACCAAACGAACATATGTCACTATGAGAGAATTCTTTGCATACAGGATACAAGATAGGCATGGTGTTTTTTCATTAATTCTAAATTCACGTCGCCTATTTCAACAATTCTTAGTTGATGCGTATACCATGATTGAAACTGAGCGACTAAATTACATACGTTTTCAACAGAAGGTTCTAAGATGTGATACTTTTGAGAACCTCTCCAATTTACGTAACCATGGTAATATAAATGTATCCAACACAGGAAAGCGTGTCATACTGCCTTCGTCCTTCACTGGAGGTGCTCGGTATATGATGCAGAACTATTTGGATGCAATGTCTCTGTGTAAGTGGTATGGATATCCAGATGTTTTTATAACCGTGACATGCAATCCTAAATGGCCTGAAATAAAAAGATATCTTAAGGACACCAATTTAAGTCCTGAAGACAGGCCTGATATCCTCTCTAGATTGTTTAAAATCAAGCTCAATGCTTTGATTAAAGACTTGAAGGATAACTCAATATTTGGCAAAGTTTCAGCAGGTATTTTTTACAAATCTACTATTAAGCTTCATTTGTTCTTAATATTTAAAAATTGAATACAAACATTTAATATTTTATTTTCTTTACCTTTTGTAGTTGTTTATACGGTGGAGTTTCAGAAGCGTGGGTTGCCGCATGCGCATATATGTTTATTTATGCATCCTAATCACAAGCTTCCAACTGTTGAACACATTGATCCCCTCATTTCTGCTGAAATTCCTGACCGAAATGATGATCCAGAGTTGTATACTCTTGTCAGTGATTTCATGATTCATGGTCCTTGTGGTCCTCACAACGTCAACTGCCCATGCATGGTAGATAATAAGTGTTCTAAAGGCTTTCCAAAGAGATTCCGTGATCATACGTCTGTGGATATCGATGGTTTTCCTCTCTATAGAAGAAGAGATTCAGGAATGTTTGTTGAAAAATCTGGAGTTAAGCTAGATAACAGATTTGTTGTTCCTTACAACAAAACACTTTTGAGGAGATATCAATCCCACATCAATGTTGAATGGTGCAATCAAGCTGCATCTATAAAGTATTTGTTTAAATATATCAACAAAGGGCCTGATCGTGTTACCGTTTCCATTGTTGAAAGTAACACATCAAACGAACCTGATCCGCTGGTTGATGAGATTAAAAAATACTATGATTGTCGATATTTGTCTGCATGTGAGGCATCATGGCGTATATTCGCATTTGATGTTCATTATAGGCACCCAGCTGTTATTCGTCTCCCATTTCATCTTCCGAACCAACAAAATGTTGTATATGGTGAAGACGATGATATTGACTTAGTCCTCAATCGGCCGTCAATGAATTGTTCAATGTTTTCAGCTTGGATGGATTGTAACCAAAGAGATGAAGTTGCCCGAGAGCTTACTTATGTTGAATTCCCTACTAAGTTTGTGTTTAAAAAGGATGAACGTTGTTGGAAACGTCGGAAACCGGGTAGTTTTGCAATTGGAAGAATTCATGCTGTTTCTCCTACTCTTGGGGAGGCATATTTTTTGAGGATTCTTTTAAACAAACTTAAAGGTCCTCGATCCTTTGATGATATCCTCATTGTAAATGGTCGTAAATTTAATACCTTTCGAGAAGCATGTTATGCTCACGGTCTACTAGATGATGACATGGAATATATAGAAGCTATCCAAGAAGCAAGTCATTCAGGCTCCGGTTATTATCTTCGCACACTCTTTGCTACGATGTTGACGTGCCAGACTCTGTCTTTGCCGGAACGTGTATGGCAAAAAACATGGGAATTATTATCAGATGGCATCCTCTATAAACAACGTCAGATTTTAAAGTCTCCAGGTACAACTATTTTATGACAATTACTCATTTTTATGTTTATTTATAATGTTTATGTTTATAATTCACATTCACATATATTATATATATATATATATATATATATATATATATATATAATCATGTTAAAATGTTTTATTTTATCCAATGATTCCTTTTAGATTTTAACAAATATTTGTTTCTTATAGATTGGATTATATTAATCTAAAAAATATATCTTTAATGTGTTTTTTTTTTCAGATTTATGCCTCACTGATGATCAAGTTAAAAATCTCACATTGTACGAGATTGAGAAGATTTTAATTCGTAATAATTCCAGCTTACGAAATTTTAATACAATGCCTTATCCCGATCATGAGTTGATTTCTACTTCAAATAATCGTTTGATTACTGAAGAGCTGGATTATGATAGAATTGATCTTCAAGAGCAGTTTGAGAACCTTTTAGTTTCATTAACCGATGAACAAAGATTTATTTATGATGATATCATGAAAGCGGTTGAAGACAATGAAGGTGGTGTTTTTTTTGTTTACGGATATGGAGGTACCGGTAAAACATTTCTTTGGAAAACGTTATCTGCATCTCTAAGATCAAAAGGGGAAATTGTTTTAAATGTTGCCTCAAGTGGGATTGCATCTTTGCTTCTTACAGGAGGTAGGACAGCTCACTCTCGATTTCTCATTCCGATTAATTTGAATGAAGACTCAATGTGTACTATAATCCCTAACAGTGATGTTGCAAATCTATTAAAGAAAACATCATTGATTATATGGGACGAAGCGCCAATGGTACACCGACATGGTTTTGAAGATTTGGATAGAACTCTAAAAGACATATTGAAATGTGATGGTTCTCATAATTCCCAAAGTCCATTTGGAGGTAAAACAATCGTATTTGGTGGAGATTTCCGACAAACTCTTCCTGTCATTCAAGGTGGTAGTAGACAAGACATTGTTAATGCTTCGTTGACTTCTTCGTACATATGGCACCACTGCAAAGTACTCACTTTAACTAAGAACATGAGGTTGACTGCAGGAAGTGGAATGCATGATGTTGAGCAAATACGAATGTTTGGTCAGTGGTTGTTGGATTTGGGTGAAGGGAAACTAGGCGGATCTAATGATGGTGATGCGATTATAGATATACCGGATGATCTTTTAATCATGGATTCCGTTGATCCAATTTCAAGTCTTATAGAGTTTGTTTATCCTTCTCTTCTTGAAAATTACCAAAGTTCTGGCTTTTATCAAGAAAGAGCGATTCTTGCACCGACAAATGAAGTTGTTGATGAAATTAATTCTCAGTTGTTGCTCATGTTCCCAGGCGATTCCAAGGAATACCTAAGTTCCGATAGTATTTGTGAGACAGAAAATCTACATGATGGTTTTGATCAAAGTTTATACTCCCCTGACGTACTAAATGGTCTTAAAATCTCTGGTGTTCCAAATCACAAATTAGTACTAAAGGTTGGTGTTCCGATCATGCTTCTCAGAAATATTGATCAAAAAAATGGTATGTGCAACGGAACTCGCTTAAAGGTAATATCACTTGGAAATCGCGTTATTGAAGCAGAAGTGTTATCTGGAAACAACATTGGTGCTCGAATTTTTCTTCCTAGAATTGGTATAATACCGTCGGATAAGAAGGTTCCTTTTAGATTTCAAAGAAGACAGTTTCCTGTTGCTTTATGTTTCGCTATGACAATTAATAAAAGTCAAGGCCAATCATTATCCAGAGTTGGTTTGTATTTGAAAAATCCAGTATTTTCTCATGGTCAACTTTATGTTGCTTTGTCGAGAGTCAAGAGCAGAGATGGACTCAAATTATCAATTCTTGATAATGATGGTAACCTTACTAATAGGACATCTAGTGTTGTATACAAAGAAGTTTTTAGTTACTTGTAATTTGTATTTGTATATGTAATTTGTTTTGTAATCAAACGCATAGTTTTTATATATTATTGTTTCATAGCATAACACATGTTACTATAGTTGATTAGTGTTTCATAGTATAACACATAAACGTTTACAAACATATCGATAATAATTGAAACAAAAATGAACTTGTACGAAAATTCGTCATCTATTATACACAACACCATGACGAGACTAAAGTTTAATAAATTATCAATTGTCTATTACCATTAAGCATAACACATAATATCCAAATTAGTCAACCTATTGTACCCAAAAAGAACAACCATGCAATAACCTGTTAACCTTGATTTACATAAAGCCCAATCCAAAATAACCAAAACGTGTTTAAGTTAGCCACAATTTTTTCTACACCAACGAGGACTCTAAAGCCCAACAAAAGAAACTACCATATATTGTACCCAAAAAGAACAACCAACCATGCATGTACCTGTTAACCTAGATTTACATAAAAGCCCAACCCAAAATAAACCAAAACGTGTCTAATTTAGGGCCAAGTTTTTCTATACCAACTAGGACTCTAAAGCCCAACAAAAGAAACTAGCATATATTGTTTATAAAAACCACCACAACCACAAGCAGACTTCCCAGTCATGCACGCAATTTCCTCTTCTTAACCAAACGCTTCTCCACAACCTTTGTCAATGTCAAGACCTTGCTTGAGTTGTTGAACTCAAAAAACAGTTCTGCTCCAATTTTGATGTTCCAAGCCTTCAAGTAATTCGACCATCCAACAAATCCATACCGGAACCCTTTGCGATGTTTTTCCGATCTGGTCATGATGTTCTTGACTTCACCTGTCAGGTTTTGAACACTGACTTCTTTGAGATGAACAGGAGATAGGTCCAACACAGATGACATTTTTGCTGGTAGTCGCTGAAAAGCACAACATATTACAGTCATCATCAAATATAGCCTTTGGATAAAAAGTTGAACAAAGAAACACTAAAAAATCTATAAAATCTTACAATTCTGTGTTCCGCAAATCTTGTGAAGTTCAAAACCGGTGATTGTGGGTTAACTTTTTGAACTGTCTTCTTGCGCTTCGTCTGAACATAATTGAATTAACTAGAACATATTCTAGATATATATTATAGAAATTGTATATTATCACGAAACAAACACGAGTGTTCAAAAGCGGATATCCGAAGTTTTCGGATAGTCAATATCACTATCCGAATCCGTATCCGAAATTTCGGATATCCGATTTCCTAAACACACACAAAAAAAATGAGACAAATACAAGTACTATTTCGTTCTTAGGATGTTTACAGCTTCCTCCACTAATTTTGAACACCCCTACACGAGACTCTATTATCACTAAAAACAATATTATCACGAAAGGAACCTGAGACTATATTATCATGCAAAACAATACTATCAGCTATATTATTAGGAAACACATAATTCCTAAGTTATCATCAAACCAAAATGAGCAAATGACTATATTATCATGAAGCGAATTACACCTATATTATCACGAAACCAAATGAACAAATGGCTATATTATCATGAAACAAATAAAGCATGTATTATCACCAAAAAGAAATGAACAAACCACTATTTTATCAATTAAGAAATAACGCCTATATTATAACCAAACAAATAGCGGCTATATTATAACCAAACAATTTAAACCCAAACCCATTTATTGCAGAAACCATATTGACCGAAAGCCACTACATAATTAAGATATATGAACTATGTAAACAATAAAAAATGTCAAAAAAAGTTACAATTTGGTGTTGTACCAGGTTTGTGGTATTCAAGACCGGAGAACCCGTGATTGGCGCTTCATCAACCATTTTAATCCTGCTTCGAAGATTTCGTTTTGTCTGTACCAAAAGTAACACAAATAATTAATAACTTTTATAAAAATCTGTTACTATGAAATATAAACCGTAAATGTCAAAAAAATTACAATTTGGTTTTCTACCAGGTCTGTGGATTTCAAGACCGGAGAACCAGTGCTTGCTGCTGCATCAACCCTTTTAATTCTGCTCCGAAGATTTCGTTGTGTCTGTATCAAAAGTAACACAAATAAGTAATAACTTTTAAATAAAGATGTTACTATGAAATATAAAACGATAAATGACTTGAGCGGTATTCATTTTTGGTTTTAAATACCTGAGTTTCATATACCTTGGACTTGCCTTTAACCTTCACAATAAAAACAATAAGTATGAATATGTAAAAGTTAAATAATAATTCGAATAAATAAATAATGTTTTGGATTTTCATTCTTTCTTACCAAAACATGATTATGTAAAAGTTTAATAATAATTCAAATAAATAAATTCATAAATGTTAAACATATAAAACACTTTTGGAGTTATCTTCGTCTAATAAAGCATGAATACGTAAAAGTTAAATAATAATTCAAATAAATAAATTCAAAATTGTTAAACATATAAAACACTTTCAAAATGAACAAGCTGAATACTTACATCTTTTTTATTTCCTTCCAGATCATCTTCACAGACATCAGCCGGCAACTTTGGTTCAACTATCATATCATCATCCGCAGTAGACTAGAAAATTTAAAAAACATCAGATAAAAATCAGTATAATTATAAACAGTTTTAATTAATATGTTTCGATATATACTTTTAAAACAACCCGTCAACCTTTTTTAGAAAAACTTCTGTTCCGGTGTCAGGATCGAATACGGAAACATCAAAGCTTACTGAATCCAGGCTGGTAAAAACCAAGAAATAATCATTTTCTATAGGGACCTCTTCAACCACCTTACGCCATCCATCCTTGAAATAACCACCGTCCGAGCCTCCTTCCAGTCTTACGTTCCAAAATCTTTCTCCAAAATAAACCTTCGCCATTCCACCTTTGAAATTGTTGCCGTAAAACTCATGATAAAATTTATCTGGCATTACCTATAAAAGAAATTCAACAAATTATTACTATACAATTTCAAAAAATTAAAAATTTGTTTAAAATGAGTACTGAACTAATATGAATTCACTTACAGACATTCCAAGTTCTGATTCAATTTGTGCTGTAATATACGAGTTCTGACATACCAAGTCTTTAAAACACAAAACTTCAAACTTCAACTTCCCAACTGCCGTGATCAGTACCCCATCTTTGTATTTCAATTGATGTTGTTTAACTAACAACATCCACCCATCTGTAAATACCGGCCCATCATTTTTTTTTCTAATACGCATCTTTCTCAGTTTTTCACCATCCCTTATTTCAACAGTTTTATAATATGGTATTTTATCGCCCCACAGATCATAAGCAAAATCACTTGGTATCTCCTAATAAAGCAATAACAAACATGTCAAATGATAACCTCAAATATTCATATAACAGTCCAACGAAATTAAAAAAATTACCATTAAGATAGGCTCTTCTTTATCAAGAAATGCTATGAATGAATGAGCGTTTTTTCTTGAATCCATATCTGCACAGAATGAAATAGATACTTACAATTAGGAAGGTAAATACACTAGCATATGCAGAACTTGAATATAAAATAGAACACTGAAATAATAAGGAATTTTTACAAGGATTTTTATAGCATTCATATAAAAACCATACGAAATCCGGTGGGTATCTAATGAATGCAATAACAGTTAAAGTGAGTGAGTACCTTGAACTATGAACATCAAAACAACATGAAAACCACTTTAAGAAGAGCCTCTTACATTAGCAAACTTTCACCAGCAACATTTTAACCCAAAAAAGTCCATCATTTTAACTCAAACAGTGTAAGATTTTCGACCCAAAACAGTGTAAAAACACTCATATACAGTTTGTGCAATCTAATTCACAATGATCACTCGTAAGAATTTTCAATTACCACACTAAAACAGAACTTAAAGGTTTGAAAGAACATATATCAAAATCTCCGTTTTATGGTTTGAAGTAAATAAAATCAACAACGACCTTGAAAATTCATATAACAGTTCATAGAAACATCACGATGAAAATTTAGCATAAAAACATCACCATTATCAATCATAGCCCTAAAAACCATCATTTTAACCAGAAATCTTATATCAAATACCAAAAAGTGTCAAATTTCTAAAAAACCAGGGCATTAATCAAGCACAAACAATCAAAATCTCTGTTTTAGGGTTTAAAATGAAAATCAACAACCACTAACAAAACATTTAGGGTTTGATCAGTATCAAGGTTTTAGGGTTTAATGAAAAACGAAACATAATGTAAACATTACTTAGATAGAAAAACAAATCAAGAAAAAAAATGAAACACAAACGATTGAACTTCTGGTCATCGTTATTTTGTTTTCTGACACTTAGATTCTCATTATTTAACATTATTAAACAAATAAAACTACGAAATCTGTGAAAAAGCAAGAAATCAGTTCAAAAAAAAGTTACCGAATCCAGTGATTTCTGATAACTGTTAGTTTATAACCTTTTCGTGAGTGAAATCGTGAAATCGCGTCTGTGGATGTTGAAGAAGATGCGGAATTCAGAGATTATAGGGTTTGTCTGGATGTTGAAGATACGGAACGCAGAGATTTAGTAGTGAGAGTGTTGGAGTGTTGAAAAACCCTAGGGGAAGCGAGTGGGAGTGTTGAAGAACCCTAGGGGGAAGCGAGTAGTAGTCTGGTGTGTTTTTAATTTTTGTGACTGTTGGTAGTGTTGAAGTGTTTGGATCCGTTTCAACCTTTGGATCATCCAAACAAATAAAACCCACCCACATATAATGTGATCCTTTTTTTATGTTTCCCCCTCCCAAAAAAAAAACAAGTGTTATAATTTATAATAGAGAGATCATATAAAAAATTTTCTTTTGCAAATATAAAAAATTTGGTTTTTTTACTTTTACTTTTCAAATAATATGGCTAGAGTTTCACTAAACCCTATGTTGGGAACTTGAAGTCCAACTTCCCAAAATAGGGTTGAGTAAAGCTTTAGCCATATGGTTTGAAAAGTAAAAGTTAAAAAGTTTATGTGTGATGAGAGTGTACGGTTAAAAAGAAGAAAAATACAATAAACATATTTGAACCCTATCTATGAACCTTCTTTTATGAGGTATGTAACCCGTTATTTACTGTTAAATTTGGCAATGTAGATCGTTTTCCGATATGAGTAGTTTGATTTGGGGTGTTCAACTGTTCAAGAATAATTCAGTTGTAGTGATGGAAATATCATTATATACCCGTGATTTCACGGGTTATCGGTTGTTTGAAACTCACGCATAACACATGAAACTCACGGGTATATAATATTAAGCGTGGGAGGGTATAAATAGGAGACATTAAGCGTCACGTTAGCAACATGGTACGGTAAGAAAAACACGTGGTAGAAAGGACGTTAAAGTGGTGTTAGTATGAAGAGATTATCCAACTATAAGACGTGAAAGTGGTGTTGTAAATATAAATTTTTATAAAACAACGCATAACCCGTGAAATCACGGGTACATAACCTAGTATATATATAAGTCTTTTGTTTGTTATACAATATTTAGTTTTTCTATGTGACAGAACAGGTCTTTTGAATGAATGAATTTTTTTAGTTTTATTTGGAACTATTATATTTGACCCGACCTGATTCGAATAGCCGACCCGACCCGAAACATAACGATAGGAAATTATTTTTGGGTCCCACCATTTTACGTCCCCTCAAAACTTTTGATCAAGCTCCGCCACTGATTTTAATGCATAAAATATGCACTAAAATCTTAATGTAACACAGCAATTAGATAGATGCACATATCTTTCATCTTTGCTCTTCAGTCTTCTTCATTGAGGACTTTCATCCAGCACCTGTTCAAAAAATAATGGTCAATTCAAACAATCCGGTTCATATCATATCAATTCAAACTTCAGAGGCGTCACCTTTACATACCAAACACGTAGACATCTGAGTGACCAACAAGAATTTGACATCAAAGGTCATCTACAGTTGTATAACAAAAGAAATTTATACATCAAACATTGAATGTGCATCTGATTTTTCCAAACTGACTTTTCAAATAACATATCAATTCATCATGCTTGAAGATTTTTTTGATATAAAGTAGTAGGAACTAGCTAGGAGGGTGCATGTTATATTTTCAAGACAATTTCCACCCTCAACAGCCAGCAAGAAAATTATAAAAAAATCTGCTTCATGTGATTTGAAACAAGAAGTTGATTTTGTAAGATGGAAGTAGGTGGGTGCAGAAGAATCAAGTTAAGGATTTCTGAGGAGGTGGCAACATGGTTGTGGTTAATAATTATGGCCGCTGTAGCTCAAGCTCAAAACACCACCGATCCAGCTGAAGGTCTCTCTCTCTCTCTTCCTCTCCAAATTAATTAGACTTTTTTTTATCTGTCTGTGCAAGTATAGCTGAGGATCTCTGATTCTCCGCTATCGATTTAAGCTCATGAGTCGAGTTTACTTAATTGTGCTATTTGATCTTTGGAAAGAGACCGATCAATCTTCCCCATGACGAACATCTTCACAAAATTTTCCCAAACAATGATCGTAACCTAAAAAAATCTTACAATTTTTCACATCACCATGGAATTTTTATATATATTTTTATGACCACTTTGTTTATTACATTAGGGTGGAGATATTTGGACACCCTCTGCGCCTATTTGGACACTTTTGTGCCCTAGACGTCTCGTATAGGGCTATACGAGGCATCTAAGCACTGAATTCAAGGGGGTCTCAGAGGGTGTCAGGCACAAAGTTTAAGGAACCCTATACGAAGGGTACAGACCTATACGAGGCGTCTAACGTTGGGTTTTTTTTTTTGGCTGAAATGAGGGGTGTTTTGGTGGGTTTTGGTATGGTTTTTTGGATAGTTTTTGAAGATGTGTTTTTTGGTTGAATTTTTTTTTTTTGTTTTTAAAAAAAGTTTTGTTTCTTTTGTTTTTTACACTATAAAAAAGTTTTTGTTTTTTAAAAATCAACTATTTTAAAAATCGCCTCTTTAAATATATTATATCGATTAAATATTGTTTCCGATTAAATCGGCTCTTTAATGTTTTTAACATTTTACTTTTTTATTCTTCCGATTAAAATTTTATCTCGTTCAAATATTGTTTCCGTGTTATATTCAGGGGATATATTGTTTCCGTATTACATTCAAAACATATTTTGTTTCCGTATTATCTCAATTTAAGACAACAATCATTAGGTAACCGAATAATTGAAAACAAACATAAATATGACATATATAAGATAACTTTGTACATCCATAACAAAAATATATAAGATAAGTTTGTACATCCATAATAAAAATAAAAACAACAACAGGTCTATGCATCCGAATCCGAATCTGGATGTGGCTGCTGCTGCTGCTGCTGATGTGGTACTCGAGTCGGTGGAAGCGGTATCGGGGGTAATCCCTCTCTCTCTCGTCTATCCTGCTCGGCCCGTACCAGCCAACCTACCAAATCGTTGAGCCTGTCAAGCTCGGCTCGTACATCCGGATGTAGCGCAGCTCCTGGGGCATGACCTGGAATAACGTGACGTGGAAATTGAGGCGCCCCGGCAGGTGGCGGTGGCTGTGGCACCGCTGCACCGTCTACATCCTCCGGAGGCTCCTCCACGGGCACTACATCAGCAGGATCTGCAGGAGGATAAACGGGCTCGAAATGCTCTGGTAGGGCCTCCTCTGTCCATACGCCCCCGGTGTCGCGGTTTTTAAACCGCGGGCCAACTGGGAACCTCTTGATTACCCTCATTCCCCACAGCGACTGAATGCCCATCCGCGTCGGCATGACTGGCGGCGTCCGTAGATGTGGGTCCTCGTGCAGTACGAGGCCCAATGAACGGGCAATGACGGTCACGTACGCCCCGCCATACAAAAATCCGCGCTCCTGCCGGTGATGGGCGGAGGCGTAGTACTGGGCTAGACCGTGTGCTAGCGCGCACGGCCTCCTATACAACAAACAATAAAGGAAAAAAAGATCTGTGGTCGTACACCACTCACGGCTGTACCCGCGTGCTGAAATAGAAGTAGCGAGCAAATGGTGCAGATACCTGCAGATAGTGTTAGCGAAATACAGAAACAGAGATTAATAAACAATACACATAATCACAATAATTGCCGTAATAAACGTACGTACCTGTACAGTGGGTCCCTAACAAACGACACCCTCCCCTTCGACTTGTCGTGCTCCCAATGATTTGCCCCCGCAATCACCTGCCAAAACCCTACATGAGTGGGTTTGTCAACCACCACTAGCCCCGCTGTGTAAACCTCAGTCTCGATCTCCCCCTGCATGTATAAACCACAACGCACCGCAAAGTCTGCTAGCGTCATCGTACGCAAAACGCCAGCGAGCCTGAAAGAAAACTCAGGCGGAGGGGGAGCATCTGGGTACGGAAGCGGCACTGGGACCCCAAGAGGGTGAAATGTGAATGACGAAAGGAACTCGACCAGCAGCTCCCTGTAGGTCGGCGTGTGCGCCAAATCAAAAAGACGATGCCACGACGAATCGAGAGGTATAAATCGACGCACTCTAGCCGTCTCAGCAAGCTGGTCCATCGCATCCCAGTCGATCGATGCATGCGATCCAATGTGCATCCTCCTAAGCTTCTGGCAATGGCGGGCGGCATCGGTGCCCGCGGGAAACTCTAGATACGGACAACCCTGCAGCGTATCCAGAAGCGGCCGCCGTCTCCGTCGTGGACCCTCCTGAACCGGCTGACCCTGCTGAACCGGCTGAACCTGCTGACCCCCCGGCGGTGCCCCATCAAGCTCTATCTGAATCTCATCGCCCTCCATAATCAATCTGCAAATAAATAACGTATACGCATAAAAACAATAATAAATAAATCCGAATAATAATAATAACAATAATAATACTAATAAATAAATAATAATAACAATAACAATAATAATAATAATAATAATAATAATATTAACAATAATAATAATAAATAATAATAATAACAATAATAATACTAATAAATAAATAATAATAACAATAACAATAATAATATTAATAATAATAATAATTAATAAATAATAATAATAAATAATAATAATAATAATAACAACAATAATAATAATAATAATAATAATAATAATAATAATAATAATTAATAAATAATAATAATAATAATAATAATAATATTAACAATAATAATACTAATAATAATAATAATTAATAAATAATAATAATAATAATAAATAATAATAACAATAACAATAATAATAATAATAATATTAACAATAATAATAATAATAATATTAACAATAATAATAATAATAATAATAATAATAATAATAATAACAAAAAAAAAATTGCAGAGCCTCGTATAGCCCTCGTATAGGGCTATACTCGGCGTCCTGTTCTACCTGATTCATCTTCAACCTCATGATCAAACCCCAAACCCAACAAAAACCAAATTCCAGGGCAAACCTACGGTTTAAAGGCAAAAACGAAGCAAAAATACTAAACTACGGGATGAAATACGTACCAGTGATGCTTCAAATCCTCGAAAGTACGGTCGAAATACGAATCCGAGGCGTATAGATGTGTATTCTCCGTATGTGGTTTTGTTTTTTTGTTTGGGGTTATAACCAGCCTCGTCTAGCCCCCCCCCCCCCCCCCCCAGCCTTATACGAGGCATAGACGCCTCGTATAGATCTATACGTGTCGTCCTCCCTTTTTATTAAATGACCATTTTGCCCCTGTTAAGCCCCCAGTATAGGCATTATTCAGGGGCAAAATGGTAATTAACCAATCCAAAAAGATATTTCTGGAATGGTTAATTACCATTTTGCCCCTGACTAAAGCCTATACTGGGGGCTTTACAGGGGCAAAATGGTCATTTAATAAACCTTTTTTTAATAATTAAAAAACAAAAACTTTAAAAGTTGCCGCCTTAATGGATGACACGTATAGATCTATACGCGGCGTCTGGGGATTGTAGAATGACCTTTTAGCCCCTGAGATAAGCCTAGATTGGGGGCATACCAGGGGCTAATTGGTCTTTTGTTCAACACTATACGACCCGTCTAGCTCTATACGAGTCGTATATTTGTATCTTTTGTTCAACACTATACGACCCGTCTTGATCAGTTTCATTTCGCTTGGAGTAAACCTTCGCACAAACGCGTGGGCCGACAGGTCCTCACAAAGTTCGTGGTTATGTTCAATTTTTCCGTCTTTAATCTCCCAGGTTTCATACGGGTGGTTTCGCACAACCAGCAGGTAAAACGGGCAACCGGTTTTTTTGCTTCCGGCTTTTCTAAGTGTTGCTGTAGTCTGGTGCTCACCACCACGATCACATTCAAGCCATACCCTCCCGGTTCTTCCCCCGGTTTTCTTTGATTGACGGGTGACAATAACGAAACCATCCGTGTTTGCTATTTCTTGTATCCGATTCTTTAGTTCATCTAAAGAGTTGAAAACCTGTAACATCGACAATAATAATAAATAATTTTAATAAATAAATAAATAATAATAATAATATTAATAATATTAATAATAATACTAATAATAATACTAATAATAATAAAAATAATTAAATAATAATAAAAAATAGTAATTAAGACCTGCTTTTTTAAGTACGGACTGTGCTGGATGGGAGGTGTCTCACCACCATATCTACCATATCCACCATAACCACCATATCCTCCGTATCCACTGTATCCACCGTCTCCTCTGTAACCACCGTCTCCTCCGTATCCACCGTCTCCTCCGTATCCACCGTCTCCGCCGTATCCACACCCGTATCTATAATCCCGATACCCTTGTTGCGTCGGATAACTTGGTTGACAAGCATGGTATGAGTCATCTACAGGGGCTGTTTCATCAACAGGGGGATGCTTGTTCAAATCTAGAAACAGTTTGTTTTGTTCTCCTTGTATACTAGACACAACCTCCTCTTGCTCATTAGAATCGGGAACGCAAGACTCCTCCAAAATAAAGAACCGTATCATCATTAGTAAATAATAAACTAAAACAAAAACTAATTAAAACATTTAAGCTAATAACTGTTACCGGATCGCTTTCGGGCACCCAGTTCTCGCTAGAATACTGCCCGAAGACATAGTTGTCGTCCCAGTATGATGACATTTCAACACTTCGGGATGATAAGAACACAAATGCAAAGCAGAATGAAAGAAGAAGAAGAAGAAGAAGAAGAAGAAGAAGAAGAAGAAGCAGAAGAAGCAGAATGAAGGAAACGTTGAATGCTCGGGGTGGACAAAGAATACACTGTATGTTGCACTTTATGTTGCTCATAGACGCCTCGTATAGCTCTAGACACCCCGTATAGCTTTAAGTCACTTGTCAAACGTATAGTCAAATCAGCCACTGAAGACGCCTCGTATATGCCTATACGAGGCGTCTTAGTGCCTCGTATCCTTCCCTCGTACAGACCTAGACTCCCCGTCTGATGTGACTGATTTGACATTGTGGTTTGGTGCAGAGCTGGTCGGAAAAACAACCCTATACGCCTCGTATAGGTCTATAGGAGGCGTCTTGAAGGGTGTGGAAATAGGCATTAAGGTGTGTAAATATGTAGACCCTTATAGTAAACTACTTAGTTTTTAATATGGTACAAATTTTTTATGACCACTTTGTTTATTAGACCTTAGGGTATACTTTTAACTCTTTTTAATACCACCTAGTTGTTACATTATTTACTTTTCTCTATTTCACTTTACTCCACATCAAGAAAATGGTTTAATCCTCTTATCTTTATTCTTTTAATGTTTGAGTGTAAAAACTTTTAATGGTTTGGGTGTGAAAAAGGAAAACAAATTAAGAAAATCTCTTAACATCATGTTAACATATGATCCCTTTAACACCCCTTAACACATGAAGGGAGTGGTTTGCAATGTTGTTTAACATGTCATGTCATCGTTAACACCCTAGATGTTAAGGTACACCTCATGGCCTTATAGTAAACTATTTAGTTTTTAGAGTAAACTGCAATTTTACCCCCTGGGTTTAAGCCAATTGGCACTATGACCCCCTCCCTGGAAAAGATTGCTATTTGACCCCCCAACGTTGTTGTTCTGTCGCAAGATTACCCCATGCCGTCAAAAAAACATGATGTTAAGAGATTGTCTTAATTTGTTTTCCTTTTTTACACACAAACCATTAAAAGTTTTTACACTCAAACCATTAAAAGAATAAAATTAAGAGGATTAAACTATTTCCTTGATGTGAGGTAAAGTCAAATGGAGAAAAGCAAGTGATGTGGCACCTAGGTGGTGTTAAAAAGAGTTAAAGTATACCCAAGGCCTTAGGATAAAGACAAAAAAAAAAAAAAAAAAAAAAAAAAAAAAAAAAAAAAAGCTCACCAAATTGTGTTTGTTGACACCTGTCTCCTGAAAAAAAATTCAAACATACACGGAAATTGGACCGTTTGCGTCAAATGCGTACATCATCTCCATATCACCATTCGAGAAAACTCATTGGTGTCCATCACCGATGGTGTTAATCGCTGTAGAAATTTCCACTGGTTTATATTTAACGAGTGATAATTATGCCATGTTATACATCATCAAACAAACGTGTATAAATTACTTTTTGAGATGAGGGTGTCAACCTAAACATTTTCTCTATCTACCACTCCTCCCTCCCGCTAGTCTCGAATCGGACGGGATGGTATCCATGCTCCTGCTCCTCTCCATTTTCTTCTTTGTTTCACTATTGCACCTCTCCTCATTGGGGAGTACTCATTGATTTTGACCCGCGGACCTTCAACCTCACTGTCTTTTTCTCTCTAGCTAGCTTCCTTGATCTGTACCGTCCACCCTTATGGGAAAGAAAGAGGAAATGCTTTACCCACTCTCCCTAGCTAGTTGGATTATAGTGGATACGGTTTGCTTGTTTGTTTGTTGTAAACATATGAAATTACATCAAAAACTATTTGTGTAGGTTTAGACCTCGTTCTCTTCTCGATCACTAGTGCATGATTATATATGATATTGATTTAAATGAAGCTTACTGGTGTTGCAGTGCGAGTTATAAATGAAATGTTCAGCCAGTGGGGGATAGCAGAGAGTTCAGTAGCTAATATGAGATGGAACCTAAGCGGAGAACCATGCAGCGGCGCTGCTGTGGACTCTACCACCTTCGATTCCAAAGCTTACAATCCTGGAATCAAATGTGATTGTAGTATATCCAATTCTACTTGTCACATCACTCAACTGTAAGTTCTGCTTCATCTCGGTTCTTCTTTCGCCTTTAATTTGTAGTCCATATGAACTCCAGGTACAGTTTTTTTACCACTTCAACTGTTGCTTATATGTATGTTGTATGTCTGTATCTTTTGACTATCTTCGCTTCACCAGAAGAGTTTATTCAATGGACGCGGTGGGCCCCATCCCAGAAGGACTCTGGACTTTGGTTTACCTTACCCATCTGTATGTATGCGACTATTTCTTCACTATTGTATTGTGCTCTGAATTTCTTGAATCTTGAGCTAGTATGTGGGTAGATATGATAAATAAGTAATTTTCTTTGAATGATGGAAAGTTATTTACCAAATTAATATGCAATTAAATCAAGAAAGTCATTAATGAAACTAACATGTTCTAATGTTGTTGATACACTCACGGTGTGTATGGATGACATTTCGTTTTTACCATCAGAACTATAGGTTTGTTGAAAACCAATCATTGTACCTAAGCAAGCGCAAACAACATGCCAAAAAGTGAATGCAGATGCTTCTCTATGGTTTTAATTTTGTTGGATGAAACTACAAATGCAATACTTAGTGTATCTGTTTTACTCATTGCATGTTGGCAAATTCCATGGTTAGTCGTAAGGAATACGAATAACATGGTTGTAAAAACCATTCCATTAAGAAAATGTAGAACTTGTCTTGGGATATGTTATTAACCATTACTTTTAGCAACTATTGAAAGCTAAGGGCTAGATCTAGCTATATGTGTGTACGCACACATATATACTAGTTCTTATGAACATTTATGCTTGTATTATGCTAAATAATCAAGTGTTTGCTACAGAGATTTGGACCAGAACTATTTGACAGGTTCCTTGTCACCTTCAATTGGCAATTTAACTCAGATGCAATGGCTGTAAGCCTTTAATTTGACATGCTGATCATTTATAGCCTCAACTTTTGTAAGAATAAAGTTGAGATTTATGACAGTAATTGTGACTTTATCTTTAGGACTATGGGCATCAATAATTTATCTGGGGAGCTTCCGCCAGAGATAGGACAACTTTCTAACCTTAGATCGTTGTATGCTTCTTCTGCTTTTTACTTACCTTTCATCAAGCAACAACTTCTATCGTTTCAATCATTGTTGAATGAAATTTAAAATTTTATGTTGCAGGGGAATTGGCACAAACAATTTCAATGGTTCCCTGCCATCTGAACTTGGAAATTTGCGAAGATTAGAACAGCTGTACGGACATTCATGATTATTATCTTCTAATTTTTTCTCTAAATAAATTGCTTAGTTCTTCGATAAATTAGGATAAAAGAATGTTTGGAGTTCTTTCCTGAATTTACCTTTCTTCTGTTTTGAACAGATTATATGATCTTCATATATGTTCATTTTTTCAGTTACATTGATAGTTCTGGAGTTGGTGGTGAAATACCTTCTACATTTGCTAGTTTACAGAACCTGGTAACAGTGTAAGAGCATTTATTTTTTATGATGTTTCAAAGTAGTACTTCATTTATCCCGTGAAAAGCGCAATTGTTTGTTAATTAAGATGTATTTTGAGGAAGTTTTCATGTTACATGTTCCTGGTTTTGTATCATCAACTTTAAAAGTATATTTATTATAGATCCCTTTGTTTTGGCTTGTATTGAAATGCATATTAGAAATTTGACAAATAATAATCAATTACACGAGGCACCAACTAAAAAGTTGCAATCTTCATCAAATGGAAGGAGCATTATATGTTTATTGTTCTATGTTAGTTATCATTATTCGTATATTTTTTTTAAGGATACGAATTCGTGTGTTGTCAGATGGGCTTCGGATAATGAATTCACTGGGAGAATACCCGACTTTATAGGGAATTGGACTCAGTTAGAGTCACTGTAAGTTAACTTCTATGTCATATTCAAGGTCAATTACATATTAGATGAAACTTTATGATTGCTTACATGCTTTATGTTCATATAGGAGGTTAGAGGGCAACTCTTTTGAAGGTTCAGTACCACCTTCATTTTCTAGACTGACATCTTTGCAGGAGTTGTAAGTCTTTTTTCCTTCTTAAGACGTCGTTACTATATTTTCAAGTGATTTGATCTTGTAATTTAAACCCTCTAAAATTAGCTACTCGGGTCGTATGAATGTTGCAGGAGGATAAGTGGTTTATCTAATGGAACTCTGGACTTTATAAAGGATTTGAAGTCCCTTAATGCTCTGTGCGATTTTTTTTTAATCTTTCTTAAGTCTACCCATGTTATTATTTTGAAAACAAAATATAATGAAACATTTCTTTCAGAGTTTTGAGGAATAACAGAATTTCTGGCCCTATTCCAACTAACATTGGAGAGTATCAAAATTTGGAACGTCTGTGAGTAATCTACACTGATGTTGAAGTTTATAAATATATAAACTTAACTATTCAAGGAAAGATCTAAGATGTTATGTCTGTATCTATTGCTGGTCTTACTGACTTTGGGTGTATACTTACCAGGGATTTGAGTTTCAACAATCTGAATGGACAGATTCCAAGAGAGTTGTTCAACTTGAGTCGACTCTCTTTCTTGTAATACATATATTCTCTTTCTATACTAAATAATATATTACATAAAATTAGGACATAAGTATCAATGTTGAAATTAACTAATTGTGTATGAATGTTGTCATTTATATAACATCCTAAATCTGAATTTGGATGTCATCATTCTCAGGTTTCTCGGTAACAATAGTTTAAATGGCACCCTTCCAGATGTAAAGAGCGCAACTCTCAGAAATATGTAAGTGAAATGCGTGGCTGTGCTTAATCAAGTGAAAATCATTAATATACAATTATTTACAATTTTCCTCATGCAGTGATGTGTCATACAACGAACTATCTGGAACGCTTCCTTCTTGGGTCAACGAAGAAAACCTACAACTGTAAGTGCATGATGCTGAACATAACGCTATTATTTATGAATTCTGATTTGTGCCTTTTATTTAAGAAGCGGTTGTTGGTGACTAAATTTGAAGTTAGTTTTGATATAGGTCTTAGAATTAACGTCATATTTCTAATGTGTGCAATTTGCAGTAACTTAATTGCGAACAACTTCAATTTAGGAGATTCAGGAAACAGTGGTTTACCTTCAGGTTTAGAGTGTCTCCAAAGGAATTTTCCTTGTGCTCGTGGGTCCCCAAGATGTAAGTAAAAACATGGAGTTTCTAATTCCTTTTTCTGAAGGCAAACTCACACACACCCACCCTTAAATGTTGGTTTTTACAGATAGTGATTTTGGAATCAATTGTGGTGGTCCTCCATACACATCATCTAACCGGTTACTCCATGCGCAAGAAACTGAAGAACTTGGAGAAGCAACATATTATGTGAATTCTGAAAGAAGGTGGGGTGTCAGCAATGTTGGTCAAAGGCAAAACTCAAACTCTACGGTTTCTTCTTCACGCCAATTCACAAACACTTCAGATTCAGAACTTTTTCAGACAGCAAGAATCTCTGCTGGATCGTTAAGATACTATGGTTTAGGGCTGCAAAATGGTAACTACACAGTGACCCTCCAGTTTGCAGAACTAGAGATAGAAAATGGGCGCACTTGGAAAAGTACTGGAAGGCGTGTCTTTGACATTTATTTGCAGGTATGCATAACAGTAAATTAATTTTAATGCAGTTCTTCATCATCATCATCATCATCATCATCATCATCATCAATAACTTCTTTATCTTTCTAAACCAGTAGTTGGCTAAATATGAGTCCTAAATTAAGAACTTGTAGCAAGTTTGAAGTTGAAGTTTGTACTTTGACCCCAAAAGTCAAAGTCAAACAGTACCCATATCCGGAACACATGGAATTTGCTATTTTTGAGAATCTGTCGTGTTGGGTTATTAATCTCAAACGGGTCATCCAAAGTCTATTCGTGGTGCATACAAGCTCCTAAATTGTTAAAGCATCATTTACCGCTAGAAAATGGATGTGGGTCAGGCTGACCCGGCCCAGCCTATTTTGACCCACACCAAAAGTGATCCGTTATAACTGTCTGACTCACTCATTTAGCCACCTCTAGTACTATGAAGTATGGTCTTATGGATTTTGCGTAATTTCTATCATTGGTTTCTCAAAACCTGTCTCTTTCAGGGGAACCTGGTGTTTCAAGATTTCGATATAAAAAGGGAAGCAGGGGGGGCCTCCTTTAGTCCTGTTTCAAGGCAAGAAACCGTTCAAGTTACAGATAACTACCTTGAGATTCATTTATTCTGGTCTGGAAAAGGGACTTGCTGTGTACCTCAGCAAGGGACGTTTGGACCTCTTGTCTCAGCAATCAGTGTCACCCCAAGTACTAAAATTCTTTCTCGATTTCTTGATGTTTGACAACTGCTACCATTTACTTTACTTTACTTTTCTTTTTGTACAGATTTCCGCCCCACTGTGAGCAACACTCCACCTTCCACAAAGAAGAAGAATAGCACTGGTTTAATTGTTGGGATCTTGGTTCCTATTGTAGTTGTTAGCTTTCTGTCATTATTAGCCGTATATATTTTTCGTCGTCAACTGAGGAAAAAGCAGGAGACATCTGACAATTATGAAGGTAGATTTTATATGGATGAAAAATGTTTCCCATTTGCATATTTTATTTTTGATGTGGTTACATAATTAGTATTGCATGTATAATATTCTGAAAATAATTTAAAGACATACTCAAACAACTCCATAGAATTGTTGGTGTAAATGCAATTTTTACTTATTTACATTTTGAAGATTAAATCGGTTTAGGTTTGACCTCTAACAGGTAAAATAAAAAAGATGGCATCAATCATTTTTTTAAAGTTAAACTATTGTTGATTCACTGAAATAGTATAATAATTGTAATCATATTTGAAACAACTTCATTCTAAACTTGCATGCTTTTGCTGATTTACAGAGTTTTTGGGAATTGATGCCAAACCATATACCTTTAGTTATGGAGATCTGAGAGATGCAACCGATGATTTTAGTCCTGCAAATAAGCTTGGTGAGGGAGGTTTTGGACCTGTTTATAAGGTGCCTTGTACTTTACATTAACAATCCAATTTTGTTTCTTAAATTCAAACTTAACCATAATTAGTTCATAATATCCTTTTGATTTTAAACAGGGAACACTTGATGATGAGAGAGTAATAGCTGTTAAACAACTCTCTGTAGCCTCCCACCAAGGCAAGGCTCAGTTTATTGCTGAAATTGCAACAATATCCGCTGTCCAACACCGCAACCTTGTCAAATTATATGGATGCTGCATTGAAGGAGACAGACGACTTCTTGTTTACGAGTATCTTGAGAACAAGAGTCTTGATCAAGCATTATTCGGTAACAAATATCACATTTCATTCATCATAATTACATTTTCCGGACATGAATTGAAGAGTATCAAACTATAATGTTGCATTCGGTGTGTATGATGTAGGAGACAACAGGCTATCTCTTAATTGGGCCACTCGGTTTGAAATATGCCTCGGGATAGCACGCGGTCTTGCATATCTGCACGAGGAATCTAGAATAAGGATTATACACAGAGACGTTAAAGCTAGCAATGTTTTACTTGATTCTGAACTCAATCCTAAGATCTCAGACTTTGGTTTGGCCAAACTTTATGATGACAAGAAAACACACATGAGTACTCGTGTTGCAGGCACAATGTAATATATTATATAACGCGTGCATGCATACATGTATATGTATTTGATATATATTTGTGTGTGTTTTGTAGAGGGTATTTGGCACCAGAGTATGCAATGCGTGGACACCTTACAGAAAAAGCTGATGTGTTTGGGTTTGGAGTTGTAGCTCTAGAGATTGTTAGTGGAAGGCCTAATTCTGATTCAACTTTGGAAGATGAGCAAATATATCTTCTTGAATGGGTTGGCATCTTTCATTCTCTTGATTATTCCTCATATATTATGTTATTTCAAAGTATTTATACAACTATTCCTATATGGTTCCTTTGTTATGGTTTTAGGCATGGAACCTACATGAAGCTAATAGTGAGGTTGAGTTGGTGGATGAACAACTGTCCGAATTTAACGAGCATGAAGTAAAAAGAGTGACGCGAATCGCCCTTTTGTGCACTCAAACCTCACCAATGCAAAGACCGTCAATGTCACGAGTGGTGGCCATGCTTTCAGGAGACATAGAAGCAGGTGGTGTTATTAATAGGCCCGAGTATTTGACTGGTTTTAATTTTAAAGATGCTACCACCTTCAAAAGTGCTGCTCCAGCTTTTGGTGCAAATTCTATGCCAAGTACAAGTCACTCCACTGTTTCACCAAGCACACCTGATAATGCTTCCAGACCAATGCTTCATAATATCATTGGAGAAGGACGGTGAGACTACAAAGTTTGTTTGTTTGTTAATAATCTGTCTTGTGTATTGAGGAGCTGAATGAAGTCGTGATTGAAATTAAAGATTAACTTCTTTATGTTGGAAGATGAATAATCAATATAATAGTTCATCCAAATTGATCTTAAAGGGCCTGTGACTTTATTAATGATATGTATAGATGAAAAAGTTTTGTGGTATGTTTTGGGTTGCCAGTTAAACTACGGAGTAAATTACACCAATCGTCCATGTGAAGTGGAGAATAGCAGAATATGGTAGACAAGAGAAGTCTTGCTCCATGATTTCATTGAAGGACATTGTCGGGGACAAAAGGGTCTCATGATAATTGTGGGGTTTAGTAGTTGTAAAATAGAACAACGAACATAACCAACATGAACTAATCTTATTTTATAGAATCTAAGATGTTTAGTATTCAACTTTGTCAAAAAAAAAAAAAAAATAATAAAATAAATAGAAGAAAGAAAAGAAAACAAAAATTAGAAAACAAAAATGATATAAATACCCTTTTAGCCATAATCCGAACGAAATCCCCTCCCCGCAAACAAAGGCGGAGCTTTATTGGGACCGGAGGGTGCCCAGGCCCACATCGATGTTTCGCTCGTAGTTTTAGTTTTACAGAAAATTTTCAGAAAAATAATTTTTTTATTGTAAAATATTGGATTTTTAAGAGTTCAGCCCCCAGTTATTTAAATTTTGAGAGTCTGGTCCCTACTGAGTTTTCGTTCAAGCTCCGCCTGCAAGCAACCCCATCTTTCCAACTCTTCGATTACAAGGCATGTCTTTGTATCTCTGTAGGTTCGGTTTGTGGTATGAATCTCACAAACGGTGAGGTGTCAAAGGTGTAGCTTTTAGGATTTCGTAATTGTATGGATAGCTTTTTTTTTGGGTAAAATGTATGAATAGCTTTAGAATCGCGTAGAATTACTTTCGGAATAAAGTATTGCGTGGCTACACAAAATTAATGATTGGCAAGATAAAAAGGTTTTCTTTAAGAACGAGATGTTCTTTTTCGTGAAATTTGAGTTAATTCGATGTTTTAAGTCAGACCAGATGATATCTATTTATATGGGTTAAAGTTTAACCATCACACCAATTGGGCATAGTGGGGGCGGGGAGGGGCACCCGACCCTCCAAAATTTTCGCTCTTTAATGTTCAGTATGTAGTTTTCGTATAGATTTTTTTTTTATACACGTTTTCAATCCCTTGGTTTTATATTTTTTTAGGTATATACGTTTTCGACACCCCGGCCGGAAATCTCAAGTTTCGCCACTGCAATATTGCAATATGATCTATTTAAATTTTAAACCATATTTTTGAAAAACGCTCATCAAATATGTTGTAGGTCCACCCGGAGGATCGAGTTAATCTCTATTCCTGTTTTTCGACGAACCCGAGAGTGCGGAATCCAAACGGGTAAGTTAAACCAAGTTACGAACACGTAAGACACAAGATTCAACGATTAACACTCAATGTATTAATGTTATGAAACGGTTACAATGCGGTGTTTACAAGATATCCTTATAAACTCTCAGTGTGTGTGTGTGTTTACAGTGTGTTCGCTCTCAAATCTATTCAGACTTGCACACTGTGTGTTCTCTATCTGTTGAGTTCACTGTCTGCTGTTTATATACTGAAGTGGTCGACGAAGTCCTGTTGTCGACGAACATCCCTCGGCGAACATGGATCATCATGACGAACACTCAATGTCTTCGATGAAATCCCTGGATTTCGTCACAAGGTGTCTTCGTCATATGGTGTCTTCGCCGTCCAAGGGGACTTCGTCACTTGTTACGGGCTTGGGCTTCATATGAGACTTTGTCAAGTTGGGCTTTGTCTCATGTTGGGCTTCAAACAAGCAGACAACACATAAACATAAACAATATGCATACCGCACACACGCATTAGCATTTACATCGTACGTTATGAAGTAAAGAGCATACCGAGTCAAGATAGGAGGATATCTTGACTACGGCCTTCACTTCGTAGCCGAGTCGAACCGAGCCGAGCCGTATCCACACAATATGTATCAACAAACTCCCCCTTGGATGCTGCTCGTGATGTTCGTAATCTCGTTCTCCATCTCTTGATGGTTCTTTATCTCGGAAAGGATCTTCAAAGTCTTCACGTGTCACACATAGAAAGTGTATCAACAAACTCCCCCTTTTATTTAGGAAGTGCATTAACAAGCTCCCCCTTAAGTTATGCTCGTGAATCTTTTGATCTTCAATACTTGAGATCCTTGTGGTGTTGATGATTGGTCAGCGGCAACTCGATCATCTTTATCATTTGAGTGCCTTCACGTCGTGTCTTCATTCCGAAGCTTATCATCGAACATGTTCTCCTCGCCTTTAGTATCTGCACATGCAAGAAAGCTAAACGCGTAATGAGAACAAACGCTTGGAATATAGTTAACATAAACAAACGACGCATATGAGATCAATTCTCATTCAACTACCGTCCGACAATTAGTTTGAAAAGTTACCAGATTTTTTTTTTAATTTTGATTATTGACTTTCAAAACTTGCAAACTCTGACAGTTTATGAAGATTCAGTCGTTTTGGTTTTCATCAGATTTCAGGTAACGAAGACTTGAGTTCCAACATTGGTTAATAAAAAACTAAAGCAGAAATAAAATCTTTTTGACTTTTATAAAGTTTATATTAAAACACACCTAAAATCTTTTTGACATTTTGAATATTTCAAACTTAAAGACTGAAAGCAGTAAATAAATATATAGAGTTGCAGAAACTAAGAAAAGTAAATATATACAAACATTCTTTTTGTGTGTTTCGAGGGTAAGAGAATCATATCAATGTACGGTCACGCCAAAACGCTCTTGTTGTTCTTTTTGTTAACATTTAGATAAACATCCTATAACGATTATCGGTATTGTTATCCACATAAGCTCAACTTATCAGATGTAATCATGGCGAGGGGATACGTTAAGGTATGATTTATACTTACCGACCGGTGTTCATCCACATCACGACACATTCCCGTATCAAGGTATGCAGGAGGGTTCATCTTACTGGTGAGTAAACCATTTATCATCTGTTTTGACGTATATGAAAATGTGAGAAACTCACTTATTTTGATTGAAAACAAGCCCTATGTGATAGAATCACTTATTGATGAGGAACTTGATTTTCAGATGCATGAAGGGCACAGGAGCAAATCCGTGAACAGGTCAGTACTTTCGTACAGCAAAGAGACGAACTTGACTCCCGGATAAATGTGATATATTATCACTTATTTTGATTGGACGTGTGATTGTTGATCACTTATTGAGGTCGTGTGCAGTATGTACACGTATGACGTATGTATGATATCATAGAAGATCTAGACTTCATCTCCGTTTTTGTTTCGGTAAAAGAAACAACCATGATACCCAGATGATAAACAGCATAAAGACCACATATCTCAGAACCTCGGCAATCTCTCAAATAAAATTTCGGTACTAAGACCATATGCCAATGAGTGGTTCCCACCTGGTCTTCAGTCGATTTAAGTTTATATCACCCTGCACACTTTAAGATGATTGTGAGCCTACCGATACATCTTATATAGAACTGCTTAACATTTTTCATTTAAGGTTTAAAGAGGTTTAGACAGACCACTGATGTACTATCATATTCTCTTTTGCTCGCCAAGAAACTCATTTTTGTTTTTCTATTGTTTTTTGAGTTTTGAAATTTTTCGATGTTTTTGAATTTTTCAAATTTGGATTTACTCCCCCTAAAATCAACAAACTATGATAATTAGAAAAACACAAAGATATTTACAAAAACGATTTTCCGATGCGGATTACTCTTGCTTGACCTTAATGTCGTTTACCAATAATAAAAAGTCAAATCTTGATTTATCAAATGCTTTGGTAAAAAGGTCGGCACATTGGTCATCAGTGTGGGCTTTAACAACATTGATTAGCTTGTTATCATAGCAATCACGTATGAAGTGATAGTTAATTTCGATGTGTTTGGTATTTGAATGCTGCACAGGATTTCTAGTGATAGATAAGGCAGCAGAATTATCGACTAAAATAGGAGTAGTTAGGAATTCAAAACCGTAATCACGCATTTGCTGTTGTATCCACAGGACTTGGGAGCAACAACTTGAGGCAGCAATGTATTCAGCTTCACAAGTTGATGTAGCGACACAAGTCTGCTTCTTGCACTGCCATGTTACGAGGCGATTTCCTAAAAACTGGCATCCAGCCGTTGTGGATTTGCCGTCGATTTTTCATCCGCCAAAATCGGAATCACTGAAAGCGATCAAGTCAAAGTTATTATCCTTAGGGTACCATAGACCGGTGTCTGTGCAACTCTTCAAATAACGAAAAATCCTTTTTACAGCTGTAAGATGTGAGGCCTTCGGGTTCACTTGATATCTGGCTAGCAGGCATGTTGGATACATTATATCTGGTCTTGATGCAGTGAGGTACATAAGGGATCCAATCATTGCGCGGTAATATGAAGAGCTAACAACTTCACCCTTCAAGTCTGGATTGATTCCATGATTTTGCTGCAGTGATGGGCAATGTGTCGGACATCTGGAATCGGTTCAGAATGTCTTGAACATACTTACTCTGATGGATGAAAATCCCAGACTTCGTTTATTTCACTTGCAAGCCCAAAAAGAAAGTCATCTCCCCCATAGTGCTCATCTCGAATTTATCCTGCATTACACGCTCGAAATCCCTACACATAACATTGTTAGTAGAACCAAATATAATATCATCCACATATACCTGTACCAGTAGAAGATCTCCATCTTGTTCTTTTATGAAGAGAGTGCAATCGATAAGACCTCTGCGAAATCCATTCTCACGTAGATAATTTGATAAGGTTGCGTACCAAGCTCGTGGTACTTGATGTACACCATAGAGAGCTTTGTTCAGCAACCAAACCCGATCGGGATGGATAGGATCTTCAAAACCTGGAGGTTGTTCGACATACACCTCTTCTTCGACTAGACCATGTAAGAATGCACTTTTGACGTCCATCTGGTAAACCTTGAATCCTTTGAATGAGGCATAAGCCAGAAAGATCCGAATTACTTCCAGACGTGCAACAGGTGCATACACTTCGTTGTAGTCTATACCTTCAATCTGACGAAAACCTTGAACGACCAATCTTGATTTGTTTCAAATAACGATTCCACGGTCGTCCTTTTTGCATTTATACACCCAACGGGTACCAATCTTCTTATAATCAGCAGGTTTCTCTACGAGCTTCCAGACACCAAGTTTCTGGAATTGTTGCAGTTCTTCCTGCATTGCTTCAACCCAAGAGTTATCTTTCAAAGCTTCTTTCCAAGTTCTTGGCTCTTCCTGTGAGACATAACACGCGAAAGACCAATCGTTTTGTTGACCAGATTCTCGAATCGCCGCATACAAGCCTGCATTGTTGTTGTTTAGCAACATGTTTCTTGTTTGAATGCCACTCTGTACATTACCGATGATGTTTTGTTGAGGATGGGTATTGTGAATTCTTGTTTCTGGGTTTTCCAGAACTGGAATGTTTGTACTCAGATTGTTGAGATTGAGATCAACAACTAATTCAATACCCGGAACTGGCGAAGAGGATGATGCAGTAGCTTCAGCTGTTTTTGGGTTATCAACTGGAGCTGTAGCTTCCGAAGTACCTTGTACAGCTGTTGTTGGAGCTTCTTGATCTGCATCTAGAAATTCTTCATCCTCTGAAGATTCGTTCACTTCGGTAGCATCATGAAAATCCTCATTGTCGAGAGCATTATTGTTCACTGAAGATGGTTCTTGATTGACAATAATTGGACGAACCAACTGTGAATCTGTTGCGTTGTCACTCTCGAAAAACATCCTTGCCGCAACATTTTCTTCAACTGCTTCAACATTGATCGAATTGAAAAAGTCATCGTACTCAAACATCCATGGTTGACCTGGATTTTTGACTGGCAAAGTGTGCCTTTGTACTCTGACTTCAGATCATTCCTCAACCCTTTTAGTCTCTAGATTCCAGACTCTTAAGTTCGGGGTGGCATAACCAAGAAAGTGACCTTCAATAGCTTTTGCCCCAAACTTTCCATTAGGATCGATCATTGTGCAAGGAGCTCCAAACAGTTCAAGATATGACACATCTGGTTTCCGCTTGTGAAGAAGCTCAAAGCAGGTCTTGTTGTGCCTTTTGACTGTAAGGACTCGATTCATCGTGTAACATGCGGAGGCCACAGCTTCACTCCAGAATGGAATGGGCAACTGCGACTCTACCAACATAGTCCTAGCAGTCTCGATCAATGTACAGTTTTTACGTTCAGCGACGCCGTTCTGTTGAGGAGTGTAAGCCGCACTAAATTTGTGAAGAATACCTTTTGATGTGCAAAACTCCGCCATGGCATGATTTTTAAATTCTGTGCCATTGTCACTGCGTATCCGTCTAACCTTCAACTTATACAAATTCTCAATCTGAATGATCAAGTTTTTGATAATACCGAAAGTTTCACTCTTGTGAGCCATAAACGCCACCCAAGAAAATATTGAATAATCAACAGTTATCACGAGACAGTATTGATCATTCCTGATGCTTTTGTGCTTGACAGGACTGAACAAATCCATGTGCAAACGTTCAAGAGGAACTGCCACCGTGTTGATTTTCTTTGTCGGATGTCGCTTCTTAGTTTGCTTTCCTTTTTGGCATGAAACACAGACGTCTTGAAGATGGAAATTTTTAAGAAGAACACCATTCACTAATTCATTCGAAAACAAATGATTCATTTTCCGTAAGTGAATGTGACCCATACGTCTGTGCCAAGAGATAGAGTCTTTTTCAGTGGCTTTAGTAATGAAACAAGTTGCTTGTGCACTCGTTGTTATTGCTTGGCTCATATCAAGGACATATAAATCGTTTATCCTTGGAGCTGATAAGAGAATCCGTTCTTTTGGAATCTTGAAGCCGGGTTTCAGCACATAACATCCATTTGCATCAAAGTGTACTGAAACTGCTTATCACAAATTTGTGAAACGCTGAGAAGATTGTGATCAAGTTGTTGTACAAAGTTGATCTTGTCAAAACTTACAACCCCTTTAGATACAATTCCTTCCCCGGTAATATATCTGCCCTTATCTCCAGCAAAAGCAACATAACCTCCTCTAATAGATTTAACGTCGTAGAGAAGTTTCATGTCGCCGGTCATGTGCCTGGATGCCCCACTATCAACAATCCAATTACTGCTGAAAGTTCCTCCTGGAACACCCTGCACATGTACTCACATGATTAGTTGGAGATGGGGACTCAAGCCTTTGTGGTCTTGGGTCTTCCATTTTCATCAACGTAAGTTACTTGAACTTCTCGATGTTGTGGAAATTGTGATGTTCCCCTTGATTCAGTAACCGTTTTTGGTTTCCAGGTCTGTTTTGTTTTACCAGTTTTATTCTTTAAAATCTTAACTTCATGATTGTCTGAAGTTTTTGAATTTTCTGGTTTGACAGATACAGATGTTTTGTTAACCACATCAGTTTTGATTGCTTTTTCAATTTTCTTAACCTGTTGGCGTTTCTGTTTCTTTTCCCTTTCTTTTACAAGACGGGGATCTGGTTTTGATGAAACAGATCGCTTGCGGTCAATTTGGTCACGGGGATCATCAACTTTGGCTTTTTGTTTATGAAGATATGGACAATTGCGAATAATATGTCCAAATGTGCCACATGAAAAACATGATCTTCGTTCTACAAACCCCGAAGTATCATGTGATTGTCTTGATGATGATGAACTTTGTGATCCCGAGGTACTTGGTTTTGAACTGTTTTGTTCATTTCTTTTCAAAATTTTCGCTTGATTAACAAAATCTAAGTTAGATTTGTTTTCAAATGTGTCAATTTTATCTGTTCCCTTTGATTTCACAAAGTTCACCTTCTTGTCCTTTCTCTGAGTCTGTTTCTTTTGACCTTGATTCGGTGATTTACCCTTTGGTTTGGTGCGATTTTGCTGAACGTTCTCAGTTGGTAATTTTTTATTGCCATTTTGTTTGCGAATTTCAGCTCTTGGAATTGGAGGACACTGTGTTACCACAACGTGTGATCCTTTCTTTCCCAAGAACTTACTTGTTGAATCCTCAAAAATTTTACTAATTAAAGATTGATTAACATTCTTAATAGGAAAATCTTTGTCAGAATATATTTTATCATCACCAACAAGAGTGTACAGCAAATTCACACTCTCAGACTCTTGTGAGGGAGTGGACGTGGACTCGGTCAGAACAGTCGTAGCAGGTTTTGCGGGAGGATCACATAGAATATGATTCTCGAGAGGTATGTCCTCTTCTTTAATTACCGTATCTGACCGTGCTGAGTCAGTATCATTAGATTCATCATCTGAAGAATCAGCATCCTCAACAATGACCTGAGCATCCTGATTCTGTTCAGCAGTTACAAATGTATCTGCTGACACATCCGAATCTGATGATACTTTCGGTTTGTATCCAAGTCCTGTTGCAAACTCCTCAATGTTTAAAGAAACATATGGCTCAAAATAAGTTCTATCTTCTTCATCAGGCATGGCATCATAATTGTGTTTCATAGGTGGTGGACATTTCTTATAGCCAATGCATGTGACATCAGTTTTCTTTTTCTGAACATCAATAATGTGATCCAGCACATAGCTAGAGCTTAAATAGTTGTCTAACTTGAGCCGGATCGCCTCACTTTCAGATTTAACACAAGCCATTTCTTTTTGCATTATCTCGAGCCTATTGATGTAACAGTTTATGGATGCTTGTTTTCTTGAAACCATTTTTGTTAGCTCGGATTTGTTTTCCCTTAATGTTTCAATCATTGTTTTATACTCATTTTCATGGTTTGTATAAAACATGTTGGCTTCTGTGCATTTAGAAAGATCCACTATCAGTTTTTGATTGTGGATGAATGTTACATCATATTTGCTTTGCAAAGCCTCATGTTTGCTTTGCAAATCACACCACTTATCATCTAAATCATCATGTTTGCTTTGCAAGTCAGAAAATTCAGCATTTAAAGCATCATGTTTGCTTTGTAACTCAGACATATTAGCATCTAAATCAGCACATTTATCACTTAAGCTAGCACAATTATCACAATTAACGACAGTTGGTTCATCGACACATACCTGGCTTGATGAACTGCCGCCATTAGCCATAAAGGCTGAATGAAGAAAAGAAGAAGAATAAGCAGCTTGATCCACCAGAATAGATCTTCTATCATTCCTTGCTGTAGTTTCTTCCAATAATTCATCGATGTCGGCATCGACTGTCACCCTCGATAAATGGTCATCACCTGACGTTGAGGTTTCCTCATCTGAACTCCTTGAATAACCAGAACTCTCTTCATCTGAAGATTCACCACCACTGGCGTGATTCAAATCCTTAGCAGCTTTAGCAAAACAAGCTGCTCCTCCCTGATCACCAATGCCTAATTGCATTGACCAGTCGCAACCTTCATCTATTTGCACCACAAGAGCTTGATTGGTGTTCGATGGTCCTGCTTGATTGTTTGCAGGGACCAAGGTGCGATCGTCATTCCTGGTTTGATTCTGATTCTGTTGGTTGCCTTGACCTCTGAAAGGATTTTGGTTCCCATGCTGAGCTGACTTTGTGCATTCACGCTTGAAATGCCCACGTTCACCACAGTTAAAGCACTTAACAGACTACTTATAAAACCCATACTTGGTGTCTTTATTGCTTTCCAAGCTGGTTCTACCCGTTCGTTCCATGAAGTCTTTAGCCCGCCTAACAGCACTAGCGAAAGCCCACTTGATGTCCATCATATCCATCTCCTCTTTATCTATCTGCTGGTAATCTTCTTGAGTCAGATTGATGTTCCCGATCTGACCTGCTATCAACCCACAATACACGCTAACTAGAGTGTTTAGTATCTCCATATGATCCTTAGCTACTTCAACACTAACTTTGGAGAAACTTGATGTGTCCAGTCGTACTGTATTTGATGGCTGACCAGCTGATGATGTGCTACTATAACAGGCTTGCTGTTGCACAGGTAGTGGATTGCCGTACAAATCTGTGGTTAGTTGAACAACCATTGGTCTTGAGGAAGCTGGAAGTGGATTTCCATACAGATATGTTGCTCCGGTAGATCGAACAGGTAATGGATTTCCAAACATATCAGTTGCTACGATAGATCGTTGACTTGGCTGTTGTGGAGCTGGTTGTAGTGGATTTCCATACAAGTCTGTGGTTGGAGCTGGCTTAACAAGAACTTGTATCGGATTGCCATACAAATCTATGCTTGTGACAAACGACGTTTGAAGTGGAGCATGTTGAGCAGGTCTTGCAGAAGTGCTAGAAGCTCCATAATACATATCAGGATTTTGTTGTACTGGAACCTTTTTCGCCTTTAGAGTTTCTTCCTGATCTGTATTCTCCAACATCTGAACGAAATCATTGATTGAGGTTGTAGCCAATGTGCCATTGTACTTTAAAATTTCCAAGAAACCCTTCCATTGAAATGGCAGCGCATCGGCCAACTTTGTGACAACCTCTGCATGAGTTGTTACTACCCCATAATGATTCAACTCAGTCAACAAGTAATAAAATCGACTTGTCAAATCTCTCAAAGATTCTCTTTCCATACAAGTGAAACCATCAAACTCTTTCTTGAGTAAGTCATGTCGTAATTTGCGTGACTCTTCATTTCCTTCACCTCTCGTCTTCAATGTGTCCCATAACCGCTTTGTTGTCTTGAAGCTTACAAACTGATGATAGATTTCTTTGTTTAACGCTTGAGTTAGAATAGAAAAGGCCTTCTTTTCTAAATCATAAATCTTCTTATCATCTGGAGAAAGATCTGCAAAAGACGCGGCAGTTGAAGCGGCAACATCAAGTACTTGATCGAAGTCTGTAATGAATCGTAACCATAACTCCGTGTTTTGCCCAAGAATATACGTATGAAATCTGTCTTCCCATCCCGGATATTCATTCATGTGCATTAGCTTCGGTGGACGATTATTGCTTCCGGTTTCATTTTCGCTTAAAAGTATACTTTGAATACTTTGATTTTGATTTGAAACAAACGCCCATTATGTTGATGAAATTTGAGGTGACGACGATTGTGCAGGAGGTTCGGCCCATGATGGAGATAAACCTGTGCTTCTATACTTACTTTCCGTATTAGACGGAGTACCCCACCAATCCGGATTCATTTTGGATGTCTATTGATGAAAAACCTGTTTACACACTTCAAACAAACAGTTAACAATGAAATAAAAGGCTACTGTTAGAAATATCACAAATGTATGCGATGAAATCTAAAAGGTGTTCGTCCAAGACCAATGAATGACAAAAATGTGAGGTGTTTTCGTCCAAATCGGAAGTGTTTTCGTCCAAATTGTGAGGTGTTTTCGTCGTGATAAGGTTATGACGAAGATGGGTAATTTCGTCCAAATTGTGAGGTGTTTTCGTCGACGAACTTCTTTTGACGACGATAGGAGAGTTCGTCAAAGACACTGATGACGAAAATGGGAGAGTTCGTCGAAGACAAGTGTTGACGAAATTAGGTGATGTTCGTCGAGGACTTCTCTTGACGAAGTTTGAGTGTTCGTCACTTGTGATTTCGTTGACAATTGTAACCAGACACAGAAGATATTTATCAAATCAAATCTTATCCCTGCAAATTGGTAAGCATAAAAGTCAATCAACACCTTACCGTAACAGTATTCTTACCAACTATACATCATGGTTTGTGTTCACAATATTCAACTTAATATATTTTAATCAGCTAACACTTGTAGAATAACACAATCCAAGATCAAACACCGAACTTTATGAAGAACAAACAAGAACAATTTGAAGATCTTGATGAACTCCGATGAAAATATGACTTTTCCGGCAACCGATAAACTTTCCGAACAACAATTTTGCAATAAAGTTCAATAAAAACCCAATCCTAACATGTATGCAAGAGTTTTAACAAGGTTTTATATGAACTAGAAGCAAAACAACAAGATTTTCAAGGATTTCAAACTATTTTCCAGAAAATATATGATTTTTATACTCAGAACTCATGAAAAACACTTTAAAATCGATGAAAAATCAAGAAAACAACTTGGTTTAAACAAGGAATCGACCCAATGCTCTGATACCAATTGTAGGTCCACCCGGAGGAATGAGTCAACCTCTATTCCTGTTTTCCGACGAACCCGAGAGTGCGGAATCCAAACGGGTAAGTTAAACCAAGTTACGAACACGTAAGACACAAGATTCAACGATTAACACTCAATGTATTAATGCTATGAAACGGTTACAATGCGGTGTTTACAAGATATCCTTATAAACTCTCAGTGTGTGTGTGTTTACAGTGTGTTCGCTCTGAAATCTATTCAGACTTCTCTCTCAAATCTATTCAGACTTGCACACTGTGTGTTCTCTATCTGTTGAGTTCTCTGTCTGCTGTTTATATACTGAAGTGGTCGACGAAGTCCTGTTGTCGACGAACACCCCTCGACGAACATGGATCATCATGACGAACACTCAATGTCTTCGCACATGGTGTATTCGTTATATGGTGTCTTCGCCGTCCAAGGGGACTTCGTCACTTGTTACGGGCTTGGGCTTCATATGAGACTTCGTCAAGTTGGGCTTTGTCTCATGTTGGGCTTCAAACAAGCAGACAACACATAAACATAAACAATATGCATACCGCACACATGCAGTAGCATTTACATCGTACGTTACGAAGTAAAGAGCATACTGAGTCAAGATAGGAGGATATCTTGACTACGGCCTTCACTTCGTAGCCGAGTCGAACCGAGTCGAACCGAGCCGAGCCGTATCCACACAATATGTATCAACGTATGTTTAATCAACCCATTAACTAATACTAGAGGGATATCCTGCGCTTCACAGCGGACTTTCGATCGATATCGGTTCGGTGAGTTACAACATCGTTACGATACCGAGACTTAGTATAGCAACCGAAAGAGATACAAATGACCACTGACATCGGTATCATGTTGTCCAGACACCATCGGTTAGCTTTGGCATGGTACTCGACCCAAATGGATATCGATACGTGTTTACATCCATCGATAACCTTAATTTACTTTAAAATAACCATATACTCGTATCGGTGTCAATAATACCAAAAACGATACTTATTGTTGTTCGGTTAAAATCGCTTTAGTTTGTCATAACTATAAAAAATTACTCTCTTTTAATAAAGAACTCTATTTCCAACAATTCTATTCAACTATTTAAAAAACAAATAAAAGAAAGCGCTACTGTAACGGTTGCAATTAATACAAGAAATAATGTATTCTTATTTTCTTTTATCTCTTATATAATATAGATATTTGACAAATAAAAGAATAAAATATGTGAAGTTCATTCAATATTTAATATATTTTATACATCTCATTCATTCACCAAAAGTTAGAAAGATGTTTTGATAAATTTTCATATGGTAGCAATTGTGTGTGTTTTTTAACCAATGGGATGCTGGACGAGGGTTTGATCCATATAATGGGGTATTAGGTGGATTTAATAGGTGCACATTGTTAGAGTTGATGCCTATTCGGCAATGAAAGAAAATAATAGGGCGCTTACCCCTCGAACTTTTCGCTCATTAGTGTTATAAATTTTCATATGGTAGCAATTGTGTGTGTTTCTTATAGAATTTTTTTGGTATACGTTTTCGACCCCCGGTTCTATAGAAATTTTTGGGTATATACGTTTTCGACCCCCCCCCCCCGGTCGAAAACGTCAAGCTTCGCCACTGACATGGTGATAAGTTACGAATCAACCATAAGTTAATTTTTTTAAAGACTTAAATTATATCAAACCCGTCTTCAGAGTGGCTCAAACCCTTAACCTCAAGGAAACAGCTTTGCTAATTCCAAACCACCCCCTCCCCTTCCTCTCTACATACAATTCAAATCATGTGGTCAACAGTCTATAACTTTTGCCTGACTTTTCTTATTTGATATCACTTATTGGTGATGTTGGAATTTTATCATAGGGGTAAAATCTTTTGGAGATCGGTCATCTATATATATATGTATTAATTTTTTTCGTTTCGAGCCAAGTCGGGTCACATGAATAGAAATGCATAAAATAGATAAAAAGAGAAGTCAATAGAAATGCATAAAATAAAATAAAAAATTGTTATGAATTATTAGCAGACATATAGGCCCCACCTATTTTGTTTTATTTCTTTTGTTTTCTATAAATCATTCAATGTATACACTTTCCATTATGATGGTCTAGAGATTTAGAAGAAGAAGATCGCAAGTAAAAGAGAGATGTAATATGATTGTGAAAGAAGAGAAGAATAGAGAAAGATATATAGAGGAAGGTTTGATCTCAATCTCTTAAGTTTTATAACACGTTATCAGCACGAAGCTCTAGCCAAGGTAATGTTCAAGCAATCATAATCAATGTAAACTTTTGATTAATATATATAAACTATAATTATTATGATAAACTAATACAAGTGTAGATGTATCTTACGATGAACACATGATTGTTGTTGGACTACAAAACGTAATATTTCTTTTTATACCGTGGGATTGTTTTCCTTTTGGAGACCCAGTTATCCAGACACTCCTATCATAAAAACATCTAAGTCCCATACTTAATAATAAAAATAAAGAGACCGAAAATCTTGATAACACTTGTATTTTTTATACATCTAACTTTTATTTATACATACATACTAACATTTAATTTAGAGTTTATGTAGGATCGTAATCTGACCCGGACGAGTCGTTCAGAGGCGTTCTCCTATGTTTCAGGTGCGGAATAACAAGAAACGTAGGTAGATATAGCTTGTTCTTCACTTTAATCTATTGTTTTATTGATTTGATACGATTTACAGCTCGTTCTTCACACCGGCAGAGCTTCGGTATGGAATTCTGAAAGTTACAAATGAGGACCTCTTATATGGTATATATAGGCAGGCTGGTTCGGATATACGGACATGTCCATATAAGCGGACCAGACTATGTCCGTATAAGCGGACCAGACTATGTCCGTATAAGCGGACCAGACCTGTCCGTATAAGCGGACCAGACCTGTCCGTATAAGCGGACCAGACCTATAAAACCTATACAGACTTCCGTTTTCTCGTATTTCGTGCCCTATGCTATACAATACAATGTAAGACCTGATCCTAGACATCTAGACGTAATCAACAGATGTAGTGCACCAACAGACTCCCCCTCAGATGTTGATGGAGTCGTCTATACACTCTGACTTCAAAACTGTGTCTTCACATCTTCAATCTAGATCAGTCTCTAGGCTTTCTCTTCTTTCAATCTTTAGACTCCCCTTCTCGATTTACTGGTATTCTTTTGTTCTTCAGTAACATCTTCAGGATCGTTGTCTGATCTACACAGGCTTTTAGAATTGATTTCCAGGATCGAAACTTAGCTCTTCTTCCAACAAAGATTTTCAGAATATCGAAACCTGGCTACCTGCACAATCTTAACCCAGACATAAATTTTCTAATTTTATCACATATCAAATACCTGTGCACCAACACATAACTCTCATAATCACTAAAACAAACATATAATTGCAACATCTCAGGCTCTCTCTCAAATATCTATGATGAACCACTTGAAGAAGGTTAGATTTAACGAAAACAGTTAGATTTACACAAACACTCCCCCTCAAATGCTGCTCATCATGTTTAGCACTCGGAATTTTGAAAATCAGTTTTCCAACATCAGTTGTCGAAAATCTTTTTGACTTTTTCAAAAATTATGCTAAAACACACACAAAATCTTTTTGGATTTTCTGAGAGACTAAAATGCAGAAATAAAATATTTACAAACAATATTTTTGTGAGTTTGTGCAAGAGGATCATATCAGTTTCTGAAACAAATCACCAACACCGTTATGCTTCATTTCATTTTAAGTTCTAAACGATTCACTTAGATTGTCAGTATATTTGTCCACTTAAATTTTCACACAAAGTTCAACTGATCCGAGATACGATATTAATGTTTTAAGCACTTGAACTTATCCATGTGTCCCACTACTTGAATATACTCCCGTATCCAGATCCCAATATTCAGTCTTACAGGTGAGTATACCACAGATGATATCTGTCAGGGGAATAAATTATAGTACGAGGGCCGTGAGAGCTCAGGTCGATACTCCCGTATACGCAGAGAGATGACGGCTTCGACTTTCGGTGTGTCCCCTTTAGAGGATCCTTTGTTTCAACAGCCATGATTAGCATTTTTCAATGTTTCATCATTTTTTAGCTGAGGGTGAGCTATATTTCAAGCAAAAGTAAAGTATTCTCCGGGGACTAGGCCATTGCTTCCGCAAAATCAGAAGTCCCGGGATAATACCCCAGATATCACTGAGCATAAAGACCTAGTATCTCAGAATAAGGGACCTTTCAAACAAGATTTCAGGGGTTACCTATATATCCAAGTTTGTGTTAACCCACAGAACAAGCAAGTTTGAAATTTATGTTTATATCTCGTCACAATTTACTAAATGTGCAAAAACCTACTGGCACATCATCAGTGAGACCGTTTATCACATTTTTACTTTACAATTCTTTAGCATGCTGTGATCGTCCACTGATGTACTATCATTTCCTCTTTTATGCAACAAAAACTCATTTTGAATTTTATCATGTTTTTGGCTTTTTCAAATTTTCAAATGTTTTTGGATTTTCTAAAATCCTTACTCCCCCTAAAATGCAAACACATTTCAAAGGAAATTTAAAAACAAACTGTACAATAACATGACAACTGACACTGAATCACATCAAATCGCCATTCACTCGGCATAAACAATCAGAACTCCCACTATCACAAAACATTTTCTCATTTAGATTTCAAAACACTGAAGTTTGTTTTAATCAAAATGATTTTTCCGGAAAATGAATTTGTTGATTTTTAACCATTTGTAGGTTCAGGGTATGGTTCATCATTTTGTCATCAACCACTTGTAGGAAAATGCAAGTACAACTTAATGTCCTTGATTTTACCACTTATAGAATCACAAACAATACCACTTGTAAGTATAAATCTATACCAACTGTAGGAATGTCACGTCTACATGTATCATTTTACCAATCAGGATGCCGATTCCTGCTTCGCACTTACCAACCTGGAAGCTCCGGCAATTCACACTTATCCTGTAATCATTTAAACAATCTTAACAACTTTCATACAAACTCATAAATCATGAATGATGCCGATTCCTGATCCACGATATAAACTTGGGATCTCCGGCAAAGTCCTAAGACTTCAAGGAAAACAGACTTCCATCCAAGTCTTCTCAGACTTGATGGCTTTTAGTTCTTGCGCAGTGGGATTGTAAGTTGCCTTTTTAGTTGCATAAAAATCTTTAACCCCCTTAACTTTCTCATTCAACATTTTCCCAAAAATTTTCTTAACACTTCCATTGAATGTTTTCTCAACATCAAACTTAGTTTTCTCTGTGTAAAACTGATTTGAGATTTCAACTTTACCAACTTTCTGTTTAATTTCTTCAAATTTCAGTGATGGAAACTCATCATCATTCACTGAAATTTTCATCTCAACCTGTGGCTCTTCTGGCTTTGTGGAACCAGATTCATCGCCGACATTCACCTCATCTTTCTTTACAACCCACACATGATTATCTTTTCCTTTCTTTTCATACCTGTTCTTTGAACACTCACCAACTTCGAATTTTGAATTCTCAAAACTTCTAAGTTTTTCAGTCGGTGATTCAACATCAACAACTTTTTCTTTCATTTTCTGAGAAACTCCCTGTTTTGTTTTAGCATTCTTAGTACAATTCCATGCAATGTGACCAGCTTCATTGCACTTGTAACAGATTCGAGTCTCTCTTTGGTAACATATATCAGCTCCATTCTTCTTTCTTTCAGCAAGAAACTCTTGATTTGACTGTCTCCAGAATGGTTTCTTCTGTTCCTCTTCTGCAAGTCCACCTGATACAAATTCTGTTTTTGTTTTAGAATTTTTATCATTTTTATAATTTTCTGGTGGAACAAAACCTAAACCTTTCTTTTTGTAGCTACGATTTTGGTTAGGTTTCTTTTGAAAACCAGAACCAGAATTGTTGCCCTTTTTCTTATTTAAACGTTGCTGAACTCTAGAAGTATATTTTTTAGGTTTTTCAAAACTTTTCAAAACTTTTAATTCTGGAATATTAATTTCTATTAGTTTGAAAGTTTTGTTTATAAGTTCCGTTTTAATACTCATTATTGGGAACTCTTTATTGTAATATAATTTGTCCGAACCATTCAAAGTATACACAACTTCGAATGTTTCATCATTCAAATTTGACTTTGATAACAAAAATTCTAAACTATAAGACCGTTTGACCGACGAATTTGAACTGTTGACTGACGAATTTGACCCTCCAGACTCAGGCTTTGACTCAGACTCCTCCTCAGTATCCAACACCTGATCGACCACCTTTTTGATTAACTCAGACTCATGATCAGTATCGCACGAAGTAAACGTGACATCAATGTTATCTGGTAAAACGTCAGTTGTGTCGGTTTTTAGCTTTATATTGACTGCTTTTTCAAGTTGCTCCTCATTTGGTTTTCTAGGAGAGTACCCTTCCCAAATTGGAGGCGGACACTTGTTATAGCTAACAGTCGGTTTCTTACCACTATCTTTCTTTTCTTTCGGCTTCTCGTCTTGAAAAGCTTCCATACCTGCAACAGTTGGGTAAATACGATCAATGAGATAATCAGAACTAGAATAACTTTGTAATAAACGTCTAATTCTCTCATTTTCAATCTTTTCTGTCTCCAACTCTTGCTTCCATTTAGCACTCTCTTCGATGTAGAAATTAATAGCTTTTTGCTTCGTTATCAATGTTGCATTCATCATTGTCAGTGCTTGTTCTCGTTCTGAATTTGTCTTTTGAAGACCAGTTACTGTTTTGTTCAAGACATCATAAGATTCTTTCACATAATTGAGGTTAAACAGTAACTGCTCTTTCTTCTTCTCATATTCAGCAATGATGTCGTCTTTTGCAGCACATTCCTTGCAAGCTTCCAAACACTTCTCACAAGGCTTGACGACTTCAACAATCTTCTCGACTTCGATTGTTTTAACAACCTCAATCACTTTTTCTACTTCAATCACTTTCTCTTCTTCTTTTTCAACCTCGGTAATCTTCTCAACAACACTTTCAACATTCTGAACATCACCATCAGATTCAGTTTGTTGTTCTTTAGCAACTCTTTTCTCCTTTAGTTTCTCTACTCGATCTGCAAAATAGAAATGAAAACTTTCAGGAGAAAGATGAGATTTTGCAACATTAACATATTTTTCCTCCTCATCATCACTGCTGCTATCAACTGGTGATTTATCAAACTGTACAGTTTTTCTAGAATCAGCATCTGATACACCAGAATCAGACGGTGTTTGATCAAATACAACTTCTTTCTCTGAAATAACAACATTTTGAACACTCTCATCAGAACTTTGTAAACTTTCATCAGCACTTTCTGAAATTTCTCCAGATCTCTCTGAAAGTTTATCAGTACTATCTGACTCTTCATCTGTTGACATAGACTTTTCATCTTCACTTTTCACATTCTCCCCGATAGATCTCATCCAAGTAGCAAACAAATCTGGCTCTCGGATGATCTTGGCAATGAACGCTTTAAACTCTCCTTTTTCATCAACAAACATATCCCAGCTGAAGCCTTCTGGTAGTCTTTCATCATCTTGATCGACTATGCATGCTTTGCTATCAGAAGAGATATAATTGTTCCAGTTGAAATCTACCAAACATCCTCTCTTGGAATCCTCAATCTTTCTACCATGAGCCGTTTGTGAGTCTTGTGACTGACCAACTTGCTGATAAATGGCTTTCCGGTAGTAATCGTCTTTTCCGAACGGATTCTGAGCTCCACTAGCTTCCCTGTTCTTGCATTCCCGCTTGAAATGGCCTTTTTCCCTGCATCTGAAACAAGTAACTTTAGATTTATCAAAACCTAAAGTAGATACACAAGCATCAAGAAAGTCATTTCTCCCGGTAATTGCTTTGAACTTTTCAGCACGTCTAAGAACACTTGCGAGACACCATTTGATATCCATAAGTTCCATCTCTTCGGCGTCTATCTGATCGTAATCCTCTTTGGTAAGCATAGGATTGCCGATCCGACCAGCAACAAGATCTTCATAGGATAATAGTACTGAACCCAGAAGTGCCATATGGTCTTTAGCAATGTCTTCAGAGAAGCTTTGACCTTCTGGAAGGTTGAGAGCTATGTTGCATTGAATCACATAACCATTTCCTGTTTTTGTACTCTGAGACAGAAAACTTGAGTTTGATTCTTTAGGATTAACACACGGAAATGATGAGAATCCGCTGGTGCTTTTGCCTGAACCCTGATCAGCTTTTTCTGATGAATCTCCAGCACTAAATGCAGTCTGAATTTTCGGACTTCTCTCAGATTCTGGAACTGGAATGCTACCCTTATAATACATCTTCACATCCTGTTGACCACTCGGACTGTTCATCCTCGCAATCTTCTGCTGTTCAAGATCCTGACTCTCAATTTTCTCTATAAACTGTGAGATTGTCAACCCATCATACACACCAGTATTCTTCAAGATCATCAAATACGTTCCCCACTCCTTTTGAGGTAACGCGTCCGCCAATTTTTCCACCCACTCTTCACGACCTTTTTCAACACCCAACATAGATAAAGATCGCACCAAATGACAGTATCTCTCGATTAGCTTTTTAGTATCTTCTCCCGGCAAACTACTAAACAAATCAAATTCTTTCTTTAGTAACGCTTTCTTGCTTTTGATCATGTTTTCGCTTCCCTCGAACTTGACCTTTAGCGCATCCCAAATTGACTTAGCAGTTTTGTCATGCTGTAATAGGATGAATATATCTTCTTTTATCGCCTGCTGCAACAAACTAATCATCATTTTCTCGGCTCTATACATTGCTCGTTCTTGATCAGTAAACTCGGATATCTGCTTTTTAACATGTAATTCAGTTTCAGGCAATGTGTACTTTTTCAATATGCACTCCCATGATCTGAGATGATTTGCCTGAACCCAGTTTTCAAAGCGATCTTTCCACCCGTAGTATTCTTCAATACTCATTAGTTTCGGGGGTTTCTGAGTGGTTCCCGTCTCGTTTTCAAGATTCATGGCTTGAGCAATCGCAGCTGGTGATGACGGTGTTGCAAATGCATTATAAAATCCGGAATCCATATTGACTTAACACGTTTTTCAATGAAGATGATAAAACAGCGAACCAGAAATATCTTTTGAAGCGGTCCAACAACTATGTCTTTTCGAGCGAACTAGAATTTTCCTTTGGAGCGAATCAGAAACAATTCGTATGAGCGGACTAGAAGTTGTTTGTTCGAGCAAACCAGAATTGTTCACACAAGCGATCCAGCAACAATATTCTTTCGAGCGAACTAGAATTGTTCAAATAAGCGATCCAGAAAGATGCCTTTGGAGCGAACCAGCAATTGTGTCTATCGAGCGAATCAGAAATATTGATTTGGAGCGAACCAGAACTTTTGTCTATCGAGCGGACTAGAAACTGTCTATCGAGCGGACCAGAAACAATTTGGAGCGAACCAGAACTTGTACAAACGAGCGGACTAGAGATGTCTTTGGAGCGATCCAGAAATGTTCACAAGAGCGGACCAGATGATGTACAAACGAGCGGACCAGAATTTGTACAAACGAGCGAACCAGATCCAAATCTTGTATGAATGAGCGAACCAGAACTTAAAAAGTGTATTTTGGAGCGGACCAGAAATGATCTAAGAGCGATCCAGGATGACGTCACTACGAGCGATCCACATTGCGAACATGTTTTGACACGTAAAAACCTCGAATTTTGGCTTCAAACTTTCCAGGATTTATATCTATACTAATACGCACAATCTGTGAAAATCTGAGTAAATTTCGACCATGAAATCTTCCCGAACGAATAAAAGAAGTGTAGAAGTGAGAAGAAAAAGATGAAAAACAGCTTCAATCTATAGAAAACCTCCTCCCAAGCTCTGATACCACTTGTAGGATCGTAATCTGACCTAGACGAGTCGTTCAGAGGCGTTCTCCTATGTTTCAGGTGCGGAATAACAAGAAACGTAGGTAGATATAGCTTGTTTTTCACTTTAATCTATTGTTTTATTGATTTGATACGATTTACAGCTCGTTCTTCACACCGGCAGAGCTTCGGTATGGAATTCTGAAAGTTACAAATGAGGACCTCTTATACGGTATATATAGGCAGGCTGGTTCGGATATACGGACATGTCCATATAAGCGGACCAGACTATGTCCGTATAAGCGGACCAGACTATGTCCGTATAAGCGGACCAGACCTGTCCGTATAAGCGGACCAGACCTATAAAACCTATACAGACTTCCGTTTTCTCGTATTTCGTGCCCTATGCTATACAATACAATGTAAGACCTGATCCTAGACATCTAGACGTAATCAACAGATGTAGTGCACCAACAGTTTAAATATTTTAAAAACAATTAAAGCAGAATTTAATTTATTTCAGGTGTAAGAATTTCATATATTTAAATATATACATATATAGGTTGAAAGCCAAAGGGTGCACCAGTGAGTTGTAAAACCATACACCTTTAGGATGATCTTTTAGATCCCGTTTCTCCTTTATATATATGTATATTTATAATATAAGTTCTGTGATAAATTAAAATTAATACATGGGGCCTATTGCTCTGGAGATATAATAATTATGGGACTATTAACATTTATTTATGTCACACCCCGACCACGTAACACAACAAAACGTGGCGGAATCGTCGGGGAGTGTTGTAACAGAATCATTGTTTCATAACACATAGACAATTGAAATTTTGTTTTATTGATTAAAAGAGTTACAATGTCTTAACAAACAAAGAAGTATAACATAATTAACTAGTCTTGCATCTTTTAATGTCACTAAGGTCCAAGTCCGCCTAAGTGTATCTTGATCAACCCTATGCATCATTTCCCGAAACACATGTAAAAATAGGTACGTCAGCATAAAAATGCCTGTGAGATACATAGGTTTTGTGAAAATATGATTCATGACTTATAAGTTTAGAAAAAGTTGTTTAACAAAAGTCAGTCATGATCCTTGTAAAATGTTTTGTTTTATAAATCATTTGAAAATCGATTATAAAGTAGATGATATGTAAAAGAGTAATGTAAGGTTAAATGAATAACCAAGTAAAATGAGTTTGTATAAAATGAGTTGTTTTGTAAAACAATTGTTTAGTGAAAATATGTCATTTGTGTAAAATGTAATATGTCAAATATTGAAATGATTTAAATAACGCTACGATATGTGATACTATAAAAGCACTTATATATAGGAAGTACCAGCGGCGTATCCACCATGCTTTTATCTTATTACAGACGCCTCATTATTTAAACCACTTAAACAAAACCAACCACCAATGTAAAAATGTTTATGCATAGTCAAATGTCAAATGTTTGTGTGAAAACCATCAAATGTAAATCATGTAACGTGTAATCAAAAGTTATGTATGGTAAGTAAAATGAGACTACTTAAACCACAAGTAAAAATGTACAAAACAAAGTATTTGAATAAATCAAAAGTTATGCTTTGTAGAATAATGCATGTTTTACTGATACAACATTTATGCGGTAATGTTAAACGCCTACATTCAAGCCTTGAGACAGCAGGATAACATTAGAGTAAAAGTTATCAAAAAGAAATGTTTTCGGATTCGGTCATTCCATCCATCCAAACAAACCTAGGATTTTAGGAACGGGATTTGTCAAGTCCTATGGTACCACTACCTACTACTGAGCGGCATGATCGGTGTTAATGAATGTAATTTAGTCCCGTTAAACAAACCAAATGATATACCAAATGTAAGCATGTTTTATGAAAATAATGTACCTAGTATGCTAAGTGAACATACAAGGTAGAGATATAAAACAATGTGTCCATATGTTACGAGAACATATGCAACAGAGATGCAATATAAAACAATGTACTAAGTATGCTAAGTTAACATACAAAACAGAAAAGTCATGTAAAACAATGTGCCAGCAGGTTAAGTAAACATACATAGCAAAAGAAATGTAATGTAAAACAATGTGCTAGCATGTTAAGTAAACATACATAGTGAAATCATGTACTAATAGTGTACTAATGAACATAGCAAGTATATGATATGAAAACATGGAAATCATGAAAATAACAAGTAGACACATGTGTTTCACCCCAAAACGTTTGAAAAACAGTAAAAGAGGGGACTATGTACTCACTTGAGGGTGCTTAGAAGTCTTGAACAACAACCAAGCAGAGCTAGAGGGATCACGGAATCAAACGACACCCTATATAGATAACTACATAAATAACCGGACCTAAATCGGGAGATTGGATAGTATGAGGTTTCGTAAACCAAATGAGTATTGGAACTCATATGATATGGTTTAATAAAGCCTACATACTAAAATGAAACCTAACCTAAATGCTTACGACCCATTACGACCCGTTTAGGTAGCTTATGCTACTTTAACGCGTCGTTCGCGTAAAACGCATTCGGACCGCTTAACTAGTCCTATGACAAGTAAAATATGCCTTAACATGTCTAATATAGTTACCTAATCAATTTAGATGTCAAAATTTTGGTTATATATGCTTAAAATGAATTTATGCGTAAAAAGGGTATTTTGGTAATTTACCTAAGGCATATAAACTACCTATCATACAACCACTTAAACGACGTGACCATAAGGTATAACCTCGGAAGGTTATTCCCTATACAACTATGGTCACCTAATGTGTTTGGTCGGATCATAATGATCGACCAAATGGGTCGGGTTCGAAAGTATAAGCGATTGTTTAGATCGCTTACCTTTACAACCCTAGACAAGCACAAATTCTAAAAGTGACGAGTTAAACATGTTAAAACATGTTTAACGAATTTAGAAAACATGTTTGGTATCAAAATAAACGGTTTTGATACCTAAAAGTAGTTTGGTTACAAAATACGCGAGAATACGCATTTTGGCCGAAACTACGACTCGTCACTATACCTAGATAACGTGGTAATCAGTAGGCATAATTACTAGGGACTATAACCATCGTTATTACGCTCACATTATGAAGTTCACATGAACTTCGCATTGACCATAAACTGGTCAATGCAGAAATTCAAACATTGTTTGACTTTCGTGCTAAAACGCATAAAAGAATGAAAGAGGACTTACAAAAGGTCCAAGAATGGAAGTTTTGATTTAAACAACTCAGGTATGGAGCACAAGACCCCAACTTAGAGCTGAATAAATCAAAGAGTTGAGTTCAAGTGAAGTGGGGGTGGGCTATTTATAGTTTTACTGGGACCGTTAGGATCGTTTCTCGTAAACCGAGCTTTGATCTTGGCCCTACACTTGCACCCCCTGTTTTGCAATACCTTGGGCACTCAAAACCAGCCCATAGGAACTTCAAAAACCATTTGCAACCATGGGGAACAGCTGGAAATAGCTGGAAATTAGTTTTTGGTATCTGGGGGCTGCTTACGGACCGTATGCAACTCCCCTTACGGTCCGTAAGGACCTTGCAGACCAGCAAGTTTGAAATTTGGCAGAACAGGCCCCTGAGACTCCAAACTTGATTTTTGATGCGTTTTGACACGTTTAAGCCCCCCGTTAACCACATTTTAAGGCTCTAAAATGATGTTAAAGTGTAGGGAACTCAAAACATGCTCAAAAATATCTCGGATGTCGGTTCGTTTGGTCGTACGGTTACGTCGTTCGGTTAATTACGACGGAAGTCGTAACGGACGCAAAAACGATCCAAATTACGCAACGAATGGATTTTTATCATGCCAAACACTAAAATAAAATATTTTAATGCTTACATAAATTTTTGGATGTCCGAATGTATTCAGAACGTAAGATATGACCGAAAATGCAAACTTATGCACTTTTTGACGCTTTTAGTCCCTGAATGACCAAAAAGTTTATTTTAGCACACCGAACCCTTCAAAGCCTATTTCAAAGCTATGTAAAGGATATTTAGGGCATTTTTAACTTATGGTCATGTTCCGGAATGTCCGTTACAGTACGAATCGGCATACTTTCGCAATTTGTCGATTTTAGTCCCTATAAGCGAGTAAACTTGATTTCGGCAAACCAAACCCTCCAAAACTTATTTCTAAGTTATGTAAAGGTTATTTAAGGTATGTTAAGCCTATGTCACTATTCCGGAGTGTTTGTTGCATTAAACTGGTTATATTTACGCATCAGTGCGCGTATAACCTTCCAGAAAGCGATTTAGAGCCCGAAATCGAACAAGAATTGATATGTGCAAATGATACACATATTTATACAAATCCCAAGTATGAAATATAATATTTCATTAGTTTGGTATTTGTTTGATGGCCGTGGAGGCACAGGTGTCACAGTCTCCCCTACTTCAGGAAATTTCGTCCCGAAATTTATTTAGAGGAAACTTGTGAGAGTTTGAAACATGAAGTTGAAAAGATCAAACAATACTAGTTAGAGTCCTGAAATTCTAGTAACTTTACAATAACATCATGCTTGCAATGTGAGAGGGACACTTATATACAAGTATATAAAGCGTTATTGGTGCGTCCACCGTACCTCTATTACATTGTTCACATTTCGTTATAGTTGTCACTATCGGTTCTTACACATAATAAGTCTTACCGTGGTTTCCATGCACTGAACTTCGTAATTATATATGCATCCATAATTACGTAATTCCTTGCATAGTCACGTAGTGCATCTTATAATGTGTAGGGGAAGAAAACAATGAACGAGCTTGTGATGATTGTGACTAGACCACCATAGGGTCCTTTTTAATTAAATCAATAAATGATTTAAATAGACTACCAAGGATTCTGTTCAGCTATATCACCACATGTCATTCTTAACCAGATTCTGAATCAATCTTTTTTACTAGACCACTAAAAAGGTCTCTTATGAATCATGGAGTGGTACTATATAATCCAAGGATCTTGACTATCACGTAGAAGCCCAATAAGGATTTAAGGTAGTACCTTTTTGAATATCCTTCTACGAATCCCTCATATGAAGATATGAAAGATTCTACGAGGATTTGGATAACGAATATCCAGAGTATACAAAAACACAAAAATGCATAAAAGAAAACACATAATGCATAAACACCTAATCACATAATTGTTTATCTAGATCTTTCATTTGTTAATTTGTTTTGTTAATTGCGTACATGTATTTAAAGCACACTAGGAATCCATTCCGTGGATTTCATTTGGTACTTTAAACATTAGCAAGAATCTAACTATGAAGATAGAAGATCTTTTAAAGAGAAAATTCGATTTCGATTATAAGGAACTGAAATGTTCGAATTAAGGTACACAAGGAATCCAATCAAGGACTCTGATTTGAATGATAATTATCCATAAGGATCTAATTGTAGAGATAAAAAGATCCCATATGGATTTTAGAAGTTGAAGATGTTTTGAAACCTTGCACTGGATGTGCTTAAGTCAAAACATGAAGTAAAAATACTTATGAAGTTGAGATGCTAGATATGTCATGGCTACATATGAAGCAGAATTTGAAGGTTAAGTTAATGTATGAGAAAATGTTTTTTTTTTTTTGAAAACTATGCATGGGGATGTTTTTGAAACCTTATATATAATACTTTTGAAATCATAAAGTAGGTGTATTACTATTAGGTAAGTATATTTAAAAAAATGTTTTAAAATCATGCAAGATGGATTTTGAAATTATGTATAAGGTTTTTGAAAACATGAATGATGCTTTTGAAATCATGCTCTTGATATAAGTAATTATACTGTATTAATAACATTTTGAAATCATGAAGGTTGTTTTTGAAAACATAGACAATGCTTTTGAAATCATGTATTTGATATGTTAAGTAAATACACTATATTAAAAACGTTTTCGAACTATATATAAAATGTTTTTGAAATCATGAAGGTTGTTTTGAAAACTTAGAAAATGCTTTTGAAATCATGGAGGTTGTTTTTGAAAACTTATGCTATGCATGTTGAAAAAAAATCCAAACGTAAATGGGTATGAGATTGAAAAATACCTTAGTTTTCTAACCAAGGATTCTAAGGCACAGATGTGCAAAAGCACGATTACTCATAATGTCACTTTATTTCTTGTACTTTGTCTCCTAGAATGAAACGAGTACTTAAAATTTTTCGAGGAAATCATGAGCGATCACTTGAAAGGGAGAATCACAAGAGTAGTTTGTAAAGAACATAGTTCCTTGATGTAGGCATCATAGGGAAATGCCATACACAATATGTAACTACGCTCGTACATCAGAATTGTGAACAACAATTTATTCATAAACTGAACATATTGTTCCCGAGTTCAACAAAAGAAACAAAAGCAACAGATACAAATTATTTAAAGCAGCATCTTCTTCTAATCAGCCAAATGCTCATCCAAGGGTTGGATTTGCATTGACAATCTTTGGGCATTTGTTCCTGAAATGGCTTGTCTCGCCACAGTTGTAGCAAGTACCAGACGGAAAACGAGCTTGAGTAGGGTTGACTTGGAGTTGGGTAGCAGCAAGATTTATAGCAGCTTTGTTTTGGATAGCAAAGCGGCATATGCTAACCAAATGTCCCCACCGTCCACAGTAGGTACATTTGAAGCAGGGTATGAGGTTTTGAATGATGACGGTTGCATCGTCTGCACCATGGGGCAGCTCCTATGTACGGCTTCCTAGCTGGTGGCGTCGCTACCTGGCTAGGTCCCGCTTGATTAGGTGCAACTGCTGCGGGTTTCCTTGAAGCCTTACGCTTCCTTGATTTTGGTGCTGGCTTGAATTCTGCTTCCTTTGGTGACTCTTGAGTGGCTCCATTTTTGAGACGAGACATGGCGATACCTAAATCTACCGACTTCAGAATTACTTCGCCTATTTGCTGGGCAAATTTGGCTGTTTGCTCGGACATTTGACCGTCGTTGCCGAGATGGCGAGACATTCTAGAGTAAAATGAAAGACATGGGAAGAAACAAGTGAAATGTTACCGGATAAACAAAACAGAATGGCAATGCATAAAAATTGCGATCATTTGTTTGTTACCTAAGGCAAACAAATGAGACGGTGACAAATCAAAGCAAGCGGGTCATAATAATATATTGCTGAAGACATGCTTGCCTATAAGTGAACACTCACCCCAAGAGTTCCCAGGTAAGAGTGACTGGTCCGATACTGCGGATTTGTACGAACACTCTAGCCTTAGACAGAAAACTCAGAGTACAGGCGCTCACTCTTCCAGTTTTCATGTGTTCACATTATTTAGAACCTAAAACCTTGATGAGATTTTGAAAACTTAGAAGGCACAAGGCCAAAAATCAAACTGGAAGGGTTCAAAACCATATAATAAATCATCCTAGAACAGATGATTGGTTTTCAAAGCGGTTTTGAAATTTATGTTCTTGTTGTGGTCGTCGCCTAAGGATAGGTGACGGTATTGTTTTAAGATCTAAACACAAGAATCTTGTGTTAGGGTCCTAGGAAGGTTATAGACTAGGTTAAAGCATTACTAATAACCAGTGTTGCAAAAATCGCGACTAGTCGGCGATTAATCGGCGACTAGTCGCTAGTCGGACCTCTACTGAGTAATTTTTCACTAATCAGTGAAAACATCGCTAGTCGGCCCTAATCGGCCCTAGTCGGCCCTAATCGCGACTAGTCGGTCGGGAAAAATCGAAAAAATCGGGAAAAACAAAAAAAATCGGAAAAAAAATCAGAAAAAATCGGAAAAAATCAGAAAAAATCGGAAAAAACACATATTCCGGCCAAAACCTCCCAGATTCCGGTCAAAACTTGTCCACTTAAAAAAATTACGTATAAAAATATATGTATAAAAACTTAAAATTATACATAAAAAGTCCGATCCGATTAATCCCGAGTAATCCCGAGTAGTCGCTAGTCCCTACCTCACCGACCCGCTAGCGACTAGCGAGTTCTACAACCTTGCTAATAACCTAATTTCCTATAACCATGAGCTCTGATACCAACTTTTCTGTCACACCCCGACCACGTAAAACAACAAAACGTGGCGGAATCGTCGGGGAGTGTTGTAACAGAATCATTGTTTCATAACACATGGACAATTGAAATTTTGTTTTGTTGATTAAAAGAGTTACAATGTCTTAACAAACAAATAAGTATAACATAATTAACTAGTCTTGCATCTTTTAATGTCACTAAGGCCCAAGTCCGCCTAAGTGTATCTTGATCAACTCTATGCATCATTTCCTGAAACACATGTAAAAATAGGTACGTCATCATAAAAATGCCTGTGAGATACATAGGTTTTGTGAAAATAGGATTCATGACTTATAAGTTTAGAAAAAAGTTGTTTAACAAAAGTCAGTCATGATCCTTGTAAAATGTTTTGTTTTATAAATCATTTGAAAATCGATGATAAAGTAGATGATATGTAAAAGAGTAATGTAAGGTTAAATGAATAACCAAGTAAAATGAGTTTGTATAAAATGAGTTATTTTGTAAAACAATTGTTTAGTGAAAATATGTCATTTGTGTAAAATGTAACATGTCAAATATTGAAATGATTTAAATAACGCTACGATCTGTGATACTATAAAAGCACTTATATATAGGAAGTACCAGCGGCGTATCCACCATGCTTTTATCTTATTACACACGCCTCATTATTTAAATCACTTAAACAAAACCAACCACCAATGTAAAAATGTTTATGCATAGTCAAATGTCAAATGTTTGTGTGAAAACCATCAAACGTAAATCATGTAATGTGTAATCAAAAGTTATGTATGGTAAGTAAAATGAGACAACTTAAACCACAAGTAAAAATGTACAAAACAAAGTATTTGTATAAATCAAAAGTTATGCTTTGTAGAATAATGCATGCTTTACTGATACAACATTTATGCGGTAATGTTAAACGCCTACATTCAAGCCTTGAGACAGCAGGATAACCTTAGAGTAAAAGTTATCAAAAAGAAATGTTTTCGGACTCGGTCATTCCATCCATCCAAACAAACCTAGGATTTTAGGAACGGGATTTGTCAAGTCCTATGGTACCACTACCTACTACCGAGCGGCATGATCGATGTTAATGAATGTAATTTAGTCCCGTTAAACAAACCAAATGATATACCAAATGTAAGCATGTTTTATGAAAATAATGTACCTAGTATGCTAAATGAACATACAAAGTAGAGATATAAAACAATGTGTCCATATGTTACGAGAACATATGCAATAGAGATGCAATATAAAACAATGTACTAAGTATGCTAAGTTAACATACAAAGCAGAAAAGTCATGTAAAACAATGTGCTAGCATGTTAAGTAAATATACATAGCAAAAGAAATGTAATGTAAAACAATGTGCTAGCATGTTAAGTAAACATACATAGCAAAACATAGTGAAATCATGTACTAATAGTGTACTAATGAACATAGCAAGTATATGATATGAAAACATGGAAAGCATGAAAATAACAAGTAAGCACATGTGTTTCACCCCAAAACGTTTGAAAAACAGTAAAAGAGGGGACTATGTACTCACTTAAGGGTGCTTAGAAGTCTTGAACAACAACCAAGCAGAGCTAGAGTGTAACACCCTAGTTGCTATTTAACGGTTTTATATGTAATTACCAATAATTACGTGTGTAGTTAAGACTACACATACTATAAAAATACGGGTTTATTTAAAACTTTTACAATCATAAGTCATTCAACATAACGTGAACGAATTCGTCGTTTAAAAATTTACAACGTGACCAAGTGCGGAAGCATGAATCTATATCGTGTTCGGTTCTTCGATGAGCTTGATCGTCTTCCGGCATTCTAAATGTACCTACATTTCATAAACATGAAATACTTTAGTCATACGGGGTTTTAAACGCGTTTAAACGAGTCCGGGAAACGAAAGTGATTAAAATACATTACATTGCAGGGTCCACCGTAAATTACGGTGGCTACCGTAATTTACGGTAGCCCCTGAATGTCAAATCTTCCACCGTAAAACAGGGGATGTCTGGCGTAAATACTTAAAGGCTACCGTAAGTTACGGTAGCTACCGTAACTTACGGTGGCCTCTGCAGGATTTTCCAAGTTTTGCCGTTTTCTAAAACGGAAACCTTCATAACTTTTGATCCGCTTGTCCGTTTAACCTACCGTTTCTTCCTACGTGATTGTAATTTGATTCTCCACATTAGGGAGTCAAAATCCAACATCCGGTTTAACAAAATTTCAGACTTTTAAGTCTTCGGCTTATTACCCTTTTTACCAAGTTTTGACCCGTTCGGTTTATATCAAACAAACAAGTTTGTTTGACCATTATTTCTCATAAACCTATTAAATTCAATGATGTTTAACATATTAGGTTCCAATTACAGGTTCATATACCTTCTTAATCCCATTTTCACTCATATGCTTATTTTGACCCGTTAAGGGTATTTAAGCATATTTTAAGCACCAATCGCTTTCATTCGTTTCTAAATACATATGTCCACATTTCTTATCAAATGACCCCCCACCACGACTATATTTGTGGTGGATTCAATGTGGTGATTTATATATTACAAATTTTACCCTTCAAATTATTATTTTACGTCAAAGACTCTTTATAGAGTCATTTGACCAAATATTTTACATCTTTCGCTTTTCATACTTATTCGAAATATTTATTTCATCCTATCACTTGTTTCAAAACAACCTTTATGGTTCGTTTGCTCAATTTCGCTTACAAGGGCGTTTTAGTCAATTTTTAGTCCTTCTTTTACGACGAAGGACTTTTAGTACTTGTTTGACCCAAAAATCCGACTTTTTAACTATAGTCTTGTTTAGAAACAATTATGTTTCTAAAACGTTATAATCATAACTAAATTTATTCGGTTTACCTAAAAGATAACCAAATATCTATGTTTTAACTTTGTCTAACTCTTATAGAACTCCAAATTCTACATGATGAGTTGTATCATTATACATACCTGGCTCGGATCAATATATTGACCTATTTCAATACCTTTCCTTAGTGGCTGCTAAGTGATAGCGATGTAAGCATCCATGTGCTATTTATTTCCTAAAATCATACAACTTGACAACCCATTAGTCGATATTGTCAAAGGGTGATAATTTCACCTTTTGACCCGTTTGGTCTAAATGACCAATTACCATCGTCAAATTGTCAAATTACTATTTTGCCCTTAATGGTTATTATGATTTAACTTATATGATAACCATTAAAAGTACATATTTCATTCGTCATAATATGATCGAATTACCGATTTAACTCATTTTTAGCCATCACTATGTTTTCTTATCATATTTGATTACCTTGTTCCGTACGACTACACGCCGGAACACTATATCTCAATTAGGTATTTGTCTTTTACGTAATTAATACGACAAAAGAATATTCTAAAATATATGACTAGTGTAAGATATACTTACCTTGCATCCATGCCACGTTTTTCTTTCCGTACTCGCTCCGTTTGACCCGCTTCCTCCACAAGCTTCCACCTAGCTTGTTAGGCGTCAAACTATCATCATATTTCATAAGATGGTTACTTTAGTCATTGTTAATCATAACTATTCCACCTTACGTATTTTTCTATCAAAATTATCATTCGATCTTATTAATGGTCGGTTTGACTACTAAAAGTCAAACGCCCCTTAGCATATAAGATGCACATTCAAGTTCGAGAACTAGTTTAAGCATTCCAATAATTACCCGGTAGGCATTATTTTTTAGGCCCCCGTTTTAACTAAAGGTCTAACTAAGTCCATTGTCTTTTCAACACTTCAACTAGCTCAAGCGATTATCAAAGCTAGTTTGTTCATTCATTTCGCAAGAACTAAGGGTCTCTCATATATGAGCGAAAACCCCATTTCATCCTATTACTAGCATTTATCCAAACATTTAATAAAATCAAGTTCTATATATCAATTAGTAGATAACATGATCTCATACACTTAGTTACATGAATATGGCTACCAAATTTCATCATAACATTCAAAACCCATTTCAATCATGTATGAACAAGTATCCAAATTCATGGTTAAATCGAACACCTTCTATTTGTTATCATGCATGTTGATTCTAAGCATAGTTATATCATCAAAATCATCATAACATTAAAACCCATTTATCTAAGTGTGTTAATTCATCAAATCCTTCAATTCATAGCATGTTATGTATGATTTTCACTTAGGGTTTCGTTCCTAAGCAAGTATACATCACTAATCTAGCCCTATCTTCTCTAATCCATGCCTAATTCGCGATTAGGATGATTATCAACTTTTTAAAACTTCATGAATGTTAGAAATTCGACATACCTTAAGATCCCCTTGACTTGGTGATCACGAATATGTGCTTGAATTTCGATTTGGGTTTGATTTGCCCTTCCAATTTTCTTGATTTGTGCTTATTAGGGTTTTGAGCTCAAGATGTTCTTGGCTCCTGTGGATATCTCGACCAGAACACACACTTTAAGTGTGTGTTTTGGTGTTTAACTTTTGTTTTAATAAAACTAGTTTCCCACTTGACAATATTAGTCCCTCGTGTTTCCTTTTGATCAAATGAAGCTATAACTCACCATTAGTCACTTAATCACATGCTACTAACTAGGTTAATTATTCCTTGTTACTTTAGCGGGTTCGGGAAGTTATAACCCGTTATGTTTTTAAGTCCCGTTAACTCGGGCCTTTCGTAACTTTATTTCCTCAAGCATTTATTTTCCTTTTTAATTAATATTAGGATTATTTGTTTAAGTCCTAATACTTGCCGGGTTAGTTTTACCATTAACGGTATTTTATCCGTCTTTTAGTACTCACGTGGTTTGACTACCAAACCCGTTTTCGGGGTGTTACATAGAGGGATCACGGAATCAAACGGCACCCTATATAGATAACTACATAAATAACCGGACCTAAATCGGGAGATTGGATAGTATGAGGTTTCGTAAACCAAATGAGTATTGGAACTCATATGATATGGTTTAATAAAGCCTACATACTAAAATGAAACCTAACCTAAGTGCTTACGACCCATTACGACCCGTTTAGGTAGCTTATGCTACTTTAACGCGTCGTTCGCGTAAAACGCGTTCGGGCCGCTTAACTAGTCCTATGACAAGTAAAATATGCCTTAACATGTCTAATATAGTTACCTAATCAGTTTAGATGTCAAAATTTTGGTTATATATGCTTAAAATGAATTTATGCGTAAAAAGGGTATTTTGGTAATTTACCTAAGGCATATAAACTATCTATCATACAACCACTTAAACGACGTGACCATAAGGTATAACCTCGGAAGGTTATTCCCTATACAACTATGGTCACCTAATGTGTTTGGTCGGATCCTAATGATCGACCAAATGGGTCGGGTTCGAAAGTATAAGCTATTGTTTAGATCGCTTACCTTTACGACCCTAGACAAGCACAAATTCTAAAAGTGACGAGTTAAACATGTTAAAACATGTTTAACGAATTTAGAAAATAGGTTTGGTATCAAAACAAACGGTTTTGATACCTAAAAGTAGTTTGGTTAGAAAATACGCGAGAATACGCATTTGGCCGAAACTACGACTCGTCACTATACCTAGATAACGTGGTAATCAGTAGGCATAGTCACTAGGGACTATAACCATAGTGATTACGCTCATGTTATGAAGTTCACATGAACTTCGCATTGACCATAAACTGGTCAATGCAGAAAGTCAAACACTATTTGACTTTCGTGCTAAAACGCATAAAAGAATGAAAGAGGACTTACAAAAGGTCCAAGAATGGAAGTTTTGATTTAAACAACTCAGGTATGGAGCACAAGACCCCAACTTAGAGCTGAATAAATCAAAGGTGTGAGTTCAAGTGAAGTGGGAGTGGGCTATTTATAGTTTTTCTGGGACCGTTAGGATCGTTTCTCGTAAACCGAGCTTTGATCTTGGCCCTACACTTGCACCCCCTGTTTTGCAATACCTTGGGCACTCAAAACCAGCCCATAGGAACTTCAAAAACCATTTGCAACCATGGGGAACAGCTGGAAATAGCTGGAAATCAGTTTCTGGTATTTGGAGGCTGCTTACGGACCGTATGCAACTCCCCTTACGGTCCGTAAGGACCTTGCATACCAACAAGTTTGAAATTTGGCAGAACAGGCCCCTAGACTCCAAACTTGATTTTTGATGCGTTTTGACACGTTTAAGCCCCCCGTTAACCACATTTTAAGGCTATAAAATGATGTTAAAGTGTAGGGAACTCGAAACATGCTCAAAAATATCTCGGATGTCGGTTCGTTTGGTCGTACGGTTGCGTCGTTCGGTTAATTACGACGGAAGTCGTAACGGACGCAAAAACGATCCAAATTACGCAACGAATGGATTTTTATCATGCCAAACACTAAAATAAAATATTTTAATGATTACATAAATTTTTGGATGTCCGGATGTATTCAAAACGTAAGATATGCGCGAAAATGCAAACTTATGCACTTTTGACGCTTTTAGTCCCTGAATGACCAAAAAGTTTATTTTAGCACACCGAACCCCTCAAAGCCTATTTCTAAGCTATGTAAAGGATATTTAGGGAATTTTTAACTTATGGTCATGTTCCGGAATGTCCGTTACAGTACGAATCGGCATACTTTCGCAGTTTGTCGATTTTAGTCCCTATAAGCGAGTAAACTTGATTTCGGCACACCAAACCCTCCAAAACTTATTTCTAAGTTATGTAAAGGTTATTTAAGGTATGTTAAGCCTATGTCACTATTCCGGAGTGTTTGTTGCATTAAACTGGTTATATTTACGCATCAGTGCGCGTATAACCTTCCAGAAAGCGATTTAGAGCCCGAAATCGAACAAGAATTGATATGTGCAAATGATACACATATTTATACAAATCCCAAGTGTGAAATATAATATTTCATTAGTTTCGTATTTGTTTGATGGCCGTGGAGGAACAGGTGTCACAATTTATATACCTAACTTTTTTTGTTTATGCATCTAATATTTATTTATGCAATATAACATTTACTAGCTACAATGAACTGTTTCAAAACGTATCATGGAAGCCTTAACCAAACGTATGGTGTAAGCTTAAATTTTCTTATCTGTATAAGAAACTCACTACTCGAGCTAATATACACATAAGCTACAACTTCTGATACAATTTAACACATACCCAAAATAACCCGTACCCAAACTTTTCTTAGTTTCAACAAAACCAAATATTCAAATGGAAAATCTTCCAGTAGCATATGATGAATCTTCAAATGCAGCAAACATTCATCGATTCCTTCGGTTTACTGATTTACCCAATCGTGAGAGGTATCAAAAACTCAAGAATCTTGAAGTTTTTTCTATTAGCGGTATTAATTGGTATCAAATGGAAATGTTTGATCCAAGTGGTTTACTGGTGAGATTACTACCACGTAATACGCCCTGGCGTCGTTTCTTCGACATCCTAGAACCGTCATACGATAAACTTGTATATGAGTTCTTGTCCACTTTCTATTTCAAATATGATAAAAGTCTTACTGATGAATCTATTCATTTTCGACTTTGTGGACAACCTATTTTTACGAAGTTCATCTGGGCATATATACAGATGAAGAAGTTAAACAACCTATTTTTACGAAGGCATCAACCTCTTATTCCTCTGAGGAAATGAAAGAATATTGGCTAGGCCATTCATCGAAAGGGTGGTGTAACAATAATAATTCTATGAAATTCACAGACCCTCGTTATCAATATATGCACCGTGTTTTAGCCAACACTATCACTGGGCGCAAGAATAATCAACATAGGGTTAGTACTACCGACCTTTTCCATCTCCATAGTATTTTTGAGCAAGTTCCTTGTAATATTGTCCACGAGCTTGCTACATATCTTTTAAATCAACAAACAAATCCTCTGAGAAGTCTCATGGGAGGGTCTTACATTACAAAAATAGCAAAATCATTAGGTGTCTTAAGTGATCAGATTATCCAAGGATTATCTCCACCAAAGGCATCTGGGATTGTAAATTTTAACACTGTTAGGCTAACCCATGTTCATAATTATATACTAAATCAACCATTCCATTCGGAGGAAGCTCAAGTTATCTTAGAAAGTACCTCAACACAAAATTTACAACAATCATTGTTGCAGCTTCCTCAACCGTCTTTTTATCGATTTGATCTGCAACCATAGCTGCCACCCGTACAAGAACATATTACAACTAACCTATCTCAACCACTAGCACCGAACATCTTACAAAACATCTCACCTTTAGTTTTCGAGGAAGATTCAACGATGCAACAAATTTTGTTTGATGAAAACATGATATTCCAAGAGCAGTTAGCATCAGAATCATTTTTGCAATCACCACTACCGCAACAGTTTTTCCAATCACTATTAAACGAAGTAGAACAACAACTGCCACCAATTAATATAACAGGACCATGTACGGTGCCTCAAATGAATCTACCTTCAGATTCAATAGGAGTCGAAGTGGCTAGGTTAAACGATCAGATTCGAAATTTGTCTAAACAAATAAAACGGCTGACAGAAAGAAACAAATGGTTGGAAGACATGCTAAAACAAATAGCTAATAATATGCAACTAACTCTACCACCTTCACCACCTTATGGTTCTGAGTCTGAATTTGATTCATTATATGATTAATTTCAAATGTAAGTTTGTTCACATCATAATAGACTATCAAATTATTATGATTAAATTGTTTAATACATGCATTCTATTTTGTGTTTTTACTTACAAGTAATACATATATGATCATAAATAAGAAGTTTATGAATCATAATCAGTTGGCATGACCGGTTATACCATACCGAGTAAAATAATAATGTGAAATGTATTGAAGAACTAACAGATCCTTCCAGAAAATTATAAAATGTAATTTTTTTGTTCTCAAGAAAAGTTAATTAATGAAAGTAGGGTGTAAATCCCTAAGTGTTCTGGAATAAGCAAAGGATATACATATCCAACATGATACCATTTAGTGTTTTAAATCGATGCATCGTCTAAATGGTTATCAAATCCACAACCTGAAGTTTGTGTGATTGTGGCTTAGCTAATGTGATAGCAAGCATATTATTCCAGATTGATATAATGATAATGATCATTGCAATACACGTAAAACTTCATGTAGTTTTGAGACAATCACTGGATGTGTTTGCTAAGTGTATGATCATGAGAGCAAAAGTTCATGTATCAATTCATATAATGCCAATATATTGTAATATTTTCTCCCCATTATAATTGGGTTTTGGTCAGAAACCAAATATGTCCATTCTAAGACTTTGATTGTGCGATATATATTGAAATTGATCCACCACGACGCACAAATATGGGACCTTAAAAGTTGATTGGGAATATAGCATTTAACGAAAGAGTTATTTATGGTTCAGTTTATTAACATCCATCTAAATGGACTGACATTCCCAACATTAGGGGAAGATAAAAGCAGTTGAAAAAGAAATGAGTTGAAATAAATTATCATTGATCCTTAAAACTGAAAATATGAACTACGGGTTCAAAGAACAACTCATTTGGGAAATAAATCTAGGGTAAATTACTTTTTGAGTCCCTGTGTTTTATGAGTTTTAACCACTTGAGTCCAAAAGCAAAAAGTTTAACGACCTGAGTCCCCATAAGCATTTTCTTTAATTATTTGAGTCCAAATTTCTAACACTGTTAGAATTTTTTGGTTAAGTATTGTTAAATGACCAAAATGTCCTTATATTTAAAAAATAAAAAAACTCTCTCTCTCTTTCTCTTTCTTCACTTTTCATATCTCTGGTTTCTTTCTTTCCTTTCTTTCTCTCCCACTTCTTCTTTCCTTTTCAAATTTTGCCACTGAAACTTAACAGCAAGATTTTTCACAGTTAATAAGATTTCTACCATGATGAAGATTCAAATGTGAGAACTTCAGCCACTGAAACTTGACAACAAATTTATGAAGAAAAACAAAACTCACTCCTAAAAACAAGAAAATAAAGTCCCAACCGATTAACCGAAGACAACAAAGATTGGTGATTGAACAATTCCCTATCTCTACCTTAATGAGTCAACCACCGAGCTTACACCACGAAAATGTCAACTAATCTAATCTAATGTAGCATGTTATGATAATAAATAGCACTATAATCAAAGCAAAGGAGAAATCCAAGATACACAAGGATCATTCCCCTTCCAATTATCTGCAAAAACCCGCGGATACCCAACCGATTTCACAACAGCAAGCAATTTACTAACCCGATCATCACACCCAACACCCAGATCGGGCAAACAAAAACTATTCGTATCAGATAAATCGACCTCAACCGACTTACCAAAACTCGGTTTCGGTTCCTGGAACAAAAACTATTTGTACCAGATAATTTGACCGGCTGTTTTGACCGTTTAACCACAAGCTTTGAATAGAAGAACCCCAAAACGAGTCGGGTAACCCGCCTTCAAGCTAGTTAAAAGCTAAATGCAGAGTAGTGAGTCCGGAGAAGGAGTCGCCGCCAAAGAAATCTGGGATGGTTCCGGTGATGTTTGCTGACATGGCGGAGAAATCTGTGGTGGTGGTGCGACGGTGACTGTGGTGGTGGTGCGACGGTGGTTGTGTTGGAGGTTTGTGGTTGAGGTGGTGGTTGGTGGTTGGTGACGGAGGTGGAGGTGGTTGTGGCTGTGGTGGTGACGGTGGTGGTGTTGATGGTGGTGGAGGATGTACGTGATCTAGAGTAGAGAGATGGAAAGAAAGATGACGGAGATGAAGAAGGGTGCAAACTTTAAAGAGAGAGAAAGAGATGGGTGTGGCTGATCTTATGAAGAACATGTGGTTTTTTTATTTTTATTTTTTAATTATAGGGGTAATTTGATCATTTAACAAAACTTAACAATAAAATTCTAACTGGGTTAGAAATTTGGACTCAAATGGTTAAAGAAAATGTTTATGGGGACTCAGGTCGTTAAATTTTTTGCTTTTGGACTCAACTGGTTAAAACTCATAAAACACAGGGACTCAAAAAGTAATTTACCCATAAATCTATTACCAGACGTATTTACTTGCAATAAAAAAATAAAGTGACAAGCTAAGTCATATATATCAACTGCTTATGCTCCAGTTATATTTGTTTCCTAAGAGGACAACCACATATTTTTGTAATGAGTTTATTGCACGCCTAAAGCGTGGTAGACTAGTTGATTCCAATAATAAAATTCCTCGAAAATTGGAGCAAGTAATTAAGATGGTCAAGTCAAGGTTATAGCAATAAGATCTCCTGAAGAGATAATAGACATGATGGTTCAAGAAGAACCTCAAGTACCTGAAAATAAAGAGATCTCGATAAGTTGTATCATGTCTAAGATATGTATGGAATCGAAATAAAAATCGACGTCGTTATACTTTTATATATAACATAGCGCTAGAAATAATGAAACAATGAAGATCAAGATTTTTGAATCTACACATGAATGAATTCATGTTATTAATTAGCCAAATTTGGAAAAAGTGAATAAATCAAAGTTAAAATTCTCTCATGGAATGAATTTCATGGAATGAAAAGTTTTCAGACCAACCGTTCTTAAGGTAAAGATTTTCTTACACAAATCAAATTAAGTGATACAAAGAAAATTTGGTAACACAAGAATATTGCAAAAACCATTGATTGATTATGAGGAGACACATTCTCCAGTGGTGGATATAATAACTTTCCAATATCTGATTAGACTGATAATATATTAAGAGAAAATTAACATGCATCTTATGAATGTTTATATATCATGTGGTACTACAAAATACATGAAAATTCATGAAGGATTTAAATTATCAAAATCGTGTAAAGTAAGTTCTCGGGAACATTATGATCATTGTACACAAATTCATATATTGATACGATATAAAGAATTCCCTCATAGATTGATAATGTCAGAAGCTTTGATATCAAAACCTTAAGAACATACTATATCAAGTTCACAAAATAGGTATGGACTAAAATAATCGGATCGAGTGTTGTACAACTCGAGATATTCGGATAAAGAGGGATATACGTGTGATTAAATTAGCCATGTTTTTATCAAAATTTACTTTTAAAAGTTCACTATAATCAAAGTTTACAGTGATGATGTCTACACATCATCGAGAGAAACTGCCGAGCTTTTAGAGGGATAATTTTTGAAAGACCTTGACATAATGTAATTATTGTTTGACCTGTAGTTCGGGCATGAGGGTAAGTTCATCTAGAATATATCGGGTCGGTTTAGTATAAACAAAGCTTATCCTTTATGTACGTTAAAGGTTGTTCAGTCACTTGCTATAACAGATGACTACTTTGATCTCCTACCAAAGTTGAGATTCCGAGTCAAGAAATATTATAGATAATCACAATTGTACACTAATATTTCTTGCTAGCTATACATGCTTATATACATATATATCTTGGATGAATTTATTAGTGTGATATCGCATGTGTCAAGCAAGGAGACATTAGAATGTGTTAAAACAAATATTTTGATACAACAAAGGTATGTAAGTTATGAGATTATATTTTACTAACTCATCGAAACAATTTTTGTTAGCTTTGAAAATGCAGGGAATATAATAACATATAGTTGTGGATCATATGGTATTTGTTTACATGAAGCACCAGGAATCTCATATAAAGACCATATAACATTGATCAACACAAAGGATTATACACATCAAGGAATGAAGTGGCAAAATATTAACTAAAAGATCTACGCAGAAGGCTTAAACGATACATAATGAAATCAGGGGGAGTATTACAAAAGTATCATGAGAGACAACATGCACTGCACTCTTTTTCCCTTAGCTATGGCTTTGTCCCACTGGGTTTTCCTAGTAAGGTTTTTAACGAGGCAGCATGTCAAAGCCAAACACCAAAGTTGCAGAACAACATACCACAAGGAGCTAATGATTTATTCATCAAACAAATAAATGGGCATATGTCTGAGGGGGGTGTTATGAATTATTAGCAGACATATAGGCCCCACCCATTTTGTTTTATTTCTTTTGTTTTTTATAAATCATTCAATGTATACAATTTCCATTATGATGGTCTAGAGATTTTTAAGAAGATCACAAGTAAAAGAGAGATGTAATATGATTGTGAAAGAAGAGAAGAATAGAGAAAGATGTATAGAGGAAGTTTTGATCTCAATCTCTTAAGTTTTATAACAAAAATAAGTTTATTAGAAAATCTATTCGGGAGTTTTAGATGAAGGACAAATAGAATACCCTCGTTTTCTTTTTTGTCAAAATTTTATAGGGGTCTTACTCGTTTCCAAATTTTTATGGGGGAATTTTCATAGAGTGAATCTGAATTTTATCATACATACACACGGAAAAATTTCATGGGGGTGGCCGCCCCGATACCCAAAACATAGGTCCACCATTACCTTCTAGTCAATATACAAACAATCGTTGCGTGGAAGTATGATGGATCCTTGGGCCATGGCTGCCAAGAATCGTTGATCCTACCAAGTTCACAATCACCTATTACATTTTTTTCTTTAAACAATATTTGACAAATGCATAGATATTAATTACATGGTTCCCACATAACCATTCTCTTAGATATTTTAGTGTAATCGGGATTGACTTGGTGATTAAAGCGAATAATAATACACATTAAGCAAGTTAGGAGGTGCAAGAGTGCACGCTTATTTGAGTTATTATAATTCGAAGTGTACGGGCGAAACCCGTACTCTACGGGGGTTCCAAGGGGGCAACGCCCCCTTGGCGGGGGTTCGGGGGGCAACGCCTCTGAGAGCAGGCTCCAAGGGGCAGAGCCCTTGGCTGGGGTCGAGGGGCGGCAGCCCCTGGCGGGGTCCAAGGTTCACCCGAAAAATTTTATTTTAATTAAATTGCCTTAGTAAAATTACATAAGGAATAAATATTTTCTGGAAAATGTAATATTTTCGAAACATCAAAAATTTGCAATTTTAGGAGGCAGTTTTGTCTTAAAATTGAAATAACTGCCTAATGGCAGTTAACCATCCCTAACCCCAAATTCGTAGATAGCTTTTTGGTTGCATTCTTCTTCTGGTTCAGACAATTTTCACACAAGCATAGCCTGGTTCAATTTTTTGAAAATCAGAGTTGTATCCGATTAAATTATTCGGGTGAACCATCGAAATAATTTGATCTTAGAGTGATTACACGCCTCTCTGATCATCCGGGTTTCTAAAAATTCCCCAACACATTCCAGGGTTGTTTCAATATGCAATAATGTGTTTCATACTAATAAGTTATTTTTAGGTTTTATACCTAGCTACTTGGTTTTATCATTATTTTAAACTAGTATTAAGCATCCTCGCGTTGCGGCAGGGGCGAACACCAATATCACACTACTGTCAACGACCACCAACACTGAAGTTGCGGCGAGTTAATGCGAAGAAATTAAACCAAAATGTAAATCACATAATAGAATCACTAAGTCGATCTATGACCCGCGCGTTACGATGAACTCGCGTATATTTTTTCCCGTTTGACAGATTCATCGTAACGTGCGGGTCCTAGATCGACTTAGTCATTCTTTTCTATGTTTTACGTTTCGGTTTAATTTTTTCGCATTAACACGCCGCAACTTCAGTGTAGTGTTGGTGGTCGTTGGCAATAGTATGTCACTGGTGTTCGCCCCTGCCGCAAGACGGGAGTGCTTAATGCTAGTTATATTTATATATCATTACCACTGTACAAACCATAATGCATACATTACAACATTGCATCGTCTATATATAATATATAATTAACTAACTAGTTTAATATTAATTGAAAGTGTACTCCTTTTCGTTACAAAAACACAAGTTTCTTAATCAAAAAGGGTGTATCAAGTCTAGCCCATAACGGATGATTCAAGCTGTTTGTTAAATAACATATAGAATGTGTAACCACAAATGCAATTCTTCAAATTTCAACAGATATGTTGCCTTAATCTTGTGCGGGTTTGCTACATGAAGCTACACATCAAAAACGCTTGGTGAATACACTAAGTTTATACCCAAAAAAAAATTAAAATAATAATTTTAAGAAATTAGCATCTGAAATAAGCTGCAATCAAAGAGCCCTTAGGGTGTAGGGAGTGGTTAGACACTTTGAATTGGTAAACTCTCAAATCACCCAATCAAACAGTGCCACGTCATTTTACCTATTTTGTTTACCTATTGCTCAAAACGGTGGTTAGACACTTTGGAATAGGTAAACTATTTAAAAAAAAAAGAAAAATGTGTGATTGATTGAGAAGACATGGACCCCACCACACACCCATCTCTCTCTCCCCTTCCCTCCCTCTTCCCGATTCGGTGAAGGTTCACCGAAATCCTTTAGCTTGATCGGTAAACTTATGTTGGCAGTGGTTTACCACTTCGGTAAACCAAGTTTAGCGCATGAAACCGTGGCCACACCGTATACCCTTAGGTATTTTCCAAGAGTTGAAACTCCTCCATCAGATATAGAATAATGAAAAGTGACATATTGACTTTTTAAAAAGGTGTTAAGCTGACTTTTCAAATAGCATATCATGATATCAACATGTCATCATGTTTGAAGACTTTGATATAAAATATCAGGAAAGGGTGTGTTTGAGAAGCATTTTTCAAAGATAATCAGTAGATGTAGAATTTGTTATTAATAAAATATGGAAGAATTGGAGACCTGTCAACAGCAAGTATGCATGTGATTTGAAATAAGAAGTTATTAAGGAGCTAGCTTGCAGTTGATTTTGTAAGATGGAAGGTGGCTGCAGAATCAAGTTAAGGATTTTTAAGGTGGCTTCATGGTTATGGCTGTGGTTTATTATAATCACGGCCACCGTAGCGCAAACTCAAAACACCACCGATCCAGCTGAAGCTCTCTCTCTCTCTCTGAGTTCTCTCTACATTTATTTATACTCTTTATTTACTATATATTTCTTTGTGCAATTATAATCGATGATCTCCGACTCTCAATGGCTGCTACTCATTTCTGCTGATCCTTCCCTCTCTTTGTAAATTTAATTCTTAAGCTCGTGAATCTAGTTTGCTTAATCTAGCTAGATCATGAATCACTTTTGTTCAAGCAAGCTCATGAGTCGACTTTGCTTAATTGTGTTATTTGATCTTCGGATAAAGACACGCTGCCAGTATATAAATGTGTCTAGTCCTCAATTAGAAACATGTGTAGACAACCCAAAGAGCTTTTATTTTACCAAGCAATGATATGATTTATACATTTATTTTTTATAACATGTTTATTTATTATCAAAATTGTTTAGTTTTTAATTGTATAAATAGATATAATAGATTACGTTTAAATATTACATAACTAAACATAAGTTAATTTATATAACTTTATAGGTTCCAATATATAGAAAGTAATTAACAAGCCCAAAACATTATTCAATGTACTAAACTTAATAGATAATAATACTAAGGCCCAATACATGTGGGTGGATAAGAAACCAGGCTAAATCTTGTCATTTTACACGCCAACAAAGTAATGAACACTATAAAATTAAATTTTTGAATTGAAAATTATTAAGTTATTGTGGATTGTATCTATACAATTCAAAACGGTTCCTAACCAGTTGCAACTCAATTATTTTCTAAAAGGGAAATAAATTAAAAAACAAAGACATCAATGTAAAAAAGGTCCAAGTGTAAACTGCTATAAAAGAAAATGATTATTAAATAATGTAAAATGAAATGAAGTTTTAACTTGTACCTTAATCTCAACACACATTTTACAATACTATTCTCTTTAGTTTTCTTTTGCATATACATTATTGTGAATGAAATTTGAAGAAAACAAACTATAGTGCATAAAATAAAAATAAAGGAAAATAAACTATTCCTTATCATGTTTTGTTTTGATATATACAAATAATAATTATTTTTAAAAAGAAAATAAATAAAAACAAAGAAATATATAATATAACGGTTCTAAGTGTAAACTGCTGCAAAGAAAATGATTATTAAATAGTATAAAATGAAATGAAGTTTTGACTTGTACCTTATGCTCAACACATCTTTTACAATACTACTCTCTTTGGTTTCCTTTTGCATATACATTACTGTGAAGGAACTTAAGGAAAGCAAATTGTAGTGGCTAAAATAAAAATAAAGGAACATAAATGATTCCTTATCATATTTTTCTTATATATATACAAATAAATATTTTTAAAAGGAAAATAAATAAAAAATAAAGAAATATATATAATAACGTTTCCAAGTAGTTGAAAAGAAAATATTCATGAAATAATGTAAAATAAAATGAATTTTGACTTGTACCTTAAGCTAAACACACTTTGTACAATACTATTTTCTTTGGTTTCTTTTTGCATATAAAATACTGTGAATGAAATATGAAGAAAGCAAATTGTAGTGGGTAAAATAGAAATAAAGGAAAGTGAACTATTCCTTGTCATGTTTTGTTTCATTATTTTATTTATATAATTTATATAATAATAAAATTTATATAATAATAATAATAACAACAACTAATTTTATACCCTGTCTGTGTTGCTGGGCAGGCTAAACCGGATAATTCTCGATTTATTAACATTACATTTGTGTTTCAGTTACTTGTATATATTACCCATACAATGATCTCAAGAAAAAATGACATTGAGACGTAGATAAAAATACGTGGTTTTAGTTACCTGTACATACTATTCATAACATTATCTCAATAAAAAGTTACATCGAGACGTAGACAAAAATATGTCCGTCAAAGAAAAAAAATATTAAGGTTTTTGAATTGTAGAGTAACTTTATTGAATTATAGAGTCAGTAGTGTAAGCTAACATAAGAAATACATAAGGAAGACGTTGGGTAAACTTTGTAAATGATAAATGTGATATCTTAAAAAAAAAATAAAAAAATAAATTGCTTTTGGCAGATTTCGAATCCGGGTATATGGTTTTTGCTTGATCATACAATCAACAACTAAACCGCTTCACCATACGCCTTTTTAATAATTAAAACTAGGTGTACACCCGTGTGAATACACGGGTTTGTTCTAATAACGATCTGAATCAAATACTAAAAAACATATTATAATATATTATTTAAATTCTTTATGTTTAGTTACATATCTTTATAAAACAATGTTAAAGACAGTATGTGTTAGTGTACATGTTTGATATAGAAATAAACCAAGTAGTTTATAATCTGCAAAGTTTTTAGCTACATTGTTATGTAAAATATGATGTGAAATTATTTAATGAATTCACATTCGCATTATAGTTATGAATTGACAACAACATCAGGAATATAAATCATAAGTTGAGCTACAAAACATTCAGAAACAAAAGTCCTCTGTCACTGTTTCAAGCCAAATATTGACCTTGAAACCATATCTACAAGTGACGCTGAATTTCTTGATCTCAATACCCAACCTACCTGAAATTGACAATTACTATCACGTAAGTTTCAAAACCACATTGAAAAATCATATATAACAACGTAAGTTTCGAGATGTATTAAGGAAAACCATTACCTGAAATGTAAATGGAAAGAATGTGATGGCTTAATGATGGTTGCTGTCATTAGGTACATTGAGACCTAACGTCAAGAATTTAATGGCTTAAGTATAATTATAAGCTTATTAACGAATGAGACCAAATTAATTTAAAATTTAACCTTATGATAACCAAAAGACAATCTTTGTATAGTCTGAAACATAAGTCAACCTTCAACATGGATCATCAGCCAAATCAAATAATAAAAAACAAATTATATTCCTGCATGAAAAACAAAATGGATAAATTTAGGGAAAATGGGTTTGAAAAATGATAACCCAATAGTACAGGATCTCATTCTAAAGCTCCGATAAATGCAAGGGTGTTCTCAAATAATGGTTCCTATATATTTGAAAACCAACAAAGATCGACAAATGTTAACAGCACTGCTTCTGTGGACATTTGTCGGTCTTCAAACATCTAGGAAGCATTATTTGAAAACATCCCTGAATTTATCGAAGCTATAGAATGAGATTCTCAAATACTGGATTATCATCTTTCAATCACATTTTCACTAAATTTATCAATCTTGTTTTTCATACCTCGTCGATTTAACCTATTCGCCTGTAAACAGATGGAGAAAGCTTGGAGTATAAGATGTACTTAATTATATGGCACGGATTTTCACTGATTCAAGAATCTCAACACATCAGTTCATAATACTTTGAACCAATTTACAAACATCTTAATACCAATCCATAATTCAGATTATTAACTTCTAAATGCACTAACCAGTTTTTCCTGAAGAATTGTTGTTTGGTCTGTGTGATGTGGTGTCAATTGTACTGTTATTCCGCTTCTTGGCTGTATTTCTCGTGTATCAGCCAACCAAAATAATTAAAAAACAAATCAAACACTACAACAAAACAAAAATCATTACCACAAACAAAACGAATCAAAAAAGATGAAATCTTTATCAAACTATAAATTCTTGAAATTACCAATCACGACTAAGAACAAACATACCAAGAGCATCTTCAGGGATGGAAAAAGTACCTTATCTTTCTGATAGAACAACAATCGAGAATTGAGAGTAACCACCTGATCTGTAGGAGACAGATGCTTCAACCTTAACATCTTCACCGTCACTGTGTATCAATGGCCACACGAACCAATTTACAAACGATGATTCAACCAAATTCACAATAAACTGGCCAATCAAATTGTCACACCCCGATATTTCCACGTATTACCGGTGGGCCCGGTGGGGAGTATCGTGACGTAGTTGATATCGTCATAGTCAAACAACACAATATATAAATGCACAACGGAAGCAAAAGATAAATATATTACAATCCGAATATAAAGTAATATCAAAGTATTACAACGGAAAGTAAAGGATCCACAGGCAGATCAAATAAAAGAAAAACTGTTCAACAGACTTCAGGCATCTAGAACTTGCAAGATTCCTTATTAACGCCCTGAGCTTCCAGCCAATTACGTTCAGTACCTGTCACTTAACCTTTTTGGAAAATACGTCAGTTTACACTGGTAAATACAATTAACTGACTCATTTTGGAAAAGAGTTTGAAAATTGATTTGAATGCACGAGGCACAAAAATATCTTTTATAACTTGGGACAATCTTATTAATAAAAATCTTGTATCCGATTTACATGCTTGTCCAACATTTAGGGCCGGTGATTATACAATACAAGCCGGTCAAGATTAATCGACACACCATAAATATAACTCACAAGAAGACAGCCTTACGAGTGAGTATATCTTTTACATACGCAACAGGAGGTGTTATGCCTACACCTTGTGCTTAAGTTATGGCCATTCACTTTTTAAATGAGCCAAGGATATCCAGGACACGGTCATTAACCCCTAATGTTATTTGTTATCAATCAATACAGATTAAAACGGGATTATGCAATTTAATCATCTCCGATTAACAGGTTTCTACACCCGACCAAGCGGTATTTTTATAATACCGTATCCCAAGCCCGTATAAGGGAAAATAAGTTAAAAGTATTTACCTGAGCTAGCAAAGCAATTTATACTCAGCCGTATATTCTAATCAGCAAGAAAAAGGCTCTCAATCTGGAACGAAGGTTTTATTAACCTATTAGATTCCTAACGGGTTTTATTTAAGTCGTAACTTAGACCGGTTAGTTTTAAGGAAAGGTTTACGGTTCAAAACGCATGATTAAGCGAAGACCGGAATAGGATGTGATTTAGACACGAAAAGTTTGGAGACTTGTATAATATGGGTAAACTAAACACATTCTGGATTTTGAGATAAAAACGATAACGTTTGACCCGTTTCGGCTAATTTATGCAAACTAGTTACATAAACCGATCCGAACGCGAAATATGCGTAACGGGTAACCAAATGAGTCATGAACAGGTTTCCTAAGTTAATATGCCCTAAACATGTTGTGATATCAGTAGGATCCTTCCGTTATGCCCAAAACGAATTTAAAACCAATTTATGCCTCGCAGGGGTATTTTGGTCATTTTAGAGGTTATAAAAGAGATTAAATATCATTTTGAGTTACAGGTCTGATTAATCAGTAAAATACTTAATTTACTAAGTTATATCATTAGGGTATCATATATATGTGAAATTTAGTAATCATAACCATACTATGCACCGTAGGGGCATTTTGGTAATTTCACATAGGCTTAAAAGGTCAAAACTGAAAACCTGAGTTTAAAACTTTTCCTTACTGTTAAAATATAAAAATTTACTGAATATATTAGTAGGCATCAACCCTTATATGTTTAAAATAGTTTTGATACATATTATGCGTTAAGAACGCTTAAAAAGGCGATTTGGAGCCATTTTCGGGTTTTCAAAAGAAAGCTGATGTTTTTATTATTCCAGAAGGCTCAAAATAATTTATTTATCATATTATATCAGTAGGAAAAGGTTTGGCATCAAAAGGATTTGTAAAGCTCATTTTATAGCCCAAAAGGGCAAAACCGGTAATTACCGAATTAATGCTATAACCCTAAGTTATGCTCAACCTAAAAATAAATAAAAATCTTCAAAAATCCCAAAATATTATTTTATATCAGTAGGTAAAAAGTTTGGTATCAAAAATTGGGTTTAGATAGGATATACGCTAATTACGCCGTTTAATTAATAAAAAGCTTTTCAAATACGCTAATGAGCATAACTTCTATTCTAGACCTCAAACTGATGTCAAATTTCAGGGACAAGTCTATAAATCAGTAATAAAGATTATTGTCCTCTCACATTTTCAAAATTCTCGTTTTAGGGTCAAAAGGGCATAACGGTCAACATTTAGGCATTTAACGGAAACATGCATGAACTAGGATTTCTATGGAACCAAGTTGTATAACCTCGGAGGGTTATACTAACTTATAATATGGTCCTAATGGAATCCTAAGGCATATCTAAACTAAGCTAAATTGGGTCAGAACTGAAAGTCAAAGCAAAAGTCAACTTTTTGCGACTTTCGGCTCCGAACCGAGCCTATACTTAGAATTGTCGGGTTGAACATGTTTAGACATGTTCAACTAATATTTACCAAGTTATTAAAGTGATAAAACTGATTTTATTGCCTTTATATCATTAGTTATAAATTTTAATTAAAAACTGATTATTTCGACCCGACAATTAACTAAGCAAACGTGGTAATTAGGAGGTGCCCTTTTGAGGGTTAAACACCTACCTAATTATGGTCACGTAGCCATGTTCGTTACGAACAATGGCTTAACCGTTTAAAAGTCAAAGCGTTTATCGAAACGCTTGACTTTTCGGCTATAACCGCTAAATATTTAACTAAGCACGAAAGGGGACACTTACAAGGGTCCAATGGACTGAAGGAGGTTCTCAAGAAGCTCGAGATCCTCACAGAAATCAGAGAATAAGCAGAATGGAATGAAGGTGTGAGGTGAAAGTGAAAACCCACCTCCTTATATACTTTTCGGGACCTCGTAGGATCGCGACAAGTGTCGGGGAGCTATATTCAGATCATTACAAGTGTAAGGTGGTTTTATAATCCTATGGGCAGCCCCTAGATTGAAGGAATACCATTTGCAATTGATTAAAACAGCTGGTAACAGCTGGAAATCAAGTTTCTGAAATGGCAGTTTTGGTCCCTGCATGCTTCTAGCCCCTTTCTGATGCGTTTGAGGCCCGTTAAACCATTTTTAAGCCTCTACAATGATGCCTAAACATGAGGGACATGAAACATGCTCAAGAACATGTCGGATGTCGGTTTGTTTGGTCGTACGGTCACGTTGTTCGACTAATTACGACGAAACACGAACGGACGCTAAAAACGATCCAAATTACGCGACGAATGGAATTTTATCATGGAGATCACTAAAATAAAATATTTTAATGCTTACATAAATTTGTATATTCAGAATGTGAGATATGCGCGAAAATGCAAACTTGTGCAATTTTTGACACTTTTAGTCCCTGCTTGACATAAAAGTTTATTTTTGCGCACCGAACACCTCTAAGCCTATATCTAAGCTATACAAAGGATATTTAGGGCATGTTTAACTTAGGGTCATCTTCCGGAAGGTCCGTTACCCTACGAATCGACATACTTTTGCAGTTTGACGCAAATAGTCCTTTAATTGCGCAAAGTAGCGCGAAATGCCGTTTAATGATATCCAAGCCTTCCATGGCCCATATTGATCATTCCCAAGCATATACTTAAATATTACTACGCTCACGTTCGCTTAGATGGTCACCGAAAGGCGTAGATTCAAAAGTTGACGCTTTAGGTCCCTCTATTGCGCAAACTTGCGCATCTCATCATTTAATAGCATTGAAGCCTCATCTAATCTATATTAGGCATTCTTGAAAGTATTATTAAACTTTACGATGCTTCGGGTCTGCTATAAGGTCATTCAGAGGTATAATTAAACATATTGACACTTTTAGTCCCTCTAACTTGCAAAGTTGCGCGTAACTTTACTTATAGGCATAAAAACCTTAGTCGGCCAATAATTGGCACTCCCGAGAGTATGATCGAATATCATAAAGCTCCCGGTTTGTTAAAAGGTCACTCAGAGGTAAGAATTTACATGTTGACGCTTTTAACCCTTTATTGCGCAAACTTCAATTAATTACACAAACGGCTACACTTAATCATCAAGTGGCTCATTTGTGAATATAAACATTGTAAGAGGTTATTTAGAAACTTATTTTAGGTATGATAATACTTCCAGTTCTTTCATAATCAAAGTTTTCGATTTTTCGAAAAATTAGTCCCTTAAATTCAACGTTTGACTTCATTAGGGTTTATTACACGTGTCAATACTTCATTGGACGTGATTTTTCGAGGTGTTACACAAATACCTGTAAAACAAAACACAGGAATCGGTTACAAACGTCAATTTATATAACCGATCTACAAATGAAAAATTGGAAAACTTACCAACGTCATCACATACAGGTAAATAGGCATCTCAGACCAACCAAACTCCATTTATAACTTACCGGCGTCCTCACAACGTCAGCGAAGGTCATTCATGGTGAAGTTGCAAAACATTTATATTGTCAAAATGTCAGGCTCAGATTGTGCATAAAGATGACAACACCATGGCTGCAAGAGAGGTTGCATGAACAACTGCCATCCTACGACCTTGCCATACCATAATGCTATCTTCATTCAATTTTTACTCAGATCTACAAAATCATCATAGCCTCATGTTGAAAGGACAAGAAAATGTCAACATAATGCACTTTGCATTCATTTTTATTCATCATCACAGACAACACTAAATGATTTGCTAAAGTAATACAAATGATTTGAAAATGTCAGACCTCGCGTATATTCGGGCAGACGTTTCCTTCATCATAGTTTTAGGCTCAGGTGAGAAGCATCCCATCAACATCATTGACTGAATATACCTTAGATAACATCGATCTAATTATCATTAACCAAACATCGATTACACCCAACGCTACCTAGAACAGCCGCGAACGGCAGCCGGCAACGATTAGGGCATGTTGCAACAACACGCCAGATCTCGCCATCATAGCCTCAAATGACAAAAGCATCTAAGGTGAAGAAAACTTAACCGATCAATTTTCAAAATAAAAAAAAATCCTAATTGAATCTTAATGTAACAACAGATACAGGTTCAATCAAAACAGTCCAAAATTCAGATGATACAGCTTTAGGTAATAATATGTTTTTTTAGGAGGCAAAATTTGAAATGCATAGGGAGTTGTTTTGGCCATTTAATGCACTCAGAACTAATCATATATCCTTCCAACTCTCTCTTTCTTCTCTATTCATGGTGAAGTTGCAAAACATTTATATTGTCAGACTGTCAGGCTCAGATTGTGCATAAAGATGACAACACCATAGCTGCAAGAGAGGTTGCATGAACAACTGCCATCCTACAACCTTGCCATACCATAATGCTATCTTCATTCAATTTTTACACGGTTTGCAAAATCATCATAGCCTCATATTGAAAGCACAAGAAAAGTGCACTTTGAATTCATTTTTATTCATCAACACAGTCAACACTAAATGATTTGCTAAAGTAATATAAATGATTTGAAAATGTCATACCTCGCTTATATTCGGGCAGACGTTTGCTTCATCATAGTTTTAGTCTTAGGTGAGAAGCATCTCATCAACATCATTGACTGAATATCCCTTAGGTGACATCGATCTAATTATCATCAAACAAACATCGATTACACCTAACGCTACCTAGAACAGCCGTGAACAACAGCCGACAACGATTAGGCCATGTTGCAACAACACGCCAGATCTCGCCATCATAGCCTCAGATGACAAAAGCATCTAAGGTGATAAAGTTTTACACCGATCAATTTTCAATATCAAAAAAATCCTAATTGAATCTTAATGTAACAACACATACAGTTGAGATGATACAGGTTCAGGTAACAAAAAGAAACCCTCTGTTGTAGAAGCAGCCAGTGAGAGTGTTTTGATGAAATTTTGTGGAGGGATCGGTGACATTGTCGAGGGTTGTCAGGAAATGCTATCACTTAGCATTTCCTGACAACCCTCGACAACGTCACCGACCCCTCCACGTTTTCCACCAAAACACTCTCATTGGTTGCTTCTACAACAGAGGGTTTCTTCTTATTACCTTGAACCTGTATCATCTCAACTGTGTTTGACACATCCTTTTTGTCTTCCTCTCTTCCTTAATAGCTAAGAACGTGACACGTAGGCAAATCGAGGTCATCCTCTAATCTCCCTTAATAGAATCCTGAATTCAAACCATTAAATAATTAACTTCTTTAAAATTTAATTTGATCAATTTAATTGATTTGACACCAATCAAAACCAAAACTGATGCATTATTTACTAAATGATTTAACTTATTAGCAACAACATTTCAAACAACGTCACCTCTAACCTGATGTAATTTAAAGGGCAACATGAGTTATCTCAAACTTACCGATTATCAATTGCTCATGGATAAAATCCATTAACTGTTGGCTTGACATGCAATCCCTAAACACATGAAAGTAAAATAATTTAGTAATGATCCAAAACATTAAGAAAGAAAAATTGGATGGCATAAATTATAGTGCCATTTCATATAAACCCTTACCAGATACCATCACATGTCAGCACAATAAACTCATCATCCTCACATAGCTCAAGCTAACAAACATTAAAAATGCCCATTCCACAACTCCCTATGCATTTCAAAATTTGGCTCCTAAAAAACAATACTTTTTTCATAATAAATAAAATCAGATTATATAAATAGATTTTTATATATATAAATAAATCGTAATTATAACATCAGCGAGGACTACATGGAATACCTGAGAAGTTTACACGTAGGCATTTCTATGTCATCATCTAAAAAACAATACTTTTTTCATAATAAATAAAATCAGATTATATAAATAGATTTTTATATATAATAAGACAAACCTGTGGAACGATGTGCTCCATTCCTCAATGAGGACCAAAATGGAACCTGCAAGTGACTTCAACTTATTAGTAACAACATTTCAAATAAGTCCATTATGATGTGTTTTATCTCAAAATGTCAATAGAAGATGATACTTAGCAAGGATTATAATTAGAAAGTTTGACCCACTTATAAATGAGTCCATTATGATGTGTTTTATCTCAAAATGTGAAAAGAAAATGATACTTACCATCACGCACAGGATTTTAAAATTAACAAAACAATCCCCATAAATTAAAAACTCTATCTACAAAGTCAAAAACCAAAACAAAATTAACCATAAACAGATAGAATCACTCACTTTCATATCAGAATGAGAAACTCAACTTCGTTGATCAAAATAAACAAAACCACAGATGACATCCACAACCCCCTGTTAGAAAACATAGTCAAAGGTTTATTTTTTTCATCATTACTATATTATGAAGCATTTAATATAGTAATTCAAAGTGCCGTCATCAAACCTGAGTACCGTAGTTTTCGTGGGGTTTCGCTATAACCGCCGCCACCATTTTGACTGTCGGATCTGTTCAAAGTGTCGTCATTAGACCTGGGTACCCAGGTTTTCGTTGCCGCCTCGAGACCAGTCTGAGCTCGTCACCAGAAAAGTGTGTTGAACTCTAGGGCTTCTTTCCACCATCACCATTCTACAATCACCACAAGTGTAAGTGCGTACCCTGAGCTCCAAGCTACAGCAAGAAGAGGAATTTGGAGTTAATTCATAGTTGTATATATGAATAAAAGAGTGTATGGACTGGAAAAACATTGCAAATCTGCAATTCTTATATAACCTGAACTGCTTATTCATCGGTTCAACTGTATATAAACCACGTAACTTTAAGTTGCACATTTTATTTTATTCGATTTCTATGATATAAACCACGTAAATTTAAGTCGCACATTTAAAATTCTTTGGAGTAACCAAACAATCAACCCACGAACCGAGTAAATCAACCCAAACACCCGTTTCGTGGGTTCGACCCAAAACGGATCCAAACCCATTTAGACTAACACACAAACCATGAATTATCATCAATGTTATTTTGGAGCATTTATCAACTTTTTTTACTCTATTGTGTTTAAATAGTTTTCTTGACGTTCAGTTATAAATTTTGTAATTTTTTGGTACAATAAGTTATAGGGACTGTCAGTACCGGCCAAACGGATTATGACTAAACAACATTGGTGGTACCAATGTTGCGCCTCGTCAAATCAACCTTTTTCTATTTTAGCAGACAATACAACTCTGCATCTCCTATTAGGCCACCAGACATCTCCAGAGCAGAAACAGAGGCATCACTGCATAAAAATAAAATAATACCATTTTAAACATAATAGGTTCCACATCTGAATCACTATACAATAGTAAAATAACATGGACAATAAGTTATTTTCTATCCTAATCAAGGCCAAAACAAACCCCGAATCATCTTTGAAGAACTTGACAGGAACTGCAAAACAATAATAATCAAATGAGTACTTAAATTGTCCCTTATTGTCTTATCAAGGAACATGATGCATCAATGCATTAGTGCAATTAAATTGAGATCTTGTTGAAAAACGAACCAGTAACAAATAGTTTACAAATCTTGGTGAACAATTTACACAACCAATTGATTCTTATTATACATTCTAACTGCTAAAAACACAAAGTAAAGGTGAAAATTTATAGATTACACATGGAAAAATAACTACGATGCAACGATAAAAGGACTACCTGGAAGCCATAAAAACACGTCTCGGAATGATTTTGTTTTCTTGTTGTCTCTTGCTGCATTTCCAGACAGCTCCAAAACCTAATTTCAAATTGTATAAAAAAAATTATTATAAACCTTTATCCTCAAACAATAAAAACCCACTTGAAGTTATGTGGAACTTGACGGAAGTCACCTCAAATCAACCTTTTTCTATTTTAGCAGACAACACAACTCTGCATCTCCTATTAGGCCACTAGACATCTCCAGAGCAGAAACAGAGGCATAGCGATAGTCAACAGCCGCACACATGCAAACGAATGGGGTTTCAGTCACCACAACGATAGTCAACAGTCGCACCCCAAGTGGTGGCCAGGGTTTTCCGTTTCAGGTATTATCAGCAGAAACCTATGGTGACGGCGGTTAGGGTTTCACTACAGTGATGAAGATCGCTTCAAGAAAGCCAAGACTCGAAAAGTACAACAAAACGATGTGGCTCAGATCTACCAGAAATCATGGCTGCAAGGTGGGTTGCAGGTCAAACCCTACCATCCGCCATCATTGCCATGCCAAAATCAACTGGTAAAAGACTTTTGAGATCATCATAGCCGAGTGACAGAACCATCGGACTCATTTTCCGAAGACATTCTTCAACTTGAAGCTTTTTGAATACAGAAGAAAGAGAAACCCTAGAAATTGTCAGAAGTGAGAAGAGAGGATAATCAGTTTGAAGAGAGAAGAAAGAGAGAAATGATCAGAAGCTCTTAATTTGAATCGAGAAGAAAGAGAGAGTTAATTTGATTAGCTCTGATGTGCATTAAATGGCCATACAACTCCCCATGCAATTCAAATTTGCCTCCTAAAAAAATTAGTTTGTATATATTCAAAAAATCAGATTTTAATATTTATATATAATAAATAAATCGTAATTATGACATCAGCGAGGACTACGTGGCATAGCTGAGAAGTTGACACGTAGCCATTTCTATGTCATCATCTAATCTCCCTTAATAGAGTATATAGATTTCTTGAATTTTTTTTATATATGTATATATATATATATATATATATATATATATATAGATACACTAACTTGGAAGCCAAAATAACCAAAAAATAATAAAGAAGCCTAGTGGATGCCACATGACATCCACTGGTTTGGTGGCCGCCTATCTTCACCAATATGAGTTAAGAACTATTCCTTCCTAATACTTCAATTTTTGCTTTCAATTGTATATATATATATACTAACTTGGAAGCCAAAACTACGAAAAAATATTAAAGAAACCAAGTGGATGCCATATAGCATCCACTGGTTTGGTGGTCGCCTCTCTCCACGAATATGAGTCAAGAACTATTCCCTACCATGGTATTTAAATATATAGGTGGCATCCACCGGTTTGGTTGGCCGCCTCTCTCCACCAATAGGAGGCAATAACTATTCCATCCCATGGTGATTAAATGTATAGGTAAAGGTAATGACATCCACTTGTTCGGTGGCCGCCTCTCTCCACTAATAGGAGTCCAAAACTATTTCCTCCCATGGTGATTAAATATATAGGTGGAATCCGCTGGTTTGGTGGCCGCCTCTCTCCACCAATAGAAGTCGAGAACTATTCCCTCAAATGGTGATTAAATGTATATGTAAAGGTAATGACATCCACTTGTTCGGTGGCCGCCTCTCTCCACCAAAAGGATTCAAAAACTATTCCATCACATGGTGATTAAATATATAGGTGACATCCACTGGTTTGGTGGTCGCCTCTCTCCACCAATAGGAGTCAAGAACCATTCTCTCCCATGGTGTTAAAATATATTGGTAAACATAATGTCATCCACTAGTTTGGTGGCCGCCTCTCTCCACTAATAGGAGTAAAAAACTATTCCCTCTCATGGTGATTAAATATAGGTAATATATATATATATATATATATATATATATATATATATATATATATATATAGGGAGCCGCTAAAATAGAAACCATCTCCAGTTGTAAGAACCACGAGAACCACTCTCAACTGGGGGTGTAAAGTGGTTCTCTCGGTTCTTAATATTATTTTTAAATACTTTTAATCTTGTCCATCCATCTTGAAGATCTAATGGTTGTAAAGTGGTTCTCTCGGTTCTTACAACTGAGGGTGGTTTTCATTTTAACGGCCCCTATATATATATATATATATAATTGAAAGTAGGCATCAATAGTTATTTTATTTTTATAATGATATATAGTTTTTTAATATTTTATTATTTAATATTATATTATATTATATTTTGTATATAATTGAAAAGTTGTGATGGTGATTTTATTTTTATAATGATATATAGTTTTTAATATTTTATTATTTAATATTATAACAGTTTGTTATTATATTTATTTTAAGTGTAACATATTTTTTACTTTTTTTTAAATCATATTTCCTTTATAATTTGTTATTTTGTTTTTAATAATTCTTTTTGGTTTTTTTAAATTGTATTTTCTTTATCAGTTCATTTAATATCTCTTTAATAACTTACGTTCTTTATTTTTTCCCCCTTGACATTATGGTATAAATATTGTTAAATGGTACGATGATAAACAAAACCGATTCTATTGGTTTGACTTTCTAAACAACATGATTCATTTTCAAATAACGTTTAAAGCATTTTACTTATATATAAGGCCAAACAAATTACACCAAGTTAGCCGGTAAGCGGGCAACAAGCTGCGCCGCTACCCCCTTTTGAATAACGTTTGTTTTACATTATCATTTGTTCTATTTCGCCGCAACATGCGACGTCAACAAGTATAATGGGAAAGTGTTCATGAATTAGAAATTTGGTTTTTATAATAATATAGAGTTAAATGTCTGGTTGGTCCCTGTGGATTGCAGATATTGCAGAGTTTGTCCCAGTACTTCAATAATTACGAAGTTGGTCCAGTGTTTGTAATTTTTGCACTCGGGTGATCCTTGTCACTAACCTATGTTAGATTTCTTAGTTAAGTGTGTGTGAAATTACTAATTTACCATTGAAGATTAAAAAAATGGCATACCACTATCATCTTCCCCATCTCTCTTTCTCTTTTTTTTTCCACCATTCTTCTACCATAACAACCACCATCCATCTCCACCTCCAAAATCCACTAATATATATATATATATATATATATATATATATAGAGAGAGAGAGAGAGAGAGAAACGAGATCAGAAGAAAACACCAAAAAGTTTGATAACAGTGAGAACTCATCCTGGCCCAACACGTGGCGCGGGACATGATCAGGGTCCGAGGGGTATTTTTGTCTTTTCAATCTTCTTTTATTTTCCCAACGCGGTATAATATTTTCTGGCGTCTAAGTTTTTTTTGGCGTTAATTGTATTTATTAAACTTTTTGGCATTGAATTAATTGTTTTTGTGTCACATAGATAATTTTTTGGTGTTACAGCGTTTTCTGGTCACTTTTTTTTGGCGTTTTGTATAATAATTCACTACGAGTCATTAATATTTTCATAAGTTAACAATAAGACCAAATGTTTTTTTTGGCGTTTAGTGAATTTTTTTGCATTTAATACATTTGACAACTTGCTTTGCCAGCACCCGTTCTCACAGTTTTCACACTACCAGCGTTTTGGTGTTTGTAGTTTTTGGCGTTTTATATAATAATGTATTTTATTTGTAGAGAATTAGATAACAAAACAACAGATAACTTGATAACAAAACAATATAAAATGAAAAAGAAAAAAAATTAAAAATGGTAATCTAATTTCTCTTCCGAATCTTCACTGTAATCAGCTCATTCTTCTTGAATTTGGTTTGGCGTTTTGAACCTTTTGGATACCTTAGCTAGATGCCAACTTTCCTACATAAACCCCGTCTTTTTCAGACGAAGCTGCTTAGAGGCATCCTGTATTTTGGTGTGATATTCTTGTTTGATGGCATGTCATTAAAGATCAACTCTTGCTTGATGCTATATGTAATAATGGAGTCCAAAATAGCATATCACTGTCATCAGTCTCTTTTTCTTGAATATTTGTCCATCTCATTCAGCAAAATATTATTGAGATAACCCCCTTAGAAGAAGAATCCATTCAGTGACAGCTTTGTCATCTGTGGTTATTTTAACTAACATTATTTGGCGTTTTAAAGTGAGTGGTTTCTAGAGGACATGGCGTTTGTTTTTCTGGGTGTGATCAATTTCATTGTGTATAGACCCCTCTCTTATAGGAGTTTTTTGGCGCGTAGTTTAGGCGAGACTTTTTTATTGTAATAAAAGATAGTGATAAAGTAACTGTCTTTTCAGTTACTGTTTTTGTATTTACTGTTTTGATCAGCTTTTATCAGTTTTATAGGTGATAGACGTCCCATCTTCTAAGTTTGGCGTTTTTTAAATGGCGTTATGCAAACCAAGATGACAAAATACAATAACGGAGAAAATAAAATATTAAGCAGGAAAAATATTTTTTTGTTATTTTTGGCGTTTTGTAAGGAATAACCTTTTTTAGTATTTTTTTTGCGTTTTGCTAATAAAGAGAGAAATATATCATTTAATTATCTTAAAAAAAAAATTACACAGAATAAAAAAAATGAGGAAAAAAATTAAAACCCTTCGTCAGAAGGTACTTTATCCGAAAAGTATCCATCACTTGCGTCATCTTCTTCCTCGGAGTCTTCATCTGGATCTTCATCCATGTCATCACCTTCACCTTCATCGGCTTCTTGTTCCTGAAGATTCTGAAGCCTCCACTTGAACATGTCTTGCATTAACTCCAATTTTGAGTCCATTTCTGTGTTCGTACAAGTGGCGTTATGCAATTCTTCCATGAAACCAAGATCCTGCTTTGTCATGATGTTTTCAAGCCAGTAGACTTCCTGCTCTCCGCTGTCGTATATAACGATCACCACGCCTGTTTCATCATCAAAACGCTATGATGTCATGACAGTGTCCGGCTTCACATTTGCTTTGATTGGTCCAAATTTCCTGGTTAATGCTTTCATAAGCATATGTGATATGTGTTTCATGGCATTCGTTGTCTAGAGCGATGCCAATGGATAAGATACCCCCTGTACCTTTTCTTACATCTTCAAAATTGCCCTGATCGTCTTAACATACACCCTCCTTCTGTTGTCAAAACGGAGGACGAATCGCCTGATTGCTAGAGTGTATCTCCACGAAAAGATTGTTACCATTTTTGGAGTTTTGGTTAAGTTGGCGTTTTTGGTCAAAGATGTTTTTGCAGAAATGGACAGATTTAAGTGATTATGGAAGCTATGTTTTACCTCGTTTATATAATGATGTTTTTGGCGCTTAATTTAGGAGGGAATTTCTTCTAATAAATGTTAATAATTGAAATTCAGTTACTGTGTTGTTTCATCTTCCTGTAATATTCAACGCGTTTTATAACTAATTTTTGGCGGTTTGTTTTTAATGGCGTTTTATTTTTTTTGAATGGCGTGTTATCATTTGATGGCGTTTTGAATATGAGCGGTAAAAGACCATTTTACCCTTAATGAAGCGCGTCTCACATAATAAAATTGATGTTATTTACGAAAACGCCACCACGCAATCTAGTCCATCGATTGTTTTGACCGGACGACCCATAAGCGTTCTCACACTTTTCACCATTTTCTCTAAATCCTGATCCTATATATATATATATATATATATATATATATATAGAGAGAGAGAGAGAGAGAGAGAGAACGAGAGAAAGTGTATTGTACATTTTGGGTTAACGTACGTTGCGTACGCTGTTGAAATATAACATGCGTGATTAGTTTTATAACATGTGTGATTAGGATTTTTACCCCATGTGTGATTTCTGATTTTGTACATGTGTGATTATGTTCATACGTGATTATGAGTTTCAACATGCGTGATTATGGTTATTAACATTCGTGATTAGGGTTTTTGAGTTTTATAACGTGCGTAATTTCATCTCGTACACATCGTACGTTAAAGAATATTGTACGATAACGAATCCCTATATATATATATATATATAATTGGACAACCACTATGAATAGTATTTTTGTTTCTTTTTTTTTTTTTTTTTATCTTTTAGGGTTTAAACTTTTAATGATATTTTTTTTCATTCGTATTATCGGAACCTGTATTGATATTCACTTTGGATCAGTAGAGCCAATAACGACCAAAGTCACGCCGCGTAGTACGTGATAAAACGATCAAACTCTCGCCACATAACGCGGTGGGAAAAACCTATTTTTTATTTTTTCTAACTGGTACGGAACTGATATCGGTATTTGCTTTTATCGATCTTCGCTTTTTGGTTTTCCGATGAGTCGAGCTGATAACCACCAAAGTCACGCCGCGTAACATAAGGGAAACCGATCATATTGCAGCCATATCGATATTGCTTTGTATATATTTATGTGTCAATGTAAATTTAATTTGGTTTACGTTTCCACATAAATTTTGTCAGGTCAAATATAATACGTTTTCACGCATATTTTTAGGTACGTTTTTAGTTGGTCTACGTTTTGACGTAAATGCTTTTTGAAAACGTGGGGTAAAATATAATACCTTTATATTAGACAGTATAAATTCGAGTTATCTTACGTTTTGACGCCGCTGCAACGCGTGAGAGAAATTTACCATTTACTATTTACTATATATATAAATGGAAAGTGGCTATAAATAGTAATTTGATTTTATATATATTTCTTTTTTCATATCTTTTATCATTTCAATATTATATATATTTTAGAGAAAAATGCCCGGATAGTCCCTGTGGTTTCGCCTTTTTTCACCTATAGTCCCCAACTTTCTAAAATTACCTGAATAGTCCCCAAGTTTTCATTTTTTGTTCCCGGATAGTCCCTGGGTCTAACTTCAGTTTATTTTCTCTGTTAAGAGGATGTGAAATGACAAAAATACCCTTTCCTTAAAAAGGCCAAACCACAGGGACTATCCGGGCATCTACGTCATTTTTATTTATAAAACCCCACCACCACACTTCATCTTCAACCTCCACCCACCATCACCCTCCTCCACCATCACCGGTTTATAAGATCTGGTGATGTTTTTTTTTGTTCATCCAGCAAATTTATTCACAGATCTAAAAATTCTAGGTCAAAATAGATGGGTCACAGCAAACAATTGCTCATTTGTTCCTTTCTGTCGTTCCAGAAATTGAGAAACATCAGAAAAACCCTAGCCACTTTATCCTTTTCACACTTTGTCTTCACACACAAAACACCCACAACCATCTTCCTCACAGATCATTTCTCTCTCGGTAGAATCAAACCAGGCTCAGGCCAACCGTCGGCGGAGCTCCGTTGATAGCTGGCAACGCCGATGAAACCCCCATGTTTCCCCAACCTTCTCCTTACCTTAAAATCCACCATTGCAGCTCATTTTTACTCGATTAAAGGACCGACCACCACCATTGGGTGGTGATGAGCGGCGGCAGACAACAGGGAGCGAACGAGAGAGAAAGAGAGAGAGAGAGAGAAAGAGAGAGAGAGAGAGAGAGAGAGAAGTAGAGGAACAGTCCGGCGACTGCCCGTCGGCTGCGGCAGCACATCTTGTTCCGGAAAAATCAACGGCAGTCGCAGGGGTTTTATATCTACTGACGTCACCTGTTCGAAGAATAATGAAGCTTCTTTTATGATGATGGTGGATTGTTATATATCAGAGGATTCATGGTTGGTTACAGTCGTTCAAGGTGTTGTCGGTTAAGGTTGGGTTTTGTTTTCTGTTGTCATAATAGAATTTGGTTGGAGAATGGTGGTGTTGGTTGTGTTTAATGATGACAGAGGTGTTTCTGTATATATTTTATGGAGTTGGGTGTGGTGAGGGTGGTGGTAGCAGAGTAGTTGCAGGTGGTTGATGCCGGCCTAATGACATTGGTGGTCGGAGGTTGACGGCGATTGTGATGGACGGTGTTGAAGGTGGAGGAGGTTTACGGGAGTGGGTGGTGATGGTGGAGGGTGGAGGAGGGTGATGGTGGGTGGAGGTTGAAGATGAAGTGTGGTGGTGAGGTTTTATAAATAAATATGAAGAAGATGCCCGGATAGTCCCTATGGTTTGGCCTTTTAAGGAAAGGGTATTTTTGTCATTTCACACCCTTTTAAGAGAGAAAACAAACTGAAGTTAGACCCAGGGACTATCCGGGAACAAAAAATGAAAACTTGGGGACTATTCAGGTAATTTTAGAAAGTTGGGGACTATAGGTGAAAAAAGGCGAAACCACAGGGACTATCCGGGCATTTTTCTCTATATTTTATTTTGTAATATAATTTAAAACTCATCATTACTATTACTAGTTACTATTACTATTGCTATTGCTATATATATAATTGAAAAGTGGCTATGAATAGTAATTTGATTTTATATATATTTCTTTTTTCATATCTTTTATCATTTCAATATTATATACATACATATATATATAGGGGATGGCTAAAATGAGAACCACCTCCAGTTGTAAGAACTATGAGAACCACTTTTTGACCATTAGATCAAGATGATGGATGGATGAGATTAAAAGTATTAAAAAATAATATTAAGTATTTTTTGTCTTATTATGTTTTTAGTATTATAATCTAAAAGGGTATTTAGGTAAAAACACTATATTTTGTCTTTTCTACTTTATTGTTTTTTATTACTTTATTGTATTATTATATTACTTTTTATTTTTTAAACATAATTTTTTTATTAAAAACATTTTTAAATTCTGATTTTTTTTTAAAAGATTTTTTATACTTTTTACAATTTTCAGTTTTACGTTAAACTTTTTACGTATTTTTGACGCGCCGTTTTTACGCCGGGTTTTTTCAAGCGTCGTTTTTTTAACACGCCGTTTTTTTAACGCGCCGTTTTTTAACACCGTTTTTTACGCGCCATTTTTTTAACGCGGTTTTTTACCGCCATTTTTTACGGGCCGTTTTTTTACGTTTTACGCGCCGGTTTTTTACGTTAACGTTATTTACGTTTTACGCGCCGGTTTTTTACATTTTTCGCGCCGGTTTTTTACGTTTTACGCACCGGTTTTTTACGTTAACGTTATTACGCCCGTCTTTTTTTTTGACGCGCCGTTTTTACGCCCGACTTTTTCACGCGTCGGTTTTATACGTTTTACGCCTCGGTTTTTTACGTTAACGTTTTTTTACGTTTTACGCGCCGGTTTTTTTACGTTAACGTTATTTACGATTTACGCGCCGGTTTTTTGCGTTTTACGGCCCGGTTTTTTACGTTAACGTTTTTTTTTACGTTTTACGCGCCGGTTTTTTTACGTTAACGTTTTTTACGTTTTTACGCGCCGATTTTTTACGTTTTACGCCCCGGTTTTTTACGTTAACGTTTTTTACGTTTTTACGCGACGATTTTTTACGTTTTACTAAAAAAAAATTACGTTTTACGTAAAACTTTTTACGTTTTTGCGGTATAAGTTTTTACTTTTTACTTTTTACGTTTTACGTTTTACGTAGAACTTTTTACGTTTTACGTTTTGCGTTCAAACTTTTTACGTTTTACGTTAAAACTGTTTACGTTTTACGTTCTACATAAAACGTTTTACGTTTTACGTAAAACCTTTTTTACGCTTCACGTTTTTACGTTTTATGTTAAAAAAGTTTACGGTTTACGTTAAAAAAGTTAACGGTTTAATTTTTTTTTTAATTTTACGTTAAAAAGTTTTTACGGTCTACGTTAAAAAGTTTTACGTTTTACGTTTGACGTAAAACTTTTTACGTTTTACGTTTCACGTAAAAACTTTTTACGTTTTACGTTTTACGTAGAACGTAAAACGTTTTACGTTCTACGTAAAACTTTTTACGTTTTACGTTTTATCTGAAAGTTTTTTACACAAAACGAACGCATCCAGAAAATCGCTACTCGGTAGGTGTCTCAGACAGATTTATCATCATCGACGCCTCAAAAAAAATATAAAAACCCAACAAAATCAAAACCAAAGGGTATCTCGAAAAAAAAACGGGGTTTGGCTCAGATTATCCGATAATCAAGAGGCTGCAAAAGTGGGGTTGCAGGATTAAAAACCCTACCCTCCGCCGTCCTTGCCGCGCCATCGTCATCAAAATCTATGCTTTTTTTTTTTTTGCATCATCGCCACCCCATCGATCGTATTCAACATGAACAAACATTTAAACCGAGATTCAACATGAACACAGAAGGGTCCCAAATTCAACATGAACACAGATTCAAACAGATTCACCAAATTCATAAAAGCACCATATTCAAACAGATCCAACAGGATCAAAAAAGGACCCAAAAGCATCATTCAAACCAGATTCAACAAAGAACAACATTCAAACCCAAAATTCAACAGAATCAAACCCCAGAAAGCCAAGCCCCCAAGATTCAAACCCATATTCAACATAATCAAAACCTGCAGCAAAAACACAAAGATTCAAACCCAGATTCGAAACCCACCACAAGATTCAACAAAATATTCAACATAATCACCACCACCACCACTCGGTCGCCGGAGAGAGGAGAGAGAAAACCTGGTGGATTTCAGCAGCGGGACCGGCGGCGGTAGTGTTTTTATGTTCCCGGCGGTGGATTACATCAGAAGGGATCGGTGGGTGGCGGTGGATTTCAGCAAAAGGATCCGACGGGCTGTACAAACCCACCAATATAACCAAAACCCAGCCTTGAACCAACTAAACCACCACCGCCTCCGCCTCTGCACAACTCCCACCAAACCACCGCCCCCACCACCGCCTTCCGCCGCCCCCACCACCGCCTTCAAACAACAAAAACAAAGCCCTTCATCGTAGACACCAAAAGGGGGAGTCTGGCCTCCTCTTTCTCCTCGTCTCTCTGATGTATTCAATCGTAGCACCACCACCAGACGGTGGTGGTGGTGGTGGTCGGTGGTTATTTGTTGAAGATGAAAATCAATGAGGAATGAGTAATAACTGCAACTTTAAATAGAGGAGAGAGGAGAGAGGAGAGAGGAGATAGCATTAAAGAGAGGTGAGAGGATGGATATGACATATGGGGTAAATGACCAAATTACCCTTTTGTTGGCATGTTCTGATTGGTTGAAATGGTTCTCATGGTTCTTACAACTGAGAGTGGTTCTTATTTTAACTCAATCATATATATATATATATATATATGAGACCGCTAAAATGAGAACCACCTCGAGTTCTAAGAACCACGAGAACCACACCATCCGGGGCTTTTTACACCACAATTTTTTTTTTACAACTAGATGTGTATTGTAAACACATTCGTAAAAAAAAAAAATTTAAAAAAAAAATGCCGTGTGGGTAGTTTTTTACACCACAAGTTTGGTGTAAAAAAAAAACAAAAAAAAAATAAAACACCAAACTTGTGGTGTAAAAAACTACCCACACGACATTTTTTTAATTTTTTTTTACGAATGTGTTTACAATACAAACATCTAGTTGTAAAAAAAAATTGTGGTGAAAAAAGCCCCGGATGGTGTGGTTCTCGCGGTTCTTACAACTCGAGGTGGTTCTCATTTTAGCGGTCCCCTATATATATATATATATATATATATATATATTATTTTGTAATATAATTTAAAACTCATCATTAATAGTAATTTTAATTCTAAAATAATTTATAGTTTCTTGTTATCATTTGAATATTAAATACATTATTATTATATCTACTTTTAACTTTAAATTTATATTTATATTTATCTTAATTTTAACTTTTAATGATATTATTTTTTTAATAATATCGATAATGTCTGAACAACATCGGTATCAGTACCATATAACATCAGTTTACTTTTTTTAAATGACGTCGATTACACTTTTCGTTTTTTATTAATACAATATAACGTTTTATAAAATTTTGAATGTACCGCCATCATATGCTTCTTATTATATACGATTCAATCAAAGTTCTACTTGAACGAGTCATACATAGTTGATTTTTTTGTCATCATAAACCGAACATATACGGACCAAACAACATCGACACCGATACTATATTCGTTTTTATAGTTTTCTGGATATGACGGTATAAAATTCGTTGAACACGTGGTTATATTCGCAGTAAAGTATTTTTTTGGTATCGTAAGCCATATACAACGTATGTATACGATACTGGTATCGTAATGAACCAAAGTGATATCGGTACCGACCAAACAACACCATTACTTGTTCGAGAATTCAATTTTTATGGTTTGCAATGGACTGACCTGCAACAATGCGCACGGAAATCCAACAATATATATATTAATAGAAGCCAACTAATAGTGTTTTTAATATTACAATAACATATCCAGTTTTTTAATACTTTTTTATTTTAATATAATAATAATAATAATAATAATAATAATAATAATAATAATTTTCTTTACTTTTTAAGTTGGATAAGCTTGGTGTCAACCGGTACTGGTATCGAAAATACCGGTATGGTCCGGTTCGTTATCGATACATGAAGATAAAAACCAGCACCAGTCTGGTACAGAACACCAAAAGTCGCTACGGAAATGATTTTGAAAATCTTTTAGTTCGGGAAATTCAGTACTGCTACCCGGTACCATTTGCTCATCCCAGATCACAGGTACCGTACGAACAACAACGGTATCGTGCAACTTTTTTTTTGTTGATTTTCTTCAACTTTTAATGATTTCTTTTTTAGTTTAAGGGGTAGGGATGAGCTCGGTGCCGACCGATACCGAATCGGTACTGGTACCGAAAATACCGGTTACGGTACCCGTATATGAAGGTAAAAACCGGTAGGCGCCATAAGTCAGTACCAAATTGGTACTTAAGATCTTTTGGTTCGGGAAATTCGGAATTACATTGGTAACTGGTGTGGCGTTCCCTCTATTTTCGCCTTCTCGGTTCGGAATTTACTCTCTTTGCACCATAACTCGAGACTTAGGCGGAGGAAGAAGAAAGCATTCCAAAATATTATCATGACGGCAGGGGCGGTTCTTAGAAGAGCTTTGACAGGGCCACGGCCCGGGCAAGTTTTTGGCCGTAGTGCTAATTTTCCGTATTTCAATCGAAATTTTTTATATATACTATGTTTGGCCCGGACTTTTTTTAGTGCCCGTGTCTTTCGGCCCTGGCACGTTCAACGGGCAAGATCCGCCACTGCTTAACGGCGTGTTTGTGCATTTGGAAGGCTAGAAACGATTAGCTCTTCTTGAACATACTGGCGATGAGTACTAAAGTGGTGGAAGACACTAAGGTGGTGTTTGTTTTTTTGGTCAGAAGCACTTCTGACCACTTATGTCTGTGTCGCACAGATGCACGCAGACGTTTGAGGTCTGCAGCTCGTTTGTTTTCCGGAAGAGCTTCTCACATTTTACCTCTTCCCCACCTCTTCCCCAAGCAGACATGTCCCCAAGTCTGCAAACCTCTTCTCCTCTTCTCCCTCCAGCCGACACCACCTCCTCTGCCACCACCTCCACCACCTCCACCACCACCTCCACCTCCACCTCCGACATCACCTCCTCTGCCACCACCTCCACCTCCGACAAAACCCCCAAAACCCCCAAATAATTCCGCCACCACCTCCTCTGCCACCACCTCCACCTCCAACACCACATCTTCTCCCTCCTCAGCCGTCATCTCCACCATCGCCACCAGTTACTTCCATCTCGAACTTACCAGAACCTTCCGAGAAACCAGAGGTTGCGTCAGCACGGTTCAGCTTCGGTGCCGGTTGATTGTGAAGCATCTCCGGTGACAACCACCAACGTTCTCTCCTCCCTCGATCTCTCTCTCTCTTCAGAAACCCCCAAATCGAAACCCTTGAAGATGGTGAAATTAGGGTTTCGGTGGAGGTGGTTGACGGCGGCTGAAGTGGTGGTTCTTGGCTTCTTGGTGGCGGTGGTGCTTGGTGGTTGCGACGGGGTTGGTGGGGGAGGAAGGAGGAGATGGTGGTGGTGAGCGTTAGGTGGTGGTGGTGGTTGCGACGGGGTGGTGGTAGCTACGACAGGGTGGGTGGTGGCTGAAGTGGTAGTGGTTGGTTGTGGTGGTGGAGGTGGACGGTGCTTGTGGTGGTAGAGGGAGGCAGATAGAGAGATCAGAGAGATGTGTGTTGTGTGTGAGTGTGAGAAGAGGTTATATAAAAAAAACAAACCCTCTTCTCCTTGCAGACTGCAGACATTTGGTCCACCCCTTCTCCTGCAGATGCCTGCAGATGTGGTCCGCAGACTGCAGACCTTTTCCCGCAGAAAAAACAAACAGCACCTAAATCTCTCAACTTTCTTTAGACGAGGAATAGATCACATTTTAAATTTTTTCATGGAACAGTTGGTGTAACTTTGATTTTTAAGGTTTCGCTTGTTGTTGTCTGTTTTTTACTAGCGTCTTGGTATTACTTAAGCCGTTTAAAAAAAAAAAAAATTTTTAAATTCAGTTTTTTTATTATTTTTTTTTAAATTTTTAAAGAGAGTAGAGGCAGGGTCAGGTTTAGGGCTGTTCACGAGCCGAGCCGAACCGAGCGGACTTTTGCTCGTGCTTGGCTTGTTTACAAACCGAACCGAGCAGAGCAGCTCATTTAAAACCGAGCATCAAATCAAGCGAGCATTTTTCGAGCAGTAAAAAATCCGAGCGAGCGTCGAGCGAAGTTCGAGTGATTTGGACAACCGTGTCACCCAATTTAAATTTGCTGAGAGAGATAGTGGCAATGTTGGGTCTCAAGTTTTTATGTCTTTAAAAACATGCATATTTCATGGCATAATATTTTTCTTATGAATAACAATGGTGTGGCTGACGAGGTGATGATCATATTGCACGAACAATTACATTGAGAGCAGGAGATGATCGACTTAGGGTAACGACATGAAACATTGAGGCGATGAACAGACTGTCGTTTATTGGTTTAGGGTTTAACTTTTAGTTTTGATTTTAATTTTTCATTTGCGTGGTTGGGCTAGTACGTATAGATATAGTTGTAAATTTGTATATAGTTGACCAAAATCTAATAGATTGGTACATATAAAACTATAAATTTAATTTATATTTAAGTATATATGTATGTATAAGTGTGTGTATACATATAGGTGTACGTGTGTATATATATGTATAATTTATATTTGTGTATATATATGTGTATATACATGTTTATAGATGTATGTGTATATGTATATGTATATATATACTAGTTAAAATAATAATTCGAGCCGAACCGAGCCGAACGGACCTTTGCTCATGCTTGGCTCGTTTACAAACCGAACCGAGCAGAGCGGCTCGTTTACAACCGAGCGACAAATCGAACGAGCATTTTCCGAGCAATTTCCGAACGAGCGTCGAGCGAGCGACGAGCGGCGAGCGATTTGAACGGCCCTAGTCAGGTTTGACAATTCCTGAAACAAATATCTACCGACTTTTGATATTTTCCCGCGTGAATGAGCAAATGGCGGTGGTAGCACGATGGTTTACGGCGGTTTTGTGTCCACCGATTTTGATTCGCGGTACAATGAGTGAGATGGTATGTACGCATATTTTGAGTTGCGAGGTAAATACTCGTTGAATTTTGAGATCCTGGCAGTTAGGTTAGGGTAATGTTAGGTTTGGAAATGAAATTCTAGGTCAATATCTCGTTCTCGATCTTATTCGTGTATTGATTTTTCCATTTTGTCATTTTGATGTTTTGAATTAGGGTTTAACATATGGTGAAATAAAAAGAACCGATAAATACTTGATAAACCTTTGACCACTAAACTAGTTGATTACATATGCTTAATCTATTTACTTGAGTGGGAGTCTTGTATGATCAGGGAGTGCTAAGAAGCAGCCTTTGGTTTGAATCTGACTATCGAGTGATGGCCAAAACTGCTGCAGAAATTATTCAGATTACTCACTTACCTATGCTTTGCCTCCAAGCCGGCCAACACTACTCTGTGACAACCGGCCAGGATGCACTCTTTTTGAGCCAGAACCCCATTTCACATAAACGATAAAAACATATTGACATAGATTATCATTTGTTTGTGAACTTTTCTCCTCCGGTCGCCTCTATACCAAGTTTGTTCCAACCAAGCTTCAAGCGGCGGACATTTTCACCAAGAGCTTGCCTAAACCACTTTTTGAACACGTTCGGGATAAGCTTCGTGTTGGTCCCCCACCTACTCGCTTGAAGGGGGGTATTAACCGATGACAATCAATTTACAGCTCGTATCAATTGTACTATTTTGTTGTATTGAGATTATGCACTTTGCCTTTTTTTTTCTCTCCATCTTGGTACGTAGGAGAATGATAGTATTTATCGTTGTATTCTATGTTTATTGTAATTAAATTGATTTAATGAATATACCAAACTTACACAAGTAACATGAATATGATATTGATTTGAATGAAACTGATTTTGCAGCACGAGTTATAAATGAAATGTTCAGCCAATGGGGGATAGCAGAAAGTTCAGTAGCAAATATGAGATGGAACCTAAGCGGAGAGCCATGCAGCGACACTGCCTTGGACTCTTCCACCTTTGATAACGTCTCTTACAATCCTGGCATCAAATGTGATTGCAGTTTCCCCAATTCTATTTGTCACATCACGCAATTGTAAGTGTTGGATTTTTTCCCCTTTGCTTAGGGCTCTATGTGAACTTTGGAAATGGTATTTTTCCCCTTCAACTGTTACTTATTCTGTATATTTTGACAATCGTTGCTTTACCAGAAGAGTTTATGCAATGGATGCAGTGGGCACGATCCCAGAAGGACTCTGGACTCTGGTTTACCTTACTAATCTGTATGTATGCAGCTATTATTCACTATTGTATTATGCTATGAATTTCTATATTTGGACTTCTTTTGTATCTTTCAACTACTATTATTTTCATACATTTTGGGATACATCTCTTAGAAAGATGTCTAGGTAGATAAACAAGTGATTTTCTTTGATTGAGGCAAAAGTTATTTACCAAATTAATTTCTAATATTGATATGTGTTTATCGACCTGGAAAAGGCATATGACACTGTCCCACGCCAGCTGATTTGGGATAGTTTGGAGGATCGAGGGATACCGGGGAAGTATATAGACCTAATTAAGGATACGTATGATAGAACGACAGCTAGTGTCCGCGCGTCTGTAGGAGATACAAACTTCTTTCCTGTGGAGGTAGGACTCCACCAGGGGTCAGCGTTGAGCCCTTTTCTTTTTGCGGTTGTCTTGGATGAGTTGTCCAAGTTGATTCAGGAGACAGTTCCGTGGTGCATGCTTTTTGCAGACGATATTGTGTTGATTGCAGAGACTAAACGGTGCCTGAACTCGAGAGTAGAGGAGTGGCGAGTAGCTTTAGAGGGCAAGGGCCTAAGGATTAGTCGATCTAAGACTGAGTATCTACACTGTGATTTCAGCGGTGAAGCCGTTGACGATGACACCCAAATCACCATTGAGGATCAATTGGTCCCGCAGGTAACTAGATTTAAGTATCTGGGGTCGTTTGTACAAAGAGATGGTGACATAGATAGTGATGTAACCCATCGCATACAGGCTGGCTGGTGTAGATGGAGGGCAGCCAGTGGGGTATTATGCGATAGGAGGTTCCCAACTAAACTAAAAGGGAAATTTTACAGGGTAGCAGTTAGGCCAGCTATGCTATATGGAACAGACTGTTGGGCTATCAAGAAGACACAAGCGCGCAGGATGGAGGTAGCAGAGATGAGGATGCTGAGGTGGATGTGTGGACACACGAGGTTAGATCGGATTAGAAATGTGGTTTTTAGGGAAAGATTAGGAGTAACTAGTATATCGGAGAAGATTAAGGAGGGGAGATTGAGATGGTTTGGGCATGTGAAGCGGAGGGAAACGACGGCACCAGTTAGAGTAGTGGAAACTCTTACTGTGGAGGGGAGGAGAGGAGAGGTAGAGGCAGACCCAAACTGACATGGGATGAGCAGATCAGGCATGATTTACTAGAGTTGCATCTTTCTGAGGACATGGTCCAAGATAGGACTTCGTGGAGGCGTAGGATTAGGGTTAAGGACCTATAGAGGATATGCCAGTAAGCTCTTAGGTGTATTCCAGGGACGTAGGTTTATCTTATTCTTTAAGTGACTTTTCCTGTGATTGCCTTCTTGTGTTTATGCATAAATGATGGTGTATGCTATTTTACTTGATTTACAATATATTGTGACACTCTGTTCACTTTCTTGGTATGGGCGACTTCTTATTTCTATATTCTTTTTATACTCTCTGACTTGGTGTGTTGGTTTGCTTTTCGTTTTCGAGTCGAGGGTCTCTCTGGAAGCAGCCTCTCTATCCCTATGGATAGAGGCAAGGACTGTCTACATCCCACCCTCCCCAGACCCTATAACTAGCTTTGCTATTTGTGGGATTTACTGGGTATGGTTGTTGTTGTTGTTGTATATACTAGTGGTGTTATGGATAAAATTTAGTTCATTTAAAAAGTAAAACTAAGATTGAGTTGGTTGTTTTACCATCAGAATTGCAGTTTTGTTGCAAACCAACCATTGTAGTATTGTACTTTAGTAGATGCTTTTCTATGTTATACTTTTTGAAAGTTAGCGAATACCATGGTTAGTTCTAAAGTATACACACAACATGATTGTGAAAACCATGTGATACGAACTAATGGTCAACAGAGGTTAGAACGGATTAGTCAACAGAGGTTAAAAAGGGGGTTTGTCAACAGAGGTTAAAAGCGTTAGTCAACAGAGGTTAAAAGGGGGATAGTCGACAGAGGTTGAAAGGGTTAGTCAACAGAGGTTAAAAAGGGGGTTTGTCAACAGAGGTTAAAAGGGGGATAGTCGACAGAGGTTGAAAGGGTTAGTCAACAGAGGTTAAAAGAGATCAGGCAACAGAGGTTAAAAGAGTCCGTTAACAGAGGTTAGCAGGTTGTTGAGTGAGTTGAACAGCTGGCTGGATGTTAGTTGTTAGTTGTTAGTTGAGAGGTAGTTAGCGGGAATGTTAGTTGTTAGTTGAAATGTGAGGGTATAAAAGGAAAGATTGTAATAGTGTAGGGTATGTTTTGAAATAATAACAAATTCTCCCTCTCAATCTCTGTATAACCACCATTAACGTACTTTCGAAGCTTATTCCATTGTTGAGCTTCCTGAGCGTTAATTGAGCTCGACCATTGTGTATTCAATCTCGAACTCGTTAAAATTCAATTCTTATCACCATGCCTTAAAAAAATTACTGAAAGTTAAAATCTACAACTATCTACATGTGTGTGTGTTTGTGTACACACATGTATATGTTAGTTCAAATGAATATCTATTCTTGTAGTATGCTAAATAATCAAGTTTTTTTTTTTTTTTTGCTACAGAGATTTGCGCCAGAACTATTTGACAGGTTCCTTGTCACCTTCAATTGGCAATTTAACTCGGATGCAGTGGCTGTAAGCCTTTCTATTTTATACTTTTAATACAGTGATTATTTCTATCTTCAACATCCTTAAGAATAAAGCTGAGCTTTATGACAATGATTTTGAATATATCTTTAGGACTATGGGCATCAATGCTTTATCTGGGGAGCTTCCACCAGAGCTAGGACAACTTTATGACCTTAGATCGCTGTATACTTTCTCTACTTTTTATTTACATCTCATCAAGCAACATTTTTATTGTTTGAATCTTTGTTGAATGAAGCATTAATTTTTATGTTGTAGATTGTAGATTGTTACGTCAGGCTCATTAGCTAAACTCTTAGATATTTTTCTATATATACGTGTATCTTTGTTTTATAGAAATCAATCTCAATTAAACATCTCTTTTATTCCTTCACATGGTATCATAGCTTTAGAAGTTTTGTCTCTGTCGTGTCAGCTCTGGTGGTCTACTTTCCTACGTCGCATATCTCTCTTTGGCCACCATCTATTTTACCTGATCAGATATGTTTTTCCGAACTACTTAACATCGTCCCACACCAAGCATCACCCCCATGTATACACTTGATATTCAAAGATTAATGGTACCATGCACCGCTTTCCCATCTCCATTTTAGGCCATTTTACCGCGAGTGTGTTTGCCGTTAATTTTCGTTCTCATTCATTTGTTTCCGAATATGCTCACCGTTGTTTGCCCCGCCACTGTTGGAATTTTGAAGGTTATTATCATATATGTTTTTTTTTATAATTATTATTCATGGCGAGTCCTGCTTTCAATCCCTCTCAGATTCCTAGAGCTCCTTTGGGTAATAAGAGAGGCAGATGATAATATTGTCAGGAGTGTCCAATATGTGGTCATAGAGAATACAATACAGGTGTTGGAAGAAACATGGTCGACCTGGCCTCCTCCAAGGTGTACTACCTGATCTACTGATGCTTTCGAAACATGTGGGAGTTTCATCGAGTCTGCACCGCCATTTCATGTGGTGCACATGACAAGATTAGAATATGACAATTATTTGGAGTATCAGTATGGTAAACATACTATTTTGATTGCAACAAGTTACATGTAATCCTTCTACATATGTTAGCCAGTCTAAGGGATGTTGGGTTTGAAGTCCTTTGCTTACAGGGCTTGGTGAACCTAAGGCAGTTGCGTATTTTTATACATCTTTTATTAGACTACATGGCAACCTAAGGCATTTTACACCAATCTTCGTGCCATAGAACTCCACAACAGAGCGGTGTTTCTGAAAGGAAAAGCCCGCACCTGGTTGAAACCGCTCGCACCTTACTCTTATAGGCCAATCTTCCCATTCATTTTTGGGATGTACTATTCTCATTGCAGCTTATCTTATTAATCACATGCAATCCTTAGTTAAACCATATAATGATTTTTTATTGACTACGGAATCTTACAATTGGGGATTTTGGTAAGGCACAACTTGCAAATGATGAAGTCTTAGATGTCACAGGCATGGGTGATATTGACTTAGGTATTTCAGTCGGATCTACTTGGACTTTGAGAGACGTGAGAGTCATCCCAGGCTTGAAGAAAATGCTTATTTTAGTCGGGCAGCTGGATGATCAGGGTCACGAGGTTAAGTTCGGTAGTGGAAGGTAATTAAGGGAAATTTAGTAGTTGCACGTGGCAAGAAGAGGGGCTCATTGTACATGGTCAGTGTACCGCCTGAGGGAGAGGTTATCCCAGTTCAGAAGAAGACCAAGATCTGGTTCACAGAATCTCGGGGGCAGAAGAAAGTTTGTTTTGCAGGAGATAAACCCAGAGTCACAGGTCAGATTCAGGTTGAACGTGCTAGGAAAGGTTCAGAGAAACCAGTCAAGGGTTTTCGTGGCAATGGGAGCATAGGTAGTGCTTCAGTCAGAGCTCCCAGACGACAGTGGGTTAAGAGAACTCGTATTCCTGCGGTGAAAGTCTCTCCAATGAAATACCTGCTTTTGATGGAGAGTGTTAGTTCTTAGGTTTTCTCAGAGTGGGTGCCAAAAGGGACAGAGAACAAGTCACGGGTAGTGACTGATGAGTTGAAGCTCAGTGGGAGCTTCAACGAGCCTTCAGGTTAATTGATGAGAAGGCCGCCCACAACTAGTGAAGATGAAGTGTTTACAGAGGTACTTATGAATATGAAGTTTTAAGGATAGCAGTTTGAAGTCGTCAAAGCCTCCAAGTGGGAGATTGTTGGGTTATGGAGGATTTGACTCAGGAAGAGGAATTAGTCCTCCTCTAGACTAATACCCTGGATATTACTACTCCTGAAGTATATCTCATTGTTATATTCAGTAACCTAATTGTAACCCCTATAAATACTTCTCATTGATGTACTGTAACACTTTGAGCACCTAATACAGAAGGAAGAACTAGTTGTGGAGTGGATGTAGGTCAGATTAGACCAAACCACTATAAATCTTGCATTCTTGTTCTTGAGATTAGAGTGTGTGAGTGTGTGAGCTTGCTGCATATTGTTCTAGTGTTTGTGTGAATCGTATTCTGACCCTAACAGCTAATATGTGACAATTAAGTTGCCTTACATATTGTCTACACCCAATATTCAATGATAGGACAACAAAATTGAAATTGATTGTCACTACATCAGAGATAATCTTACTGATGGGATCATGGTGACCAAGTCTGTAAAGTCTAAAGATCAACTAGCAAACGTGTTTACAAAATCACTTGAGGGGGAGTTTTAGAATATATGTTACAATTAGCTAAGGGGGTTCTTAGATATTTGTTTGTACATACGTGCACCTCTGTTTTATAGAAATCCATCTCATTAAAACATCTCTTTTACCCTCACACAGGTCAATTGCCACAAACAATTTCAATGGTTCCCTGCCATCTCAACTTGGAAATTTGCGAAGATTACAACAGCTGTAAGAACATTCATGATTATTATTTCTAAATTTTTCTCTAAATAAATTGCGTAGTTCTTCAATAAATTAGGATGAAAGAAACTTTGGAGTTCTTTTTTTGGATTTACCTTTCAGCTGTGCATATCTATGTCAATGCCATTGAACAAATATTATATCATCTTTACATATGTTCATTTTTTAGTTACATTGGTAGTTCTGGAGTTGGTGGGGAAATACCTTCTACATTTGCTAGTTTACAAAACCTGGTTACAGTTAAGAGCATTTATTTTTTATGATGTTTCAAAGTAGTACTTCATTTATCCCATGAAACTGCAACTTTCTTTTTTTTGAAAAAAGTATTTTGAGGAAGTTCATGTTCCAAGTTCCTACTTTGAATTGTCATCATTACAAGTTATGTATAAAAATCCATTTCTTTTGGCTTGCATTGAAGTGCATTTTAGATATTTGACAAAATATAATAATTTACACTAGACACCAAGTCAAAAGTTGCAATTTTTATTAAAGGGAAGGAGCACTGTATGCTGTTCTAGTTAGTTATCATCAGTCACATCATTTATTATGGATACTATTTCTTGTGCTGTCAGATGGGCTTCTGATAATGCATTCACTGGGAGAATACCTGACTTTATAGGGAATTGGACACAGTTAGAGTCATTGTAAGTTAACTTCTATGTCATATTCAAGGTCAATACACATGAAATGAAACTTTATAATTACTTACATGCTTTATGTTCATAAAGGAGGTTTGAGGGCAACTCTTTTGAAGGTTCAATACCTCCTTCATTCTCTAAACTCACCTCTTTGCAGGACTTGTAAGTCTTTTTTTCTCTTTTAAGAGTTTAATATTGTACTTTGCAAGTTGTTTGAATTTGATATTATCATTGAACACTCAAAAATTTAGTTTCTCTGGTTCTGTGAATGGTGCAGAAGGATAAGTGGTTTATCAAATGGAACTGTGGATTTTATTAGGGATTTGAAGTCTCTTGGTGTTCTGTGAGCATATATTTTATTCATTCTCAATTCTACCCCTGTTATCCTGAAAATCAAATATAACAAGATGCATTTCTTACAGAGTTTTGAGGAATAACAGAATTTCTGGACCTATACCAACTGACATTGGAGATTTTCAAAATTTGACACGACTGTGAGTAATCTACATTGATATTGAAGTTATAAATATATAAACTATTCAAGGAAAGTTCTCAGATGTCACTGTTTGGTTTCATTGCATCATTTAACTTTGGGTGTGCACTTCTCAGGGATTTGAGTTTCAACAATTTGAATGGACAAATTCCCAGAGAATTGTTCAACTTGAGTCGACTCTCTTTCTTGTAATACACATTCTCTTTCTATGATAATTGGATGAATGTTGACACTTGACATTTATATAACATCTAAAATCTAACTTGGATGTCATCATTCTCAGAATTCTTGGAAACAATAGCTTAAATGGTACCCTTCCCGATGTAAAGAGCGCAAGTCTTCGCAATGTGTAAGTGTCATGCATGGCTAAGTTTGGGGTTTCCATATTTGTAAGATTCATGATAAGCAGGGGCGGATTGTCGGGTTCCTAGGAACCCATTCGGTTTGTAGTTTTTAGTGAAAAACTATATAGAAAATTTGGTAGGAACCCATAAATAAATTGTAGGTGAACCCAAAACAAAAAACTGACTGGTGTTCCATTGGAAAAGTGCGTTTTTTCTTAACTATACATCAGGAGTTCGATTCCCGCATTAGTTGTTTTCCCTCATTTTAATATTTTCCTTTTTTGTTTGTTTTTAAACTAAAAAACAAAAGCTGACCACGCCTCTCCTGCCGTCCACCTATTGATAAGCTAGTTAATCAAGTGCAAATTATAACTATATTTTTCTGTGAGTTATTTACATTTTTCTTCATGCAGTGATGTGTCATACAATGAACTATCTGGAACACTTCCTTCTTGGGTCAATGAGGCAAACTTACAACTGTAAGTGCATGATGTTGAGTATTAAATCATTATTTCTGAATTCTGAATCTGTGCCTTTTATTTAAGAAGTGGTTGTTGGTGACCGATTTCGAAACTGGTTTTTGGCGTAGGTCTTGGAAATAATGTCTTATTTCTAACGTGTGCAATTTGCAGTAACTTAGTTGTCAACAACTTCACTTTAGGAGATCCAGTAAACAGCGGTTTGCCTTCAGGTATAGAGTGTCTCCAAAGGAATTTTCCTTGCGCTCGTGGGTCCCCAAGATGTAAGCAAAAACATAGAGTTTCTAATTCCTTTTATTAACGCCAACTCTCACACACCCTTAACTGTTGGTTTTTACAGATAGTGACTTTGGAATTAATTCTGGTGGTCCTCCAATCACATCATCTAACCAGTTACTTCATGAGGAAGAAAATGAAACACTTGGAGCCGCAACATATTATGTGACTTCTGAAAGAAGGTGGGGTGTCAGCAATGTTGGTCAAAGTGATAACCCAAGATATACGGTTTCCTCTTCAAGCCAATTCACAAACACTTTAGATTCAGAACTTTTCCAGACAGCACGACTCTCTGCTGGATCATTAAGATATTATGGTTTAGGGTTGGAAAATGGTAACTACACAGTCACCCTCCAATTTGCAGAACTAGAGATAGAAGATGGGCGCACTTGGAGAAGTCATGGAAGGCGTGTCTTTGACATTTATTTGCAGGTTTGTGTAAAATAAATGTTAATGAAGCTTAATGCATTTTTTCTTCTTCATCATCAACTTCTTTTTCTTCCTAAACTAGTGGTTTGTCAAATATATATCCAAAATATAGAATTTCTAACAAGTATGAAGTTGAAATTTACACTTTGGCCCATTGACCTCTGGTAAAAAAGTCAAAACAGTCCCCAAACACGTGGAATTTGCTCCTTTTGAAAATCATATATGATCTTCCCCTGAAGTAAATATGGCATTTTGACCCATTTACTGTTGAAAGGGTCCATTGGGATTGTTATTAATCTCAAATGAGTCAAATAGATCAGATCGAAAAATTAGCAAAAAGGGAAACGGATAAAACAGGTAGAAAGTCATCCAAAGTCTATTCTTTGTTCATACTTCTAAACTTTTAAAACATTAATTCTTATAAAAGAAAAAGTTATGGGGGTCTATCTGGCCGACCCTGTCCATTTTGACCCAATACCATGAGTGGTCTGTTTCAACTTGTTACTTAGGCGGTGTTTGTTTGTTTTTTTTAAAAGATCTGCGCAGGCTCTTCTGTCTGCGCCGCGCAGACCACGCACAGACATTGCCATCTGTAGACTGTTTGTTTTTCCGAAGACGTTTCATTAAAAAACGTCTGCGTGAGCTCTTCTTGGTGCAGACTTGGCCCAGCCTGTTGGGTAATATTGACATAGATGTGAGTTATTAAGTCAAGCAGGTTATTACGTAGTTTGTTTATTATATGTTTTTAATTATGGAGTAGCTTTTATTTAATTTAGTTAGGAAGAATAAAGTGAGGTTTGACTAAGTTTGGGAATAAACGTTGGTAGAAGTGTGGGATCGGTTCTTTAGGAGCTTTCCTTTAGAATAGGTAATTGCATATGTGATTTTGAAAGTTTCACTATGTACGTTGGATGATAGCCTATTTAAAGGCATCTTTAGTATTGAATAATAGGGGTTGGTTCCGGTAGAAACCATATTTATCCAACAAACCGTAAGAACAGATCCTAGCACTTAAAAAAAGTTAAATTAGCACATACCAAAACAATACATACAAACCAACTGGGGTAGCCCAGTTGGCCACCGACACCCACCTCTTCCTAGAGGTACCGGGTTCGAGTCTTGGGAGTGGCATATGTCGCCCAGGGTAAGAACTTGGCATGGGGAAGTCACCGCGGAGCTAGCTTGGTCGGGTAGCGGCTCCCGGAGTGAGATCACTCCGGCGGTTGGGAGGATCGTGCACTATCCCCCCCCCCCCCCCCCCCAACAATACATACATAAAAGTAGCACATTTGAATTATATTAGCATATGAAAATTAATCAAGATAATTGATTTTAGCACATATTTGAATGATATCAGCACTTTTCTTAATCAGCACATTGAAAACAAAAGGAAGATCCAAATAAAGAATTAATTGCTTGTTAGCATATTTTATAGGGAATTCAATATAATTGATATTATTTAGGATATTATTTTATCATTTCTCTATAATTGATTGGATGTCACGTGACACATTTTAAATGGTTCTTACAGTTTGTATTCGAAATGTGGTTTGTATTTGATCATACTCCTTGAATAATATAACCTGTTTTCTTTTCATTTTTCTTCTCTGCAAGTTTCGTACACCCACTTTTGTTTCATATAACATCAAGCAAGTAAATAAAACCTTTCAATTGAATAAGAGATCTAGTACCAACATTTGGTATCAGAGCTCATAGGGCACGATCCTTGGAAGATAGCAACAGAAAGATAAGCGAGTTTATGTAAGATTCTCGCAAGAAAGAAAGAAAGAAGCTGATTTAGATCAGCAAAGAAAGAAGAAAGATAGTTGCAACCTGCGAGAGAAAGAAGAAAGAAGAAAGAGAGGTGTCGTGAGAAAGAGAAAGAGGAAAGCTAGGTGCCGTGAGAAAGAGAAAGAAGAAAGCCAGGTGCAACTTAGAAAGAAAAACCAGTAAGAAAGAGACTGAGAAAGAAGAAATCGACAACGAAAGAAAGAAAGGCCAGTCGATTCAAAGAAGAAAGAAAGAAACTGAAGAATGGCGATGGTACAAGCAAAAGAAGCAGGCTCGATGTCTTACCAAGTTCCGACTTTGACCTCAACCAATTATCCGGTATGGGCTATCAAGGTTAAGTCTATTTTGGATGCACATGGTCTGTTGGAGACGATCGAACCGAGGGCATTAGGTGAAGACCCAGACCCGAAGAAATCAAAACAAGCGCTCGCCTTCCTATTTCAAGCTATACCGGAGGAGATGGTGTTGCAAATGTCGAGTCACACGGACCCAAAGAAAGTGTGGGATGGTTTAAAAACACGATACTTGGGTGTAGATCGAGTTAGGGCGGCTCGAATTGCAACGTTGAGAAGAGAGCTTGAAGGTTTGTGGTTGAAGGAAGGAGAACTTGTTGATGATGGTGCTACTAAGGTGAGCGGATTGGTTTCAAAGTTGAGGGGCCTCGGGTACGAAATTGAAGAAGAAGAAATGGTGAGAAGGCTACTTGATGCAATGCCAAAGTCCTATCTTCAAATTGTAACTTCAATTGAGCAATGCTTTGATTTGGAATCAATGCTCTTTGATGAAGCGGTTGGAAGGCTTAAGGTGTATGAAGAAAGACGAAAAAGCCTTGGTGAAAAGGAAGAAGAGCAAGGCCAACTTTTGATGACTGAACAAAAGTAGGGTGGAAGTAGTGGACGAGGAAGAGGCCGCGGAAGAGGCTACGGTAGAGGTGAAAGAGGTCGAGGAAGAGGCTCGGGTCGAGGTGACAAAAGTGCATTTCGGTGTTTTAATTGTGGAGAATTTGGACACTTTTCTTATGAGTGCACTAAATGGAAGGCTAAAGACGATGAAGCTAATTTAATTCAGGATGTTGAGGAGCCGACACTACTTTGAAGAATAAACAGTTTATGTCAAGATTAGGGGGTGAGTGTTGGGTAATATTGACATAGATGTGAGTTATTAAGTCAAGCAGGTTATTACGTAGTTTGTTTATTATATGTTTTTAATTATGGAGTAGCTTTTATTTAATTTAGTTAGGAAGAATAAAGTGAGGTTTGACTAAGTTTGGGAATAAACGTTGGTAGAAGTGTGGGACCGGTTCTTTAGGAGATTTCCTTTAGAATAGGTAATTGCACATGTGATTTTTAAAGTTTCACTATGTACGTTGGATGATAGCCTACTTAAAGGCATCTTTAGTATTGAATAATATAACCAGTTTTCTTTTCATTTTTCTTCTCTGCAAGTTTCGTGTACCCACTTTTGTTTCATATAACATCACTTTTCAAGCAAGTAAATAAAACCTTTCAATTGAATTAGAGATCTGGTACCAACACAACCACTTTTAAGATCTTCTAAGGTCTGCAGAGGGTTAAACACCACCACCCACCACCACCGTCCACCACCACCACTGTCCACCACCCACCACCTTCCATCACCACCGCCCATCACCACTACCGTCCACCACCCACCACCGTCCATCACCACCACCACCACCGTCCACCACTATCCATCACCACCACCACCGTCCACCACCCACCATCCACGCCCACCACCACCGTCCGTACACCACCACCAGTTTATTTTATAAGTCTACATACCTATGCAGTTAATGTGGTAAAATATCGGATATCGGTCAAGGACCGATATTTGAAATAGAGGTTATCTTGGTAAGATATCGCTGGGATATCGGTAATTTTAATATAATGCAGAATTTATATATATATATATATATATATATATATATATATATAGGATAGGAGTTGGCCAGAAAGTCCAAATTTCCTAAAAAGTGTAAAAAGTCATAAAACACCATAATGTTAACCATAAAACACACCAAAAACCCACAAATAATATGATGAAGATTACTAAAACATCATGTATGTGGGTTTTGTGTTGTGTTTTAGATGTTAAGGCTCTGATTGTGGAATGACAAATATTATTTTGTTTTATGTTGTTTAGCATTGTGTGTTTTATATTCATAGTTCTACGATGGTGTGTTTGAAGTTTTTATGAACTATTAGAGTTTGAATATGGTGTTTTAGTAATATTCATTCTATTATTTGTGAGTTTTAGGTGTGTTTTATGCCTGAAATTATTGTGTTTTATGACTTTTTACACTTTTTAGGAAAAACACACTTTCCGTAGGATCCCCACTCTATATATATATATATATATAACACCAATAATATATATCGGTTATATTGGTCAAATATCGGTGATATATCGGTCAAATATCGGTGATATATCGGTTATATCGGTCAATATCGCCGATAATATCGGTACCGATATTTTGACCAATATTTGACACCGATATGTTACTAAGGGACCGATATGACCGATGTAACCGATATATCACCGATATTAACTGCATAGCTACATACGTTAAAAAACAAACAGTCTTCTTCTTGCAGACTGTAGAGGTTTGGTCCATCATTTCTTCTACAGATGTCTGCAGATTTGGTCCGCATACATTTTACCTCTTAAAAAACAAACAACACCTTAACCTGTCCGACTCACTCCTCTTGTTGGTGATTTTAGTGCCACCAAGCGTTTTTAGTTAATTGGGATATACGTAAGACCAAAAGGAAATAAGAATAAACATTGATACGAGTTAGAGGTGTGGAGTACACGCTCGCTCAAGACTATTCTAGGCACTAACAAACCCATGGGTTCAAACTTCAAGGGGGCGCGCCCAGCAAGTGGCACCCACGGTGAAATAATTTTGTTATTACCATGTTGACAAGTCTTTTCAGGTTGCTTCAGATTTGCATGGTTGATGGAAAGTTGCATGGGTATTGCTAGTCAGTAGTAATTGATTATCGGTAGTAACTGACTCATATGATTAGCTGCAACTTGGTCTATAAGTGGCAACTATAATCACCAACGAATATGATGTCAGCAGACAACAGTAACTACAATCAGCACTTGTGTGCATCAGCAACAACTTTGGCAATCAGTAGTAGCTGGGTTAGTGTTGACAGGCCAATCATCAGCAGTAACTTACAATAGTAACTTAAAATATTGCTGAGGGATTTTAACCGCCAACCGAATCTCAACAAAATGTTGAGATAGCTCCCTACCTATATAAGGAAGCTCTTTGGCTTGTTGTACATGTTTTTAACACGTTTTTTCGTATAGGAAAACATACATGTTCTTATTTTCTCTTTGAATTATCCTGATTAAAGATTTTGAGAGTACTAAGTGAACATACACCTCTAGTATGATTATGGTTTTGCCTAATGTCTATCATTAGTTTCCCAAATTATGTTTCTTTCAGGGAAGCCGGGTGTTTCGTGATTTTGATATAAAAAGGGCAGCAGGAGGGGCCTCTTTTAGTCCTGTTCAAAGGCAAGAAATAGTTCAGGTTACAAATAACTACCTTGAGATTCATTTATTCTGGTCTGGAAAAGGGACTTGTTGTGTACCTAGGCAAGGGACTTTTGGACCTCTTATCTCAGCAATCAGTGCCACCCCAAGTACTAAAATTTTATCTCGAGTTCTCGATACTTGACAACTACTACCCTTTACTTTATTTTTCTTTTTGTACAGATTTCCGCCCTAGTGTCCGCAACACTCCACCCTCCACAAAGAAGAATAGGACTGGTTTAATTGTTGGGATTTTGGTTCCTATTGCAGTTGTTAGCTTTCTGTCATTATTAGCCCTATATATTTTTCGTCAGCGGAAGAAAAAGCAGGACTCATCTGACAATTATGAAGGTAGTTTTTTTTCTGGATATTTTTTATAATATAGATGAAGAATGTTCTCTAATTGCATATCTGTACCCAAGCACATTTATTCTTTGTTTCTACATAATCTGTATTGCATGTATATCATGTTGATAACAATCTAAAGACATACTCAAATAACTCCATAGAACTGTGGAAGTTATTAGGAATAAATGCAATCTCAACCCTGTTACTTTTAAATGGTTAAGGGGACTGGGGGTGGTGGTATATTTTGTGCGTGATGAAAAGTTCCACGCGTGGAACTTGGTGAAATTCCCACCGCCACCAAGATTTTCAATGAGTGATGAAGGTTTGGTGTGATAAAATCAACGAGTGATGGGCTGTGAGTGATAAATGGATGTGGAGGGGTGTGAGGGTTTATTGTTGGGTGTTGTGAGTGATGACCATTGCCACTAAAAAAGGTTGTGAGTGATGGAATAATGGTTGATGACATGGCGGAATTTGATTGGATATTGTGAGTGATGAAATTTTTGCAAGTGATGATCACCCCCTCCCCCCTAACACAGTTTATGTTTGACATTTAATGGGTCAGATGGGTAAAGTAATAAAAGATAGCTAAAAAGGAAACATGCCGATGGATAGAGTCACCCAAAGCGTATTATAATGTATAAAACCTAACATGAAAATTTTATTTTGAAAGTTTGATTATTGTTAAATTAAAATAATGACTGTAATCATATTTGCCACATTAATTGCTTGCAAAAAATACTTTTTTGGATGAAAGTGCTACACACGTTATCCAACCCACCTGTTTTGCTACTTCTGCTTACATGCTTTTGCTTATTTACAGAATTTTTGGGAATTGACACCAGACCATATACCTTTAGTTATGGAGACCTGAGAGATGCAACAAATGATTTTAGTTCTTCAAATAAGCTTGGCGAGGGAGGTTTTGGACCTGTTTACCAGGTACTTTATACTTTTCATCACCAATAAAGTTTTGGATCTTAAAGTCAAGCTAAAACATGATTGATTCTTAATATCCTTTTGATGGTAAACAGGGAACACTTGATGATGGGAGAGTAATAGCTGTTAAAAAACTCTCTGTAGCCTCCCACCATGGCAAGGCTCAGTTTATTGCTGAAATTGCAACTATATCCGCCGTCCAACACCGCAACCTTGTTAAACTATATGGATGTTGCATTGAAGGGGACAATCGACTTCTGGTTTACGAGTATCTGGAGAACAAGAGTCTTGATCAAGCCTTATTCGGTAAGAGATATCACATTGCCTTCATCATAAGTACAGTTTCTAGACTTTAATCGTAGAGTATAAAACTATATTGTTACTTTTGGGGGTCTATGATGCAGGAGAGAACAGGTTATCTCTTAATTGGGCCACACGGTTTGAAATATGCCTCGGGATAGCACGCGGACTTGCATATCTGCATGAGGAATCTCGAATACGGGTTGTACACCGAGATGTTAAAGCTAGCAATGTTTTGCTTGATTCTGAACTCAACCCTAAGATCTCAGATTTTGGTTTAGCCAAACTTTATGATGACAAGAAAACACACATGAGTACTCGTGTCGCAGGCACAATGTAAGATTTTATATAATGTGCTTGTCTTTTGAGTATCACACACACACACATATGTGTGCGTGTGTGTGTATATATATATCAGTTAACTTTGTTGAAGTTGTGATGATTTTATATGTATTTTGTAGAGGGTATTTGGCACCAGAGTATGCAATGCGTGGACACCTTACAGAAAAAGCTGATGTGTTTGGGTTTGGAGTTGTAGCTCTAGAGATTGTCAGTGGAAGGCCTAATTCTGATTCAACTTTGGAAGATGAGCAAATATACCTTCTTGAATGGGTAAGTTATTCCTTATAGATTATTTTTATTTTAAAATATTAATGTTATAATTAATATTAGCTTTTTAATTCTATATGGTTCCCTTGGTATGATATTAGGCATGGAACCTACATGAAGCTAATAGTGAAGTTGAGTTGGTGGATGAGGAATTGTCTGAATTCGATGAGGATGAACTGAAACGAGTGACACGAATCGCTCTTCTGTGTACCCAAACTTCACCATTGCAAAGACCACCAATGTCACGAGTGGTGGCAATGCTTTCAGGGGATATAGAAGCAAGCAGTGTTATTACTCGTCCCTCGTATTTGAGTGATTTTAATTTTAAAGATGCCACAACCTTCGGAAGTGTTGTTCCAACTATAGGTACAAGTTCTGTGCCAAGTACAAGTCACTCCATTGTTTCACCAAACACACCTGATAATGCTTCCAGACCAATGCTTCATAATATCATTGGAGAAGGACGGTGATAGTGGCGGTGACGACATAGTTTGTTTGTGGGTAATCTGTCTTGTGTATTGAGGATGGGTGAATGAAGATTTCATTGGTAACTATATATAAACTCTTTATTTGTGATATGTTTTTATGATGATATTTTGTTTTGCCGATTGAACTGTAGTATGAAATCCCATTTCTATATTTTTTTTTTCATTTCTATTATAAAAGAAGTTGCAATGGAGTTGTATCACTAAGTTAATAGGTTTTACTTACTATTTTATTAGTTTTATGACACACTGACTTACAGTTATCATTTATAAAAATACATACATTATCAAAGTTAAAAAAAAGGTCTAGAAAATCATGGGGACACAGTCGTGTGCTTATGTTACACGATCGCTTGAGCTTCTGTCTAGAAAGTTCAATCTTCTAACAAGCTGTACATAAGTGTGATAATTTTGCTAGGTCTCGTGTCAACCAAGGAAAACATCAAAACATCGTTTTTGACCCATTAGGCTACTTAGAAACATAAATACCGAGTACGTGTTTAATAATTTTGAAAGAATTTTATTAGATATAAGGTAAACAACATACATAACAGAGCATTTAGGTATCAACAAAAGGATACTAGGAAGCTAAGGCGTAATGGTGTTAATTATGATATCTCGGAAATATTATTTCTATCTGATTCCTTCGGTATGTAGGCATGGAGCCTACATGAAGCTAATAGTGAAGTTGAGTTGGTGGATGAAGAACAGTCTGAGCTTCATGTGAATGAAGTAAAATTGAGAGATATGAATCGCCCTTTTGTGCACCCAAACCTCACCAATGCAAAGACCGCCAATGTCACGAGTTGTGGCAATGCTTTCATCTAGAAGCATGTGGTGTTATACTCGGCCCGGGTATTTCATCTAGATTATATGTCAAGTACAAGTCACTCCACTGTTTCACCAACCATACCTGATAATGATTCCCGACCAAAAATTCATATCATTGAAGAAGGTAGGTGACCTGACGTAGACGACATGGTTTGTTTTGGATAATGTTTTGTGTTTTGAGGATGAGTGAAGAGATGTGATTTATAAGTATAGATAAAGCTCTTTATTTGTGATATGTTTAGGGACAAGTTTTGGTTTGCCAATTGAACTTAAAAGTAAATTTCACGGACCATCCAACATGGATTGTCGAAATTTCACATTTCCCACTTATCGTTTTTACCTTTATGGAGGCATCACACATTTCGTCCCTGGGATGGATCTTTGTCCACTTTGGACGTTAAACTTTCTGTAGGTCCACTAGCGGAGGATCTAGTCGCCTAATCCTTGTGATACGAACAAACCCGGTTGTGCGGAATCCAACCGGGTAAGCAAACCGAGATCGAGACACAAAACAAAACAAAACAAAACAAAACAAAACAAAGAGACGATACAATGTTTAAAGCTTCAGATGTATTATCAACCAGAGAGTTTTGTTTACAAGGATTACACAATGTTATAGCTCTCACAAACTCACTCTGTTCTCTCATGTCTGTGTCTCTCACAGTGTGTTCTCTGGTGTGTGTCCTTTTTTTGCTTCTGTCTGCTGTGAATATATATATAAAGTGCAGGTCGACGAACAACTTGCAGCCGACGAAGGACTTGCAGCCGACGAAGGACTCCGGCGAAGAACTTGGGACGACGAAGAACTTGGGACAGCGAAGAACTTGGTTCTTCGCCACAATGTTTGATCTATGAAGATGATCCTTCGTCACAAGGTTCTTCGCCACAAGACCAGGTTCTTCGCCATAATGTGTTATCAATTCTTCGTCATATGTAATAACAGTTCTTCGTCAGGTTCACATGCAGGTTCTTCGTCAGGAGCATTTCAAGGTGCTGGTTCTTCGTGGACTTCTAATCTGGTTCTTTGTCAAGTTATAAACAGAAACAGATTAAATTGGTAATAACTAATTTGTTCACACCTCTTGAATTCACGTGGACATGCCATTTTCACATGAAAAAGTATTCTCATGATATCATCATGGTGATGTCATGGTGATGTGGCGTCTGGAAGGTTCACGGCTCTTCGTGCTTCGCGTGTCGAACTCTGGGGCGCACGACGGAGGAATGTCGCGACGTCGGTCTTGAGCCGCACCTAACCGAGTCGAACCAAACCGAGTCACGTCCACACAAAGTGTATCAACAAACTCCCCCTTGGACGCTGCTCGTGATGGTTCGTTCTTCACATTGTCGGATCTTTAAAAGTTCTTCACGTGACTCAAACATGGAGTGTATCAACAAACTCCCCCTTGAATGATGCTCGCGAATCTTTTGAACTTCAATACTTTTGGTATTGATGAGTGGTCAGCTGCAAGTTGATCATCTTGATCCTTTGATTTCATTCATGTCGTGTCTTCATTCCAAAGCTCGTCTTCTAACACGTTCTCTTTGCTTTTAGCTGTTCCTGATGCTGCATCCGCACATACAAGAAAGCTAAACGCGTAGTGAGAACAACCGCTTGGAATATAGTTAACATAAACAAACGACACACATGTGACCAGTTTTCAATCAACTACCGTCCGACAGTTTGAAAGTTTAACAAATTGTTCAATTTTGGTTTTTAACTTTCAAAACTTGCAAATTTCGACCGTTTATGAAGATTTAGTTGTTTTGGTTTCGATCAGATTTCAGGTAACGAAGACTCGAGTTCCAACATCGGGTAATCAAAAGAAATTAGAAATAAAATCTTTTTGGCTTTTATAAAGTTTATATTAAAACACACCTAAAATCTTTTTGGTATTTTTGCATTTTTGAAATGTAAAGGCGGAAAGCAGTAAATAAATATATACAGAGATGCAGAAACTGAAAGCAGTAAATAAATATTTACAGAAAATCTTTTTCCGAGTTTCGAGGGTAAGAGAATCATATCAGTGTACGGTCACGCCAAAACGCTCTTGTTGTTCAGTTAGTTAACATTTAGATAAGCATCCTATAACGATTATCGGTATTGTTGTCCACTTAAGCTCAACTTATCAGATGTAATCGCGGCGAGGGGATACGATTAGTGTATGATTTATAGTTACCGACCGGTGTTCATCCACACACGACACATTCCCGTATCAAGGTATGCACGAGAGTTCATCTTACTGGTGAGTATACCATTTATCATCTGTTTTGACGTATATGAAAATGTGAGATACTCACTTATTTTGAATTGAAAACAAGTCCAATGTGATAGAATCACTTATTGATGAGGAACTTGATTTTCAGATGCATGAGGGCACAGGAGCAAGTCCGTGAACAGGTTAGTACCATCGTACAGACAAAGAGACGAACTTGACTCCCGCATGAAAGCTGCGATATATTATCACTTATTTTGTGGGACATGTGATTATTGATCACTTATTGAGGTCGTATGCAATATGTACACGTATGTATGGTATCATGGAAGATCTAGACTTCGTCTCCGTTATATTTCGGTAAAAGAAACAACCATGATACCCAGATGATAAACAACATAAAGACCACGTATCTCAGAACCTCGACAATCTATCAAACGAAATTTCGGTACCAAGACCATATGCCAATGAGCGGTTCCCACACAGTCTTCAGTCGATTAATGTTTATATCACCCTGCACACTTTAAAATGATTGTGAACCTACCGATACATCTTATATAGAGCTGCTTATCGTTTTTCATTTTAAGTTTAAAGAGGTTTGGACAGACCACTGATGTACTATCATTTTCTCTTTTTCTTGCCAGAAAACTCATTTTTGTTCGCCAGGAAACTCATTTTTGTTTTTCTATTGTTTTTGTGTTTTTGAAATTTTTCGATGTTTTTGAATTTTTCAAATTTGGATTTACTCCCCCTAAAATGTAAAAACTATGATAAATTAAAAACACAAAGATATTTACAAAAACGATTTTCCGATGTTGGTTTTACTCTTGCTTGACCTTAAGGCCGTTTACCAATAATAAAAAGTCAAATCGTGATTTGTCAAATGCTTTGGTAAAAAGGTCGGCACGTTGGTCATCGGTGTGGACCTTAACAACATCGATAAGCCTTTTATCAAAGCAATCACGTATGAAGTGATACTTAATTTCGATGTGTTTGGTCTTTGAGTGCTGCACAGGATTTCTAGTGATCTGTAAGGCAACATAATTATCAACAAAAATAGGAGTAGTTAGGAATTCAAAACCGTAGTCGCGCATTTGTTGTTGAATCCACAGGACTTGGGAGCAACAACTTGATGCAGCAATGTATTCAGCTTCGCATGTTGATGTAGCGACACAAGTCTGCTTCTTGCACTGCCATGTGACTAGGCGATTTCCTAAAAACTGACATCCAGCCGTTGTGGATTTGTCGTCGATTTTGCATCCGCCAAAATCAGAATCACTGAACGCGATCAAGTCAAAGCTATCATCCCTAGGGTACCATAGACCGGTGTCCGGGCAACCCTTAAAATAACGGAAAATCCTTTTCACAGCTGCAAGATGTGAGGCCTTCGGGTTGACTTGATATCTGGCAAGCAGGCATGTAGGATACATTATGTCTGGTCTTGATGCTGTGAGGTACATTAGAGATCCAATCATTGCGCGATAATATGAAGAGTTAATGCTTTCACCCTTCAGATGCGGAATAATCCCGTGATTCTGCGGAAGTGGGGGTACCAATGGGCATTGCATCAGACATCTGGAACCGGCTCAAGATGTCACCAACATATTTCGTCTGATGGATGAATATCCCAGACTCTGTTTGTTGAACTTGTAGGCCCAAAAAAGAAATTCATTTCCCCCATTACGCTCATCTCGAATTTTCTTGCATAACACGCTCGAATTGCCTGCACAAAACATCGTTAGTTGAACCAAATATGATATCATCAACGTATACCTCTACCAATAGAAGATCTCCATCCTGTTCTTTGATGAAAAGAGTGCAATCGATAAGACCTCTACGAAATCCATTCTCTAACAGATAATTAGATAAGGTTGCATACCAAGCTCGTGGTGCTTGATGTAGACCATAGAGAGCTTTGTTCAGCAACCAAACCCGATCAGGGTGAATAGGATCTTCAAAACCTGGAGGCTGTTCGACGTACACCTCTTCTTCAACCACACCATGTAAGAATGCACTTTTCACATCCATCTGGTATACCTTGAATCCCTTGAAGGAAGCATAGGCTAAAAAAATCCGAATAGCTTCAAGACGTGCAACCGGTGCATAAACTTCGTTGTAGTCGATCCCTTCAATCTAACGAAATCCTTGAACAACTAATCTCGCCTTGTTTCGAATGACTACTCCACGGTCATCCTTTTTGCACTTATAAACCCAACGGGTACCAATCTTCTTGTAATCATCAGGTTTATCAACGAGTTTCCAGACACCTAGCTTCTGGAATTGCTGCAGTTCTTCCTGCATAACTTCCACCCAAGAATTATCTTTCAAAGCTTCTTTCCAAGATTTTGGTTCTTCTTGTGATACATAACACGCGAAGGACCAATCATTCTGCAAACCCGATTCTCTAATTGCTGCATACAAGCCCGCATTGTTGTTGTTTCGTAACTGGTTTCTCGTTTGAACGCCACTTTGTACATTACCAATGATGTTTTGTTGAGGATGGGTTGTAACAACCCGCACATTCGTGCGTTGTTACTACTCGTTACGCCTAGCACCCGAGATTCGGATCATAATGTATCTATATCGCATACATCGCCATATCGTAGTATTTTCGCATATTATCGCATACGTTATCGCTATCGCATCACATCGCACTTGCTGACAGCCACGATGATGTCGAGTGAGGACCAATTCTACCCTCCTTGATAGCAGTGATGTGTCGCAATGCAACACAGTACTCAAAAACGCACTCGCAAGCACGCGTAACTCGATTATCGCAGGATTGGAATATGGATATGTATATATGACCCAAGGTGACTAATTATAATAAATATATGAAAATGTGGACGAAATGTGTAACCAAACTATCGTAATGATTAACGATAAAAATGAAACTTCGAAACGCAACACGCCGGAGACCACCGATCGAGTGGCCACCAGATCGGATTACCACCCGATCGGATTGCCACCCGATCGGACAGCCACCCGATCCGTTGCACTTCTCCCCTTCATCCCACTTCACCTATAAATAGCACTTGTCACATCACTTGAACAGTGATGTGACAGCTCTCACTCGACCAGCATGCTTTTGGGGCTTTTCCTCTCGATTCCTCACGATTCTTGTAAGTTTTCGACCTAAATCTTGTACTTCTCTGTTCTACACACACTTCTCCATCATTTTCTCTTCCGAATCTTAACTTTTAACCGTGAAATCTTTGGATTCGAGCCGTTCTAAGGTGATGTCATCATGGAGTCCTTAGGAACAATGAAGTGTGACCTCATCTCATCAAGAACAGTCCAGATCTGATAGATTCCACGGTGTATAAACACTCATCTCACCTAAATCTAAGCCGAATCTAAGCTTTCTAACTTTTCTTCAACTTTCTTAACTTTTCACTCAAAACCGGTAGCAACAGAGCTCGTACAGACCTTCTACTCTGTCTATAATGAAGTGTCGGTTTGAGAACTGGTTCCTATCAACGAGATGACCGGCTTATCGTGTTGAACACGAACAATCGTCGAGAACAGTCAACTGATCGGACGGGGTGACTTCCCATCCGATCAATGACTTGGACTTGGTGGGGTTTCCATTGTATAACTCGTAGTCATACCGTCTCGATCAAATCACGGAAACTTAACAAAATAACCAAGTTGTTAAATGATCAGGCTGCGGGACGGATTGCCGTCCGATCGGACTGCCACCCGATCGACCCGCAATCCGATCGGATAGCACTTGGTATCTAGACTTAAACAATTTTCAAACACTCAAAGATATGAACGACGAACGGATTGCCGTCCGATCGAACGACCATCCGAACGACCGACTTTGGATCCTCAACACTTAAACGTTTTTACAAATCTTCATTAGTTCCAACGGATTGTCACCCGATCGCACTGCCGCCCGACCAAGTGACCAGTCTGCTGCGAGCTTATCATCAACCAAAGTGTCTTGCCAATCGGATCAACGTCCGATCGAACAACCACCCGACCGAGTTGCCACTCGATCGACCAGCCGTTCGATCGACCGACCTGAAGGGTAGAGATACTTCTCTGTTTTCAAAATAATACAACGAAGACTTCAAAAGGCAAACCAGCATACGCAAACACATCCTTCCCAACAAGGTAGCAAACCAATCGAGTGGTCACCCGATCGGATGACCATCTGAACGGATTGTCACCCGATCGACCGGCTAACCGATCGGATTGCCATCCGATCGGAGTACTGTCCGATCCATTGACACCTTGCTCCGTTTCACGCACTATCCAACGCTTACGCTATCAATCTAAACTCAGGCTAATCTCAGACGCACTCTCTTCAATCCAACCAAGTTGTGATTGCTTGCCGAAAACCGACTGTGAGTATACTTGAACCCTTTTTGCTTTTGCACTTTTGGGTGTAACATACGTTGCTATCAAATCAAATCACATCAAATGCTTAAACTATTTATCACTTGCGAATGACCAATGTGCATAGTTATACGTGATGCTAGTTACATATGTGCTAGGACTTATACTCGCGGCGTCCCACCATGACTAGTATAGTACTATTGCGCCCGACGGGGTCTTGTTTAGCAATCGCGATCGAAGCTCGAGGACTTAGCTGGTAGTATCAGTTTTGTGAGTATATATGTCGTGTATTATATTTATGTATGTGGAAATTCGCAGCCTTTATCTATTACACTGTTACATATCAAACCTGTATTCTCGCCAATACTTTTGTATTGACATTATTTTAACGTATGTTGCAGGTTAGATCACAGGCTACATCAAATCAAGCTAGGAAGTCTAGAAACTCACCTAAAATCTAGGTTGTCGGATTTGTATTGTTCGAGAGGACAAGAAATATGTGATAACTTATGTGATTGTACTGATTGTTAGTATGGGATAACAAATGTAATAAATACTGTCGCAATATAGTTGTTATGGATTCTCTTGAGCAATCTGATTCGCCTAGTGCCGTGCCCCTATGATTCCGCCATCGGTTTGGGTGTGACATGGGTATTACGAATTCTTGTTTCTGGATTATCTGGAACTGGAATATTTGTACCCAGATTGTTGAAATTAAGATCAACAACCAAAGCAATACCCTGAAACTGGCGAAGAGGATGATGCAGTAGCTTCAGCTGTTTTGGGGGCGTCCACTGGAGGTGTAGCCTCTGAAGTACCATGAACAGCTTCTTAGTCTGCATCGAGAAATTCATCATCCTCTAAAGATTCGTTCAGTTCGTTAGCATCGTGAAAATCCTCATTGTCGAGAGCATTATTGTTCACTGAAGCTGGTTCTGGATTGTTGACAATAATTGGACGAACCAACGGTGAATCTGTTGCGTTGTCACTCTCGAAAAACATGTGTGCCGTAGCATCTACTGCAACTTCTTCAATATTGATCGAATTGAAAAAGTCATTGTACTCAAGCAGAGGTCTTGTTGTGCCTTTTAACTGTAAGGACTCGTTTCATCGTATAACTAGCAGAGGCCACAACTTCACTCCAGAATGGAACAGGCAACTGGGACTCTACCAACATAGTCCTAGCAGTTTCGATCAATGTACGGTACTTACGCTCAGCGACGCCATTCTGTTGAGGAGTGTAACTTGCACTGAAGTCGTGAAGAATACCTTTGGATCTACAGAACTCCTCCATGGCATGATTCTTAAACTTGGTTCCATTGTCGTTGCGTATCCGTCTAACTTTCAAAGTATACAAATTCTCAATCGTTGTGATCAAGTTTTTGATAATTCCGAAAGTGTCACTCTTGTGTGCCATGAATGCCACCCAAGAAAACCTTGAATAATCATCAGTCACCACGAGGCAGTACTGATCACTCCTGATGCTTTTATGCTTGACAGGACCGAACAAATCCATGTGCAAACGTTCAAGCGGAACGGCCACGGTGTTGACTTTCTTTGACGGGTGCGACTTCTTTCTTTGCTTTCCTTTCTGGCATGAAACACAGACGTCTTGAAGATGGAAATTTTTAAGAGGAACACCAGTCACTAATTCATTTGACACCAAATGATTCATTTTTCTTAAATGAATGTGTCCCATCCGTCTGTGCCAAGAGATTGAATCCTTTTCTGTGGCTTTGGAAACACTACTAGAGAAATGGGTTTTTGCTACCACATTTTCGGTCGCAAAACGATGGCAAAAGCCCTTTGCTACCGTTTTGCCACCAAAATTTCGGTAGAAAAAACACACGTAGCAATTGTCCTATTGCCACCTATTTGCTACCGCTTTATTTTTTGCTACAGTTCATTTTTTTTTCACCATTTTGCTACCGCTCCCTTTTGCCACCGTTTTGCTACCGCTTTTTGTCACCATTTTGCTACCATTTCCGCTTGTTTGCTACCGTTTTGCTACCGCTCTTTTACACCATTTTGCTACCATGTTTTTATCACCATGTCACCATTTTTCCATTTATTTATTATACTTGCTACTTTATATCTATTTATACCTACTAGATGAATTTAAAAATGTAACCATTTATGGAATAAAATCAAAACAAATATCCTATGTTGCTCATAATAAAACATCCAAATCGAAACATGAAATATGTTGGAACTGCACTTTTGTAACCAATCAGACAAGCCAAAACCAATCACTCCATATTTCTCCTTTTGATCTAGTATCAGCTACCCCTGCCCTAGCAAGAAGATCCAACCATGGAGGATTGATCCCTTTCTAATTTATAACCACAAAGTTGTTATCGATTCCATTGCACGCCTGCAGACCGTCACCTGTAATGTATTTTAATAAACAATACAAAGAAAAACAGAAAGTTCAAATATCAATTAGTAACTTATTTTTAGTTTGATTCTTTTTTCACTCTTTCATCAACTACACGCCTCTCTGCCGCAACTATCGCTTCTCTTTGCTCCGCATTTGAATAGAAAACTCGAGCATTTATTTCGCTGAAAGAAAAAACTTAGTGTTGTCAAGTGTCAAATTTAGTAGCCGAAAGAGATAAACAAACGCATACGACATATCTTACCTTTCTACACGGTCAAAATGTAGCAATTTTCTGCATGCCTCTTCATATCCGGATGCCTGGAAAAGAATAGTAAACAAATAAATAAAGGTTAAGCTAATCGTCATTGTGAAATGCCTCTTCATATCCGGATGCCTTAAAAAGAATAGTAAAGTACACAGAAGGTCCCTGTAGTTGACCAAATAGTTGCAGCCAAATAGCAACTGCATTAGACAATGGAACCACAAAGCATTAGCATAGATTTCCTTTTAAATATTTCATCAAAAAGAAGAAAAATTACAACCAAGATTGGTAAGACCTGTATACCCAGGCCCGTAAAGTGGTTCAACTTCCTGTTCACTTTCTTGAATTCGATTCCAATCAAAATTGGTATTCTAGCCCGTAAACTCTGAACCACTTCGATTACCCAAGCGCATTGCTTTATAAATCTACAACATAAAAGAAGCCTAAAAAGTTTTAGACACAAAAGCAGCCGATAGTATATCAAGAGAACTATGAAGCCCAAAAAGTGATGTTTTAAGCCCATTCAAAATGATAACATATATACAGAACTTAATCTTAATGATAGGCAAAAGAACAGTGAGAAACAAAGAGAATTTTTTTTTACTGAATACTAGAACTTCAAGAGGATTGTCTGGACGAGGCAGCGTTGCAAGTCGTGAACCCTACAATAAAGATAACAACATGCATGCTATATTTTATTCTATGAACACCTACACATATATTAACTGAATAACAAACTGATATTTTCCAGACCATGGTCACGTACCTCTCGACAATGGTAATTTGGACCTGGAAGTTGAGTCGAATAGAATGTAATGATACGAAGAAATTGGCAAGCCTGTAATGTAATAAATGAAGTTTGTTGATACCAAAATCAATCACTTTTATGGATTATGCTCTTCTCAACAACAATTTATGTGCGTGCTTATATGTATCAACAACACAAACTCCAAACATGACTTACAACTAAAAAAGCGAGGACCCTGTACCATATTAGAACAGTGTAGATCTTTTTGGTCTTGAATATGAAAGGATGGAAGGTCCACTGTATCAGAAGACGAGTTAGACAGACGACAACTAAGTGATGTGTAACGCATTATACTTACCAAAACAAAAGATAGAAACACGAAAGTGAAAACAGTCTCACTGACGTAAGCTCTCTCTTGTCCAAGCTCCTAAACAAACAGACTAAGAATTATCATTGATAAAGAAGAAGTGGTATATTAAGAGAGACAGACAGACATACATGAAGCAAAAAGAAGCCAGCGTCCTGGAGAACGGGCCCGGGGCGATGAAGATAGTGGACTCCTCGAGCTGCCAGTCCATGAATGTACTAAACAAATATAACATCTTATGAAAACAACACAAAACAAACCAAATCGCAATAGCATATATAGAAATTCTAAAATGAAAAGGAAAGAGACCTCACAAATTAAACCGGCGAGAATATACTTCCAGTTGTCCGCGAGAAGATTGAATTCAGTTGTGGTTTCTGCACAAATTCTTTTCCATAGCTTTTGAAAAAGAGATGGGTAACAGATCAACAACAACAATAATATTATTATTATTATTTTTGTTTGATAATAAGAATAATAATATTATGGATGAATGGAGGGATGGATACCTTTGAAGCCTCGCGACCGATGTAAAGCGACATCGTTTGATCACATTGCCAATGCCATACCACGCCACCAACCAAACATCGCAAGAAATAAGTAAATTCGTAAAACTATACTTTGATTTGGGGAATGGCTACAGTTAACTTGTATATCCTCTGATGAAGTTGTAACTATGAAATCTACAACAGAATCCTATTTAAGGCCTTTGATAGAGCAGGTGTTAGGTCATTAGGATGTAGATCCCCTTTTACATAATAAGCACTTAGCTCTTCAAAACATGTAACGGTCCTGCTTTTAAAAGAAAATAAGTATGAAAACAATTCTTAACTAAAAACGGCGATAGTAATACATTAAACTCACTTACCTCAGTGATGCACCAACTGATGACCAAAGACTGCTTTGAACCTGTCACATGAAGCTTTATTTCTCAAATTATTGTATTTAGAACCTAAACCATAAATAAAAATAAGAAGGAAGATTAATAGCCTCAGGAAAAGGATATAGGATTCTGCACAGTGCACACCACACGCAATCTCAACCATGGCAAGATTGGTTACCCCATCTGCACATAAATTATAATAATAAGATGTTATAAAACATGCTCATTACACAAACACTCTTCTTTACTCCAATAAGCAAAAAAAAGACAAATGAAATACAATCTCTATCTCCCTCTCTTTCAGTTTCACTGTGATATTTCATAACAGGGGTTATTGGGCTCACTTATTACTACTGATAATTACTTACTCTTGGTTAACATAATCAAATCCTAGCCCAAATTTTACTTTTCAACCCTTAAGTTCCAATTTCTAAAATCTAATTGCAATTTTTTATGCTAAACCGTATAGAACAAATATTAATCATAAAAGTATCTCACTAACTGTATAGCATGTCTTAAGACCACAAATTATTGAAGCATGATACTCGAAACCACAAATCGCAACTAACCACACAGTTATATCAAACGAAACTAATAATCCTCACAGTTAAAAAACGATTACTGAGAAGCCGCGAATCAAGACCTGCAGTCAAATCGAATAAGAACACTGGATCGATGGATAACATCATATGATGAAAAGCATAACAGGATCGAAGGATCGAACAACATACCTATAAGCTGAATTAGATTGCGTGGTTCACGAAGATGATGCTATGAATTTATAACGAAGTTGTTCGATCTTAGGTAGAAACTAAAACCCTAGACTCGATGTCCATCAGTGACGTCTGCGCAAAGGAGATCGAAACCAAAAACTTTACCAAATTCAACATCTACACAACTGAAATCACAAATCATAGATCACATTTTCATAAATTAACAAGGAATTAGAGCATTTTACGAAGATAATTGGCTTGAGAATCGGTTGATTTATGGTTAAAGCGGCGTCTGGTGTGAATTGTGATACTAATCAGCATGAGAGTCGGTCGATTTAGGGATTAATCGGTGTCTAATGTGAATTGTGATGATAGATGGAGATGATTTAGGGTTTAATCGACGTATGAGGAGATCGGTTTAGGGAGTATAATGTATTCGAGCGTTAGGGTATGTGTGCATATGATTTAGGGAGTATAGCGTCTCCTATAAAATTGTTAGCTATTTTGCTACCTGTATATTTCGGTAGCAAATTTTGGTGGCAACTGCTCTATTTTGTAGTAGTGAAACGAAACAGGTTGCTTGTGCAGACGTTGTAATTGCTTGGCTCATATCAAGGACATACAAATCATTAATCCTTGGAGCAGATAAGAGAATCGAGTCTTTTGGATTCTTGAAACCGGGTTTCAGCACATAACATCCATTTGCATCAAAGTGTACTGAAAACTTCTTATCACAAATTTGTGAAACGCTGAGAAGATTGTGATCAAGTTGTTGCACAAAGTTGATCTTATCAAAGCTTACAACCCCGTTGGATACCATTCCTTCACCAGTAATATATCCGCCTTTATCTCCAGCAAAAGCAACATAACCTCCTCTAATATATTTAACGTCGTAGAGAAGCTTCATGTCGCCTGTCATGTGCCTGGATGCCCCACTATCAACAATCCAATAACTGCTGAAAGTTCATCCTGGAACATCCTGCACATGAACTCACATGATTAGTTGGAGATGGGGACCCAAGCCATTGTGGTCTTGGGTCTTCCATTTTCATCGACAAAAGTTACTTCAACTTTTCGATGGTTTGGAAATTGTGATGTTCCCCATGAATTCGTGGTCAATTTGGGTTTCCATGTCTGTTGATTTTTACCAATATGATTGTTTGAAATTTTAACTTCTTGTTTGTTTGAAGTTTTAGAAATTTCTAGTTTGATAGAGACATGTTGTTTTTGAACCACGTTTTGAACTACGTCAGTTTTAATTGCCTTCTCAATTACCTTGACTTGTTGGCGTTTCTGTTTCTTTTCCCTTTCTTTTACAAGACGGGGATCTTGTTTTGAAGAAACAGATAGCTTTTGGTAATTTTGTTCACGGGGATCATCAACTTTGGCTTTTAGTTTATGAAGATATGGACAATTCCGAATAACATGTTCAACTTTATCACATTTGAAACATGATCTTCGTTCAACAAACCCCGAAGTATCATGTAACTGTTTTGTTGATGAACTTTGTGATCCCGAGGTACTTGGTTTTGAACTGTTTTGTTCATTTCTTTTCAAAAATTTAACTTGATTGACATGATCTAAGTTAGATTTATTTGCAAAAGTTTCGAATTTATCCGTTCCCATTGATTTCACAAAGTTCACCTTTTTGTTCTTCTTTTGGTTCGGTTCCTTTCGACCTTGAGTCGTTGATTTACCTTTTGGTTTGGTATGATTTTGCTGCTTTTTCACTGTTGGCAATCTTTGATTTCCATATTGTTTTCGAACTTCAGCTTTTGGAATCGAAGGACACTGTGTTACCACAACGTGTGAACCCGACTTTCCCAAAAACCCTACTTGTCGAATCTTCAAAAACTTTACTGATTAAAGATTGATTTACATTTTTAATCGAAAAATCTTTGTCATAATAGATTTTATCATCACCAACAAGAGTGTACAGCAAATTTACACTCTCAGACTCTTTTGTAGACGTGGACTCAACCAGAACAGTCGTAGCAGGTTTTGCGGGAGGATCACATAGAATATGATTCTCGAGAGGTATGTCCTCTTCTTTGATTACCGCATCAGACTGTGCTGAGTCAATATCATCGGATTCATCATCTGAAGAATCAGCATCCTCAACAACAACTGGAGGATCCTGATTTTGTTCAACAGTTGACACACTTGTAACTGTTGATACATCCGAATCTGATGGTACTTCCTTTTTGTATCCAAGTCCGGTTGCAAAGTCCTCAATGTCTAAAGGAACAGATTGCTCAAAATAAGTTCTATTCTCCTCATCAGGCATTGCATCATAATTGTGTCTAATAGGTGGTGGACATTTCTTATATCCAATGCACGTGACATCCTTTTTCTCTTTCTGTATGTCAATGATGTGATCCAGCACATACCTAGAGTTTGAGTAACTATCTAACTTGTAACAACTCTCATCAAAAAGGTCCCAATTATTACTTTAATTGTCCATTAGGAAACCCTAATTAAGAAACCCAAGTAATTCTGCAATAACCCTAAAATTTCCAGAACAATCGGAATCAGGATCAGGGCCCCTAAAACTCAGGGGGGGTAAAACCTATTCGGTAATATCCTTACAGTTTGCTGTCAAAAATATAAAATCACGTAAAACCAACTCACCTAAGCTACTGGGACACGAACACACCCTATGCTAGACTAGGGTCTCTCGCGCCATGCGACGCGCACAGGAGATCCTTTCGCGTGGCGCGAGGGGGGACATTTTTGGTGTATAAATACAGGGCCTTGGGACTTGAAAATTGTCTTTGAAACGACGTAAATTCAGTTTTCGTAGACTGAGTTACAGTTCGATTAATACAAATTAACACACACTAATCACGAAGTGCTGCCGCAATCAGGGTAATAACTCGATCGCTATTACGATTCAACGTCCGATCGATTATAACTATCCGACGATTGTTTAAGTGCCGCTCAAATTGAGTTTATACTTTGATAATTCATCGTGATTTCGACTTGAATGTTTGAGTACTGCTCGAATTCGGACTATACTCTGTCATTCGTTGTGAATCCGCTGAATTATTAAGTATTGCACTAATAAATCGTTATGAAGGTTTAATCTCGTGAATTGTCGTAACTGCTGTATTAGTTACTAACCGGTTTGTGTGTGCATTGTTATTTAAATTAGGTTAATCACGGCTAATCAGTAGGCTTATATTCTGCTCGTTAAATCTACAATGTGAGTCATTCTCTTTTTATCAAATTTGTTTACAAAAAGTATGTTTAATTTCAAGATTATAACTATCCGACGATTGTTTAAGTGCCGCTCAAATTGAGTTTATACTTTGATAATTCATCGTGATTTCGACTTGAATGTTTGAGTACTGCTCGAATTCGGACTATACTCTGTCATTCGTTGTGAATCCGCTGAATTATTAAGTATTGCACTAATAAATCGTTGTGAAGGTTTAATCTCGTGAATTGTCGTAACTGCTGTATTAGTTACTAACCGGTTTGTGTGTGCATTGTTATTTAAATTAGGTTAATCACGGCTAATCAGTAGGCTTATATTCTGCTCGTTAAATCTACAATGTGAGTCATTCTCTTTTTATCAAATTTGTTTACAAAAAGTATGTTTAATTTCAAGATTATAATTACAGTGATTAAGTATATGTAGTCACCAAATTACAGCCGGTATCTGGGGTATTGTGCACATTACTGTTTTTATCAATTTAGGTGGGCGTACCTAATTAATGATACTCGTTACTATTGGGTGAACGGACTCAATGGTAATATGACCACAGTCACCGAAACGAGTCGATGACAAGTACTGTGGGTATTTGGTTGAAATAAACATTGTAATCTCTCTTAATACTGTGAATTATAACAAACGAGTCGTTTTAGCAAAATGAATGATTCACTCAGTATTTCCCTGCTGACAAAACCTTTTTAAAACATGTTTCAGGTGATCTGTTGTGAGCACAGGAAAAGTGCCGAGGAGCACTACAAGCTTAGAAAGTGGCTCAATATAAATAAATAAAGAAACATGTTTTAAGAAATAAAAAGATTTCCCAGTGAAATCACTTATTTGTAAATTATGGGATTTATCCCTATATTATATATAAACGAGCAGTTTTACTATTAATCGATCCTGTCGAAAAAGACTTCCGCTGTCACTAAATTAGATACCACGGGATTTCCTGCCTCACGACTCTGGACCGGGTCAAACCGGGGCCAAGGGCCGTGACAGGAAAAGGTGGTATCAGAGCCACTGATTTAAGCTTACTATTGATTTTAGCCTATAAGAGATATTTAGGAAATTTAATTGCTATTCTGTGAAAACATGTTTATTAACTGATTAATTGTTGAGTTACAGTATGGGTAAACAAAAGATTTCTGCTATCTACCATAAATTAGATACTGCACCCACAGAAAAAGGAACCTCTTCCTCCAAACACCCAGCAGAGATCGAAGAAGGGATTTTTGTCCGTAAAGCAAATTATGAAAATCCTCTTACCCAAGAGAAAAGAAAATTGATTCTTAGAAAGGGACAAGAGAAAATAAAGAAACCCCAAGTCAAGAAAGTGAGGTTTAATGCAGAAATCCAGGAATTAGGAAATAGGCCACCTTGGGAAGACACATTAGATGAAAAATGGGCAAACCTTTATATGCTAGCTACCGTAGCAGAGAATGCAAATCTCTAAACTTTTAATAAGCCTGGTTTAGTAGAAAAATTAAATCCTCCGTAAATAAATAAAGTATAGTGTGTTCTCTTTCCTATGATCTTTTGTAAAAATTTTTATGCAATAAAACTTTAATGTTTATTTGTAAAACTTTGTTCCAAAGTTTTAACATTAACATTTTTGTGCATTTTGCATATATGCTATCCAGCATGAGTGAGATATTGGAAGCATTACAGAATCTCAACCTCTACCCAGTACCAATTGAAGTCTCCCACGACTTTACTGGTTATATTGCTGACATAGAGGAACCCCTGGAATTTCAAGCTCCACCGTTGGAAAAAGCAAAACTTAAAAAGAAGAGAAGATATGTAGGATGGAGGAAAGTGCGTAGGAGAAAGCCAGCTACTAGGAAACTCCCAAAAAATAGAAAACCCTATAGACAAAGGAAAAGGAATCGAACTCGGAGAAAGTTCAAATCCAGCAGAGATAGAAATCAGGAAAGATTATAAACAAAAAGGAATAGAAATTGGAGAGAATTCTAGACAAGCTGAAGAAATCACATTTCAAGACGAAATCGACCGTCTACTGGCAAATTGTGATGTCATTAGCCCTATCCATAATAATCTATATCCTTACCTAGAAACCCAACTTCCTGTCAATCTGGAACCAGCTATTCCAGACCCACTAATCCACACTCGACCTTTAGGTCAAATGGAAGAATGGTGGACAAATGACTGGCAATTCGAAAATTTCGTCAACAGTCCTTATTCTTTCCTTCCACATTGGGATACAGAACCTATCCCCAATCCTCCAATGAGTAACGAAAACTTAGCCGAACTTCGTCTTTGGGGTGAAGAGTTAATTGATACAGGAAATAGGATTAGGGATATTGGAGAAAGGGTTACTTGGAAGTACGACGAAAGGGAGCGTCGCTACTAATCTGTCTGTTGACCAAAGAATAGTGGGGTTGGGAAGAATGTTTGTATAATAATAATAATAGTTAAATGTAACTCTGTAAAATGGGAAATAAAACATTGTAAGAAATAGTGTGTATTGATGCCTATATAATATATAAAGCAAAATAGAAGTCGAAACATCATAATTCCAAACGTGTGATTATGTGAGACCCGATTAGCATGCTGTTTTATACCTAGTCATCATTCCCTTATAATAATATCAATCACAACATTATCATTTATATCCAATTAATCATATCAATCACAACATCATAATTTATATCCGATTAATCAAATATCAGTATAACTTAAGATTCGTTCATCACTTTGACACATCTTTTAAGCATGTATGACACAATCTAATCAATTACCCAACTATAACCACTAATTCACGAGTCCCCCTTTTGTATAAGCAGCGAAGGTACAATAACACCCCACTCATCAATAACCTGCAACCCTAGTCATTAATTAATAAGGACACTAACATAATATATTAATATGTTTATGTATCAACAAGTGTACCCATGGTTTCTTTTCATAAATTCATGCAATAAATAATACACATAACCTCATGTACAAGCATATTCCATAACAACCATCAGGTAACGATACAACTATGTATGACAAAAGAACTTGATTATACTAACCGAATAACAAACTAGATGATTAATGCACAAGCTTGATCCAATAGAATGGTGTTTCGTGAGGGGGGGGGTCTGCTACTGTTGCTGTACGTAATTGAAAGAGAGTAGGGTTTGTTTTGGTTTTAAGTTTATGATAAACATTGATAATAGCAACCAATAACTAATAACTTTGGGGGGCGATTTCCTGTTGGCTGAAATGGGCTCAAGCCCATGTAAAATATGGATAAATTGTTGTCGCATAAATTGTTGTCACAATAGATTAATTGTTGTCACAATAGGCCGATTAGTTTCTATTAGGCTACACGGGTTTAGGAAGCGGCCCACTCGAACAAGTAACACAAAGCACATTATTAACATGCACACCAAATATATATATATATATATATATATATAACACTTTGCAAATTAAGTACAAGGTTAAGTCGGATAGAGACCTTGAAAACTCGGGTTGTCACATTATCCCCAACTTGAAAGAAATTTCATCCCGAAATTTAGCATGCGGTTACTGAGGAAGCTAGTTAAGTTTGCATGGTTTACTAGTTTTCCTGGGGTGTCACATCATCCCCCCGTTGGTTTGGAATTTCATCCCGAAATTCCCCAGTAGCTTCAGTTTCAGTAGTGGTTGCACTGTTTCCGAATAACTGGGGATACTTGAATTTCATTTGATCTTCTCGTTCCTAGGTAAACTCTGGGCCACGACAGGAGTTCCAACGAACTCGAACAAGAGGTATTCTGGTGTGCTTGAGGACCTTAACGTCTCGGTCCGTGATTTCAACCGGTTCCTCGATGAATCGCAACTGATCGTCAATAGTGAGCTCCTTCAAAGGAACTATGAGGGTCTCATCTGACAGACACTTCTTCAGATTTGACACGTGAAAAACGTCGTGAACTGCACTGAGTTCTGCGGGCAGGTTTAGTTTGTAGGCCACTTTGCCTATTTTCTCTATGATTTCGAACGGTCTGACATATCGCGGATTGAGCTTGCCCCGTTTGCCAAAACGAACCACACCCTTCCAGGGTGAAACTTTGAGTAGCACTCGATCCCCAACTTGGAACTCGAGCGATTTTCGGCGCTTGTTTGCGTAGGCTTTCTGACGGTCGCGAGCTGCCGTCATACGTTTTCGTATCTGAGCAATTATTTCTGTTGCGTTTACTACAAGTTCTGGACCTGTGATCTGACTGTCACCCACCTCTGCCCAACAAAGAGGTGATCGGCATTTACGCCCGTACAATGCCTCAAATGGAGCGGCTTGAATGCTGGTGTGGTAACTGTTGTTATACGAAAACTCCACTAACGGGAGATGTTTTTCCCAGCCGTTGCCAAAATCGATTACACATGCCCGCAGCATGTCTTCTAAGGTTTGGATGGTGCGTTCAGACTGCCCATCTGTTTGCGGGTGATAAGCTGTGCTCATGTCTAACCGAGAGCCAAAAGATTTGTGCATCGCTTGCCATAGTTCTGAAGTAAAACGTGCATCACGATCGGAAATAATGGAGGTTGGCACTCCGTGCCTCGAAACCATTTCCTTTAAGTAAACGTCTGCTAGAGTGGAGAACTTATCCGTTTCCTTGATAGCCAAGAAGTGTGCAGACTTTGTGAGTCGATCCACGATCACCCAAATAGTATCATTCCCACGTTGAGATCTAGGTAGGCCAGTAAAAAAATCCATGGAAATTTGCTCCCATTTCCATTGTGGTATCTCTGGTCGTTGGAGTAGGCCTGATGGTTTCTGGTATTCGGTCTTGACTCTCGCACAAGTCAAACATTTGCTAACGTAAGTTGCTATGTGAGCTTTCATGCTAGGCCACCAATACGTAGTTTTCAAGTCGTGGTACATCTTATCTGAACCAGGATGTACTGAGTAACGAGACTTGTGTGCCTCATCCATAACAAGCTCTCGTAGGTTGCCATAGAGTGGAACCTAGATGCGTCCTGTTACGTAGTAGGCACCGTCTTCCTTCTGTTCTAACCGTTGCCTTGAGCCACGTAGGGCTTCAGCCCTGACGTTTTCTGGTTTCAATGCTTCTACCTAAGCATCTCGTATCTGGGAAGGAAGACTAGATTGAATGGTGAGTTGTAATGCTCTCACGCGCTTAGGCGTAGTGTCCTTTCGACTGAGGGCGTCGGCCACAACATTGGCTTTGCCCGGATGGTACTTGATCGTGCATTCGTAATCGTTCAATAGCTCGACCCATCGACGTTGACGCATGTTTAACTCTTTCTGTTTGAAGATATGCTCGAGACTCCTGTGATCGGTGTAAATAGTGCACTTGGTACCGTACAGGTAATGTCTCCATATCTTGAGTGCGAAAACAACAGCTCCCAGCTCCAAATCGTGTGTAGTGTAGTTCCTTTCGTGAACTTTAAGTTGACGTGATGCATAAGCAATGACCTTGTCACGTTGCATCAATACACATCCAAGTCCTTGAATGGATGCGTCGCAATAAACCACAAAATCGTCTGTGCCTTCAGGCAATGAGAGGATAGGGGCACTACAAAGTCTATTCTTTAAGTGTTGAAACGCAGTCTCCTGTGCATCACCCCAATGATAGGTGACACCTTTCTGTGTTAGTGAGGTGAGAGGTTGCGTAATCTTGGAGAAGTCCTTGATAAACCTTCTGTAATAGCCCGCCAGACCCAAGAATTGGCGGATTTCAGTTGGTGTACGAGGTGCAGGCCAGTTCTTAATCGAGTCTACCTTGGATGGATCAACGTGAATCCCATCCTTGTTTACCATATGGCCTAGGAAATGGACTTCACGAAGCCAGAAGTCGCATTTTGAAAACTTGGCGTACAGCTCTTCTGCTCGAAGGAGTTCCAAAATGAGTCGTAAATGCTGCTCGTGTTCCTCTTGACTCTTGGAATAGATCAAAATGTCATCGATGAATACAATCACGAACTTATCCAAGTAAGGCTTGCACACCCTGTTCATAAGGTCCATGAAGACCGCTGGTGCGTTGGTCAATCCGAAAGGCATAACTAGGAACTCGTAATGTCCATACCGAGTCCTGAACGCTGTCTTAGAGATGTCCTCGTCCCGGACTCTCAGCTGATGGTAGCCTGACCTTAAGTCAATCTTAGAATAGTAGCTCGACCTTTGCAACTGATCGAACAAGTCATCAATGCGTGGAAGAGGATAGCGATTCTTCACGGTCACCTTGTTGAGTTCACGGTAATCTATGCACATCCTAAAGGTACCATCTTTCTTCTTCACAAATAACACTAGAGCTCCCCAGGGCGAAGTGCTAGGACGAATAAAACCCTTATTCAAAAGCTCTTGTAGTTGCGTGGACAGTTCTTCCAATTCTGATGGGGCTAAACGATAAGGTGCTCGAGCTATGGGCGCTGCTCCAGGGGCTAGCTCGATTTGAAATTCGACCTGGCGATGAGGTGGAAGACCAGGTAATTCCTCAGGGAATACCTCAGGAAAGTTACGTACGATAGGAAAATCTTCTATCTTCTTCTCTTTCTTCGAGGTGTCAGTAACGAGAGCCAAAATAGCAGTGTGACCCTTTCGCAAACACTTCTGGGCCTTAAGGAAAGAGATGATGCTCACAACAGCACCACTCTTGTCGCCACGAATCATGAGAGGTTCATCACCTGAACGAGGAATACGAACAATCTTCTCGTTGCAAAGAATCTCTGCTTGGTGTTGGGATAACCAGTCCATCCCAATGACAACGTCGAAACTACCCAAGACGATAGGAATAAGGTCGATGGAGAAGGTCTGATTAGCAAGAACAAGATTACAACCCTTGACTACGTGTGTGGCCTCTAAACATTTTCCATTAGCTAGCTCTACAGTGTGCTTGGTGTTAAAAAATGTTGGGGTACGCTTAAGCATTTGGCTAACTTTTAAGGACACGTAGCTAGTATCAGCACCCGAATCGAATAAAACAGTAACATAAAAGTCGTCTAGTAGAAACTTACCCGTCACGACGTTGGGATCGTTCCTTGCTTCTCCCTGGCCAATCACGAATACACGACCCCTGGAACCATTGCCGTTGTTATCCCCATTGTTTCCATTCCCCTGGTTATTATTATTGTTGTTGTTCTGATTCTGGTTCAGCTGGGGACAATCTCTCTTGAAGTGGCCTTCAGCTCCACACTGAAAGCATCCCCTGTTGCCTCGTTGTTGCTGCTGCTGGTTCTGTGGAGCTGGTGGTTGTTATTGTTGGTTCTGATTCGCAGGTCGTGAGCTCCTACAATCCTTAGCTTCAGGACCCATCTTGAGACACCTCTGGCAACGACCCATGTTGCACTGACCCCTGTGGTGTCTATCGCATCTGTTGCACTTTGGAAGGTTTCCTTGATATCCACCCTGCCCTTGACTACCAGAAGATTGCTGACCAGGGCTCTGATAGTCATCAATCTTTCGTTGCTGTGCCTGGGACTGAATTGAAGTCGAACCTTTGCTGGAGGTTCCATCCCATTTTCGCTTGTTATCAGTGGGAGTAGCAGATGTAGTAGTAGCAGTAGCACCTATACGCTTAGGCAGCCTGTTCTGTTCCACTGCCTGGTCTGTGAGACGATGAGCAAGACGAGTAACATCCTGGATAGTAGCGAGGTTATCCGAAGTCACATGGCTTTGAATTTCTGGTACTAAGCCTTTGAGGTACAGCTCGATACGTTTGATGGGAGGATCCACCATAGTTGGACACAAGATGGTCAGCTCATTTGACCTTTTCGTATACGCCTCTATCTCTGACCCCGTCATCTTCATGTTAAAGAACTCCACTTCCAACTTGTGGATGTCATCACGACTACAGTATTCCTGCTTGATCAGTTCTTTAAAGTCGTTCCATGGGGTGGCATTGGCAGCTACCAGCCCCAACATTTGAACTTGCGCGTTCCACCAAGTTAGCGCAGTGCCTTCAAGAGTACCAGTGGCATATTTCACCCTACGAGCCTCGGGGCATTCACACATTTCGAAGACCGATTCGAGCTTCTCGAACCAGTGGAGGAGTCCAACGGCCCCTTCAGTGCCACTAAAGTAGTAGGTCGGCAATTGTAACAACTCTCATCCAAAAGTACTAATTATTATTTTAATTATCCAATTAGGAAACCCTAATTAAGAAACCCAAGAGATTCTGAACAAAACCCTAAAATTTTCAAAACATTTAGAATCAGGATTAAGGGCCCCTAAAACTCAGAGGGGGGTAAACCCTAATTGATAATTATCTTCGAAAATGTGCTGTCAATAACGAGAATTAACGAACTGTCAATTCAGCAAGCCTATACTAGTGACAAGGCTACCCTAGGGTAGATGTGTACCCCAGGCGAGTCGCGACAGCATCCATGTCATCTTCCGCGACACGCGGGAGATGCCAATTTCACGTATAAATACAGGATCTTGGAACTTGAATTCTGTCTTTGGAACGACGTAAATTCGAGTTACGTAGAATGAGTTATCACAGAAACAGTCCACTAAACACACACAATCACTAATTGCTGCAACAATCAGGGTAATAACTTGATCGCTATTACGATTCAACGTCCGATCGATTATAACTATCCAACGATTGTTTAAGTGCCGCTCAAATTGAGTTTATACTTTGTTAATTCATCGTGATTTCGACTTGAATGTTTGAGTGATATTCGAAAGCGGACTATACTCTGTCATTCGTTGTGAATCCGCTGAATTGATAAGTATTGCACTTGTAAATTGTTGTGAGGGTTTTATCTCGTGAATTGACGTAACTGCTGTATTAGTTACTAACCTGTTTGTATGTGCATTGTTATTTAAATTAGGTTAATCAAGGCTAATCAATAGGCTTATACTCTGCTCGTTAAATCTACAATGTGAGTCATTCTCTTTTTATCAAATTACTTTTGAAATCATGTTTATTTTTCAAAAGATTATAATTACAGTGATTAAGTATATGTAGTCACCAAATTACAGCCGGTATGTGGGGTATTGTGCACATTACTGTTTTTATCAATATAGGTGGGCGTACCTAATTAATGATACTCGTTATTATTGGGTGAACGGACTCAATAGTAATATGACCACAGTCACCGAAACGAGTCGATGACAAATACTGTGGGTAGTTGGTTGAAATAAACATTGTAATCTCTCTTAATACTGTGAATTATAATAAAAGAGTCATTTTAGAAAAACGAATGATTCACTCAGTATTTCCCGCTGACAAAACTTTTTTCAAACATGTTTCAGGTGATCTGTTGTGATCCATGAAAAGTGCCGTGAAGCACTAGCAGCTTGAGAAAGTGGCTCAATATAAAATAAAGAAACATGTTTTGTAAAATAAAAGATTTCTTTGTGAAATCTTAATATTGTAAATTATTGGGTTTTATCCCGAATTGTGAAATAAAATAATCGGGAAATATTTCAGTTTTAAAAAGATCCTGAAGAAACTTCCGCTGTTAATTAAATACCACGGGATTTCTGTTCCGCGGCTCCTGAAACGGGTCAAACCGGGTCGGGGGCCGTGACAGAAATAAGGTGGTATCAGAGCCACTGATTCAAGCTTACTATTGATTTTAGCCTATAAGAGATATTTAGGAAATTTAATTGTTATTCTGTGAAAACATGTTTATTAACTGATTAATTGTCGAGTTACAGTATGGGTAAACAAAAGATTTCTGCTATCTACCACAAATTAGATACTACACCCACAGAAAAAGGAACCTCTTCCTCCAAACACCCAGCATAGATGGAAGAAGGGATTTTTGTCCGTAAAGCAAATTATGAAAATACTCTTACCCAAGATAAAAGAAATTTGATTCTTAGAAAAGGACAAGAGAAAATAAAGAAACCCCAAGTCAAGAAAGTGAGGTTTAATTCAGAAATCCAGGAATTAGGAAATAGGCCACCTTGGGAAGACACATTAGAGGAAAAATGGGCAAACCTTTATATGCTAGCTACCGTAGCAGAGAATGCAACCCTCTAAAATATCAATCAGCCTGGTCTAGTAGAAAATTTATCTCTAGTAAATAAATAAAGTATAGTGTGTTCTCTTTCCTATGATCTTTTGTACAAATCCGTATGCAATAAAACTTTAATGTTTATTTGTAAAACTTTGTTCCAAAGTTTTAACTTGGCATTTTTGTGCATTTTGCATATATGCTATCCAGCATGAGTGAGATATCGGAAGCATTACAGAATCTCAACCTCTACCCAGTACCAATTGAAGTCTCCCACGACTTTACTGGTTATATTGCTGACATAGAGGAACCTCTGGAATTCCAAGCACCACCGCTGGAAAAAGCAAAACTTAAAAAGAAAAGAAGATATGTAGGATGGAGGAAAGTGAGCAGGAGAAAGCCAGTTACTAGGAAACTCCCCAAAATAGAAAACCCTATAGACAAAGGAAAAGGAATCGAAATCGGAGAAAATTCTAATCTAGCAGAGATAGAAATCCGAAAAGATTTTAAACAAAAAGGAATAGAAATTGGAGAGAGTTCTAGACAAACTGAAGAAATCACATTTCAAGACGAAATCGATCGTTTGCTAGCAAATTGTGATGTCATTAGCCCTATCCATAATAATCTATATCCTTACCTAGAAACCCAACTTCCTGTAAATCTGGAACCAGCTATTCCAGACCCACTAATCCACACTCAACCTTTAGGCCAAATGGAAGAATGGTGGACAAATGACTGGCAATTCGAAAATATTATCAACAGTCCTTATTCATTTCTTCCACAGTTTGATCCAGAACCTATCCCCAATCCTCCAATGAGCAACGAAAACTTAGCCGAACTTCGTCTTTGGGGTGAAGAGTTAATTGATACAGGAAATAGGATTAGGGATATTGGAGAAAGGGTTACTTGGAAGTACGACGAAAGGGAACGTCGCTACTAAACTGTCAGTTGACCAAAGCATAGTGGGGTTGGGAAGAATGTCTGTATATTAATAATAATAGTTAAATATAACTCTGTAAAATGGGAAATAAAACATTGTAAGATAAACAGTGTGTATGGATGCCTATATAATATATAAAGCAAAATAGAAGTCGAAACATCGACAATTTTGGATACATATATTTGTATTGTAAGATTTTATGTGCTTTTGTGAAATTGTTTTATTTACAATTATTTGATACTAATGGTTATATTTATAATAATTATCAGATGGAAAACGCTAATAACGAACCAGTAAATGAGGTTAATCAGTCTGAGCAACATCTAGAAGATCAGTATATGACTAGACAAGATATCGAAAATATTGTTGCTCAGGGGATAGCTAATGCTATTCCAGCATTCGTTGCTGCTATAAAGAATCCAATTGAACCGCAACACATCGTTCCTAGTAAACGTATTACTGAAGATAACTTCAGTAATAGTATAAACATGGGCAATGATCATGTTAATCATAATGAGGAACCACATCAAGCTCCTAAGAAAATGAAAACTGCAACACCTGGTTGCACTTTCAAAGAATTCCTTGCTTGTAAACCCACTGAATTTGCAGGCAATGAAGGAGCAACTGCATCACTGCGTTGGTTAGAGAAAACCGAAGCAGTAATTGCAATAAGTAAATGTGCTAAAGATGATCAGGTCATGTACGCATCAAATCTTTTCAAGGAAGGAGCGCTCGAATGGTGGAACACTGTGCTACAAGCTAAAGGAAGAAATAAAGCTTATGCTATGATTTGGGAAGAATATAAGAATTTAGTAGAAAGAAAATTCTGTCCTGAATATGAAAAGGATCAAATGGCGAATAAGTTCTTAAACCATCGTATGACGGGTATAGATTGTCGTGGTTATACTTCGACATTCTTTGGATATGCTAGAGTGGTACCAACGCTGGCTTCGCCAGAACCGGTACTCATTTCTCGCTACATTTGGGGACTGATTAGTGAAATCCGTAACATTGTTAAAGCTGCGAGACCTCGCACTATTGACGATGCTGTGGAATTAGCTAATACCCTAACCAACGAATTGGTGCGCACGAGAGATGAAGACAGAAAGAAAGAATTGGCTCAGAAAATTTCCCAAGGATTTCGTACGGGTAATAATAACAGTTTCAAAAGAAGAGGAACAGGGCAATCTTCAAATATGCCATTCTGCAGGAATTGCAAAAAGAAACATTATGGAAGATGTAATATAATCTGCAATTTTTGCAAAGTTATAGGACATCGTAAAGAAAACTGCAGGAAGAAATCCACAATCTATTACAATTGTGGAGAAGTAGGACATTTCAAACCCGAATGTCCTAAACTGGTCAAACCAGCAGACAACAAAACCAAGGCGACCGATGGAACTAATATGAAGAATGCCAGGGCATTTCAGCTGACCACTCAAGAAGCAGAACTCATCCCAGATGTGATAGCGGGTACGTTCTTAGTTCACAACGTATACGCAAAAGTATTATTTGACTCTGGTGCGAACCAAAGTTTTATAAATACTTCATTCTGCCAAGCTCTTAATTTACCTTTAACCAATATTAGGCAGATTTTTACAGTGGAAACGGCAGACGGAAATTCAGTTAAAATAGATAAAGTTTGGCAAGAAGAAAACATAGAACTTTTAGGACATAAATTCTCTGCAAAACTGTTGCCGATGAATTTAGCTGAATTTGATGTTGTATTAGGAATGGATTGGTTAGTAGCCAACCATGCTAGAATCCTTTGATATCAGAATTCCATAGAAATTCAATCAACCACTGGAGAAGTGATTAGGATTACAGGAGATAAACCACGTAAACCCATGAAGTTCATATCAGTAATGAAAGTTGCTAATTATGAAAGAAAACAAGGAATAGTGTATATGATTTCGGTAATCATTAGTACTAAGGGAAAAGATCTTAAGGAAATACCAGTAGTTTCAGAATACCCAGATGTATTTCCAGAAGAATTACCAGGATTACCACCAGATAGGGAAGTAGAATTTAGGATTCATTTAATTCCAGGAACTACACCGATAGCCAAGGCACCTTATCGGTTAGCACCCACAGAAATGTTAGAACTAAAAACGCAATTAGATGAATTACTAAGTAAAGGATTCATACAACCTAGCTCATCTCCTTGGGGAGCGCCAGTGTTGTTTGTAAAGAAAAAGGATGGTTCAATGAGAATGTGTATCGATTATAGAGAATTGAATAAGGTTACAATTAAGAATCGATACCCATTACCTAGGATTGATGATCTGTTTGATCAACTTCAGGGGGCTAGATATTTTTCTAAGATAGATTTACGCTCCGGATATCATCAATTGAAGGTACAAGAAGAAGACATACCTAAAACTGCTTTCAGAACTAGGTATGGTAATTATGAGTTTACAGTCATGCCCTTTGGGTTAACGAATGCACCTGCTGCATTCATGGACATGATGAATAGGATCTGTAAACCATATTTGGATAAATTTGTAATTGTTTTCATAGACGATATACTTATTTATTCCAAAAGTCAGACAGAGCATTGTGAACACCTTCATGCCCTCTTAACTTTGTTAAGAAAAGAACAGCTTTATGCCAAATTCTCGAAGTGTGAATTTTGGTTGCAAGAAGTGCAATTCTTAGGACATATGGTGAATCACGAAGGTATTCACGTAGATCCTGCTAAGATAGAGGCAATTACCAATTGGAAGGTTCCACAAACAGCAATGGAAATTAGAAGTTTTATAGGTTTAGCTGGGTATTATAGACGGTTTATTAAGGATTTTTCCAAGATAGCCGTACCATTAACTAAGTTAACCTGTAAATCCGTTAAGTTTGAATGGGGACCAAAGCAAGAAGAAGCCTTTAGAATATTGAAGCAGAAATTAACAAATGCACCAATTTTAGCCTTACCAGAAGGAACTGAAGATTTTGAGGTATATTGTGATGCTTCAAAACTAGGATATGGATGTGTGCTTATGCAACGCAAAAAGGTAATTGCATATGCTTCAAGGCAATTGAAAAAGCACGAAGAAAATTATACAACTCATGATTTAGAATTAGGAGCCGTAATTTTTGCCCTTAAAATTTGGAGACATTATCTGTATGGAAGTAAATTTACTATTTATACAGATCATAAAAGTTTAAGGTATATATTTGGGCAAAAAGAATTAAACATGAGACAAAGGAGATGGATAGAAATCCTAAGTGATTACGACTGTGATATTCAGTATCACGAAGGAAAGACAAATGTAGTTGCAGATGCCTTAAGTCGTAAGTATTATGAGAAACAACGACGAGTTCGTGCTCTCAGATTAAATCTACAAATAGATTTAATGAAACAACTGAAGAATGTTCAAGTTACAGCAATCAAGGATGATGCTGAAGGAATGAAAGGACGAATGAAGGAATTAGAACAAGGAGCAGATGGAATTTGGAGATTCCACAAAAAGTAGAATTTGGGTACCTAAGCAGGGAGATTTAAGACCTAAGATTTTAGGAGAAGCTCATAAATCTAGGTATACTATGCACCCAGGAAACAATAAGATGTACCAAGATTTAAGAAAGAATTTCTGGTGGATAGGCATGAAAAAGGATATAGCACAATATGTTTCTAAATGTCTCACTTGTTCACAAGTTAAGGCAGAACATCAGAAACCCTCAGGTTTACTACAACAATTGGAAATGCCAGTATGGAAATGGGAACTTATAACAATGGATTTTGTTACTAAGTTACCCAAAACAAGAAAAAGTAATGATGCGATTTGGGTAATTGTGGATCGATTAACCAAATCTGCTAACTTTTTACCTATGAAAGAAACCTTTAGCATGGAAAGATTAGCAAAGTTGTATGTTGATGAAGTTGTATCCTTACATGGAGTTCCACTCTCCATTGTATCAGATAGAGATAGTCGTTTTACTTCTCATTTCTGGAAAAGTTTCCAGCAAGCTATGGGAACTCGACTCAATCTGAGTACTGCATATCATCCCCAAACAGACGGACAAAGTGAAAGGACAATCCAAACTCTGGAAGACATGCTCCGAGCATGTGTAATAGATTTTGGTGGAAATTGGGATGATCACTTACCTCTGATTGAATTCTCCTACAATAACAGTTATCATTCAAGTATTGAAGCTGCCCCATTTGAAGCACTGTATGGAAGAAAGTGCAGAACTCCAGTATGTTGGGCAGAAATAGGAGAAAATCAATTATCAGGTCCAGAGACAGTACAAGAAACGACCGACAAGATTACTCAAATCAAGGAAAGGTTGAAGACGGCTCGAGATCGCCAGACGAGTTATGCAGACAATAGATGCAGGCCGTTAGAATTCCAAGTTGGAGACAAAGTATTGTTAAAAGTTTCTCCTTGGAAAGGAGTAGTTAGATTCGGAAAGAAAGGAAAGCTAAGTCCAAGGTACGTAGGACCATTTTTAGTGATCCAACGTATAGGACCAGTTGCTTATCGGTTACAACTACCAGAAGAATTGGCTGGAGTACATGATGTATTTCATATATCCAATCTCAAGAAATGCTTATCAGATGAATCACTGGTAGTACCTCTGCAAGATATAGAGGTAAACAAAAAGTTGAATTTTGTTGAGAAACCTCTTCAAATTGAGGATCGAAAGATTAAGTTTCTCAAACATAAACGACTAGTTTTAGTCAAAGTTAGATGTGATTCAAAGAGAGGAGCTGAATATACTTGGGAGCTGGAATCGGAAATGAAGAGAAAGTATCCTCACTTATTCCAGTAAATCTCGAGGACGAGATTTTTATTAAGGTAGGGAGAATGTAACAACTCTCATCAAAAAGTACTAATTATTATTTTAATTATCCAATTAGGAAACCCTAATTAAGAAACCCAAGAGATTCTGAACAAAACCCTAAAATTTTCAAAACATTTAGAATCAGGATTAAGGGCCCCTAAAACTCAGAGGGGGGTAAACCCTAATTGATAATTATCTTCGAAAATGTGCTGTCAATAACGAGAATTAACGAACTGTCAATTCAGCAAGCCTATACTAGTGACAAGGCTACCCTAGGGTAGATGTGTACCCCAGGCGAGTCGCGACAGCATCCATGTCATCTTCCGCGACACGCGGGAGATGCCAATTTCACGTATAAATACAGGATCTTGGAACTTGAATTCTGTCTTTGGAACGACGTAAATTCGAGTTACGTAGAATGAGTTATCACAGAAACAGTCCACTAAACACACACAATCACTAATTGCTGCAACAATCACGGTAATAACTTGATCGCTATTACGATTCAACGTCCGATCGATTATAACTATCCAACGATTGTTTAAGTGCCGCTCAAATTGAGTTTATACTTTGTTAATTCATCGTGATTTCGACTTGAATGTTTGAGTGATGTTCGAAAGCGGACTATACTCTGTCATTCGTTGTGAATCCGCTGAATTGATAAGTATTGCACTTGTAAATTGTTGTGAGGGTTTTATCTCGTGAATTGACGTAACTGCTGTATTAGTTACTAACCTGTTTGTATGTGCATTGTTATTTAAATTAGGTTAATCAAGGCTAATCAATAGGCTTATACTCTGCTCGTTAAATCTACAATGTGGGTCATTCTCTTTTTATCAAATTACTTTTGAAATCATGTTTATTTTTCAAAAGATTATAATTACAGTGATTAAGTATATGTAGTCACCAAATTACAGCCGGTATGTGGGGTATTGTGCACATTACTGTTTTTATCAATATAGGTGGGCGTACCTAATTAATGATACTCGTTATTATTGGGTGAACGGACTCAATAGTAATATGACCACAGTCACCGAAACGAGTCGATGACAAATACTGTGGGTAGTTGGTTGAAATAAACATTGTAATCTCTCTTAATACTGTGAATTATAATAAAAGAGTCATTTTAGAAAAACGAATGATTCACTCAGTATTTCCCGCTGACAAAACCTTTTTCAAACATGTTTCAGGTGATCTGTTGTGATCCATGAAAAGTGCCGTGAAGCACTAGCAGCTTGAGAAAGTGGCTCAGTATAAAATAAAGAAACATGTTTTGTAAAATAAAAGATTTCTTTGTGAAATCTTAATATTGTAAATTATTGGGTTTTATCCCGAATTGTGAAATAAAATAATCGGGAAATATTTCAGTTTTAAAAAGATCCCGAAGAAACTTCCGCTGTTAATTAAATACCACGGGATTTCTGTTCCGCGGCTCCTGAAACGGGTCAAACCGGGTCGGGGGCCGTGACAGCAATCCATAAAGGTTTTGAAAGTACACACAGGAGGCTGAGCGTGTTGACCTCCTGCCTGGGCAGCGGCGAGTGCTGCAGTAACTTGTTCAGTGATCAAGGCCGCCAACTGGGCTTGAGTTAGGTTAACGCGTCCACTCATGATCTTCATAATGAAGAAAACATGAGTGAGAGAGGTTCGCGAAAGTGCGATGATAGAAGAGAGTAAGCACACAAGTGTTTTCAAACAATAGTTGTTACGTTTATCTAAGCATACCATGAGCAAAGTTCTATGAATCTAACAAGTAGGCAATACAAACATAAACCATATTACCTAGAATGTCGAGTCTTGCACGTGGAGTGAAGCGTCGTTGTGGATCGTTGAGCACTGTACAGGTTATACTCTGGTTTTAATAAAAACCCTTTTTCCCTTATTAAAACCAAGTTCACTATAACCAATGGCTCTGATACCAATCTGTCACACCCCCAAAATCCACACGCGGAGTATCACCGCTTGGAGGCGTGACTGACCAGGATCAAGCCACCAATCATATTGAACAATGTATGTAGTAAATATAATTCAACCAAACAATATGAAAGGTGTTCAAAACTAAAGCATAGTTAAGTGTTTAGCGGAAGCATAATTGTAAAACCCAATGTAAGTATTAAGTACGAAATAAAGTAATGTTTTTAGCGTGGCACGCACTGCCATGTCCCACAACGACCGCGCCTCCCTGTGCAAGCTCCATGAGTACCTAATGACCTGCAAGGCATGTAGCAACGAATCAACAACAAAGTTGAGCGAGTTCACAGTTGGTTGTTTAGTTGTAGCATTCGTTTCGTAAATCGTATGTTCGTTTTGTAAACCATGTATCGTATTAATTCGTATCGCGGTCTCCCAGACGTGTTTGCGAAGATTAGTGGGGGTTTCCCATGTGTTACTAGACCACGCGTATCGACTGCTATGAAAATGTAAGAGGTGCCCTAAGTCAATGTCTATCAGCATTGACCCTTTGCCCATAGTCCATTAGTACACGCCCGTTCGGACGAGACGGTGTGAGGTTTGTTAAGCCTAATAGCGCTATCTACTAATGACCCGCTCGCCATAGGCCTCGACGATTAAGTCGATAAATGAGGGACTTGAAAATGATAGAGTGATGGTCTTATGGTCGTCGTATCCTGTTGTATGGGGAATACGCAAGTTTGTAGTTACCATACAGTTCTTTAACCCATTCCCAACCCTTGGGAATCCCATGCCTTGGAAAGAGTGTGAACTCACCTTGGTTTGCTCGGTATGCTAAACTACGTGCTCACAAGAAATCAGTCAAGTCCTATTGTTATGCACGTATACACAATCAGTTTATGTTTATAAGATTTTCACGTAAATTATAATCATAGAATGCACACAAGGTACTGATCACCGGTTCAACACAATACACTTATACAACTTATTCATATTCACAGTTTACATGTATTCATCGGACAATGCATACCAGAAATACAAGTAGTGGGGTTCATCACCCCGTACACTAGTCTAACCAATTAAACATGTTATCTGACATTCTCCTTAACTAGTTACAGCTCGATAAACACATAGCCCAAACAGATTACCGGCCCAAATGAAAACAAGTCCCACTCATTTAAACCGGCCCCAACGAGTGAAGTCAGCACTTGGGCCACCCGGTCCGATCCCAGCCCATAACACATGCTGTTAAACATTACTAAATCGAAAGTGTATGTTCTATGCCAATTGAAGCCTAGCCCAAATGATCTACGGCCCAAAATCAAAACCCAACACTTAATTAAATCCTACAGCCCAGTTCTATTTCCAGCCCAAACGTGTGATTATGTGAGACCCGATTAGCATGCTGTTTTATACCTAGTCATCATTCCCTTATAATAATATCAATCACAACATTATCATTTATATCCAATTAATCATATCAATCACAACATCATAATTTATATCCGATTAATCAAATATCAGTATAACTTAAGATTCGTTCATAACTTTGACACATCTTTTAAGCATGTATGACACAATCTAATCAATTACCCAACTATAACCACAAATTCACGAGTCCCCCTTTTGTATAAGCAGCGAAGGTACAATAACAACCCACTCATCAATAACCTGCAACCCTAGTCACTAAATAATAAGGACACTAACATAATATATTAATCTGTTTATGTATCAACAAGTGTACCCATGGTTTCTTTTCATAAACTCATGCAATAAATAATACACATAACCTCATGTACAAGCATATTCCATAACAACCATCAGGTAACGATACAACTATGTATGACAAAAGAACTTGATTATACTAACCGAATAACAAACTAGATGATTAATGCACAAGCTTGATCCAATAGAATGGTGTTTCGTGAGAGGGGGGGGGGGGGTCTGCTACTGTTGCCGTACGTAATTGAAAGAGAGTAGGGTTTGTTTTGGTTTTAAGTTTATGATAAACATTGATAATAGCAACCAATAACGAATAACTTTGGGGGGGGGGGGGGGGGGGGCGATTTCCTGTTGGCTGAAATGGGCTCAAGCCCATGTAAAATATGGATAAATTGTTGTCGCATAAATTGTTGTCACAATAGATTAATTGTTGTCACAATAGGCCGATTAGTTTCTATTAGGCTACACGGGTTTAGGAAGCGGCCCACTCGAACAAGTAACACAAAGCACATTATTAACATGCACACCAAATATATATATATATATATATATATATATATATATATATATATATATATATATAACACTTTGCAAATTAAGTACAAGGTTAAGTCGGATAGAGACCTTGAAAACTCGGGTTGTCACAGACGAAGATGCGGATGCGGGAGATTCGGCCCATGATGGCGATAAACCCGTGCTTCTATACTTGCTCTCCGTATTGGATGTAATACCCCACCAATCTGAACTCATTTTGGATATGTAAAGAACAAGATGAGTTTTCCGGTGCCGGAAAAAATTTTCGAACACAATTTTGCATAAAAGTTTAATAAAAACCCTATCTTAACATGTAAACATGAATTTAACAAGGTGTTTGATCAAACTAGATAGCAAAATATCAAGATTTTCAAGGTTTTAAACTTGTTTTTCCAGAAAATATGATTTTCAAAACTCAAGACTCAAGAATATTTCCAGAAAAATGCAAGAAAATCTTTTAAAAACATAAGAAAACGTCTCGGTTTTAACAAGGAAGAGAGCCAAGGCTCTGATACCACTTGTAGGTCCACTAGCGGAGGATCTAGTCGCCTAATCCTTGTGATACGAACAAACCCGGTTGTTCGGAATCCAACCGGGTAAGCAAACCGAGATCAAGACACAAAACAAAACAAAGAGACGATACAACGTTTAAAGCTTCAGATGTATTATCAACCAGAGAGTTTTGTTTACAAGGATTACACAATGTTATAGCTCTCACAAACTCACTCTGTTCTCTCGTGTCTGTGTCTCTCACAGTGTGTTCTCGGGTGTGTGTCCTTTTTTTGCTTTTGTCTGCTGTGAATATATATATAAAGTGCAGGTCGACGAACAACTTGCAGCCGACGAAGGACTTGCAGCCGACGAAGGACTCCGGCGAAGAACTTGGGACGACGAAGAACTTGGTTCTTCGCAACAATGTCTGATCTATGAAGATGATCCTTCGTCACCAGGTTCTTCGCCACAAGACCAGGTTCTTCGCCATAATGTGTTATCAATTCTTCGTCATATGTAATAACAGTTCTTCGTCAGGTTCACATGCAGGTTCTTCGTCAGGAGCATTTCAAGGTGCTGGTTCTTCGTGGACTTCTAATCTGGTTCTTCGTCAAGTTATAAACAGAAACAGATTAAATTGGCAGCAACTAATTTGTTCACACCTCTTGAATTCACGTGGACATGCCATTTTCACATGAAAAAGTCTTCTCATGACATCATCATGGTGATGTCATGGTGATGTGGTGTCAGGAAGGTTCGCGGCTCTTCGTGCTTCGCGTGTCGAACTCTGGGGCGCACGACGGAGGAATGTCGCGACGTCAATCTTGAGCCGCACCTAACTGAGTCAAACCGAACCGAACCGAGTCGCGTCCACACAAAGTGCATCAACACTTTCTTAGATGACCATTTTACCGTTAGTTTTAATAAAAACAAATTTAATTATCCCAGCTAGTCCCATCACCTTCTTCCGAGTTCCGACGACTTTCTTCCGCTCAACTATGAAGAATTTTGGTTGCAACTTGCAAGCTCATATTTACTCATCAAACCAACTTGCTAAGTCTATAGCAATCAAAGAAGTTTTGCAGAACAAACTCACCTTTGTTTCAAGAAAACCACCCAACCACACCCTGCGAATTCTTGATCAAGCTCATCAACCCCCTCCGTGGATAAGTTTCAAGTGAAGATTTGAAGTCCAACAAATTCTGCCTATCCTACTAATCCGCAAAACTAGGGCGCGACGAAACGTTAGATTTACACAAAACATACTTCAAAGAACTCAAATTATGAAGAATAACAACCAAAATTTAGATGAGGCCAAAGTAATCTAAATACCCTTTTGATAAAAAAAATAAAAACAAAAGAAATGATTTGATTGATTCTTAGGGTTTTCAAATTTTAATTTATTAAAAAGGAGAGTTTTTGTGGGATACCCCATATATGAACACAAATTTGTTGGGTTTCTATTAGTTTGTAATAGATTGGATTTGAATCCTCGCTAAGCTTGAGGGGCCTGGCTCAAATTAAATAATTGTGTGAATACATGTATGGATCTTGTGTGGACACTAGTTTTGACCCGGATAAAGATATGGAGCATGTTCCAATTGAACAATTCACACGTCAACATGACACAATTAACAATCTTTTATTGAAAGTGGTGTTCTTTATTAAATTAAGTTTCGGAGTTTTCTCTATAACAAGTAAAGGCGTAGGTAGTTAAAGTGTATGAATGCCAATGATCTCTAGATCAAGTGGTGGAGGGCTTGCATTTTTTTTTAGAGATGCAGGTTCGACTCCCATTTGGTGCAGAGTGAGGCACTGGTGGGCAATGATATGAGACCCAGGGAAACCTGGGTTGGATCCTTTAGCCAAACGAGTTTTACCGGTAAATTCACCGTCGTGCCTACGGACGGGTGGGTTACTCTCGGAGTACTCCGTTTGTCCAGGTGCCCCGAGAGTGCTCGGGATTGAGTTTGTATGAATAATAAAGTTAAAGTGTATGAATAATTCAAACACATTCTTATATGGCGGTTGTGTACATAGCATTAATTTACGAATTTACCCTCCCAACTTCTAGTTGATATTATTTTAACGATGTTAAAATTATATTATAGATGTCGCTTACGATTCAAAGCATGTGTTAGTCAATATATAACCAATCGGTATGTTTTAGATTCATGGATCATGGCTGCATATTCACCTAAGAGTCGCTGGTCCTACCAAGTTGGATCACCCCATAATGATCCTTCAGATTTTCTCAAATAATATTTGATTTTAAAAATATAGATAGTAATTACACATTTACACGATAAACTCATAACCACTCTAGGGTTGTTACACTTGATAAGATAAGCATTGCTATGCGATGTAATAATAAGTTTTGTAGTATTTTATATAACATGTTTGCGTTTACCATTCTTTAAAAATTAAATAAAGAGTTTGTTATTTGTTGAAATTACTTTTTGATACGGATTCGTATTAGTGGAAGCTAGAAACTGTAACTTAGATAAGCCTCCTTCGGCCAACCGAACAGAGAAGATGAACAAAACTTGTTCAACGAAAATTCTTGTTGATAAAACTTCACCCTCCAACCAAAAATTACAATTGTTTAAATAGAAAACTAGAACGACAAACATGGAATGATATCATAATAAATAAGGAAGAAAATAAATACTGAATCAAAAGAGATATACACAAAAAGGTTGGAGGTGTGAGGCTAAAACCGACGGCCCTTAGCCACTTTCCGCCGGGCCGGGTCTCGAACTAGTATCTTCGGGCGGTTCTTCCAATGGGTCCTGATCTGTATCATCCTCCCCCTCTAAAGAAGGACTCGTCCGCGAGTCATCTTCCTCATCTGGCACATAGGGAGACAAATCTGCAACGTTAAATGTGGCGGAGACCTTGTAGTGACCCGGGAGATCGATCTTGTATGCATTATCATTGATTCGCTTAAGGACGCGGAACGGACCATTAGCTCGCTGATGCAATTTCCCAAAACGTCCCTGTGGAAACTGCTCACGGCGCAAAAACACCCAAACGAGATCACCACATTAAAAACGAAATTTTTGCAATGCTTATTGGCGTGTGTTTGGTACTGCAAATTATGTTTAACAATCTTCCCCCGAACTTGTTCATGAAACAATTTAATTTGCTCCGCTTGCGCATCCCCATCTGCATCATAATGTTCAAGTTCCGGAAACGGAGCCAAGTCGAGTGGTGTGAATGGGTTTCGTCCGTAGACAACAAAGAACGGACTACGGCCGGTGGAGCTATGATTAGACCTATTATAAGCGAATTCTGCCTGTGGAAGAACAAGGTCCCACTTCTTCGGGTTATATCCGACAAGGATTCGAAGTAAATTTCCCAAACTCCGGTTTGTCACCTCGGTTTGTCCATCTGTTTGAGGGTGGTGTAAACTACTAAATTGTAACTTTGCGCCTAAACGCTTCCACAATGTGCGCCAAAAGTGACTAATGAACTTCACATCACGATCGGACGTGATGGTTTTTGGAACGCCATGTAACCGAACAATTTCTGTAAAATAAAGACGTGCGACTTGGGATGCGTCATATGTCTTGGCATACGGTAGAAAATGAGCCATTTTTGAAAATCTATCAACAACGACCATAATCGAATCTTTTTTTCGTTGGGTCAATGGTAAGCCCAACATAAAATCAATGCTTACATCTTCCCATGGGCGTACCGGAGTGGGTAAAGGAGCATAAATGCCGTGATTCGTATGGTAGGTTTTGGCAATGTAACAAATACGACACCTCTTCAAAATCTTGGACACGTCTCGAGTTAGTTTCGGCCAAAAGAATCGCTCTTGGACCAACGCAATGGTTTTGTCGCGGCCAAAATGACCCGCTAATGCCCCTTGATGGCTCCGTAGAATAATCGCCTCGCGAAACGATGATAACGGCACACACAAACGACTCCCTTTGTAAAGTAACCCATGCTTGTGAACAAAATCTTTATATGGGCCTGTTTTGCTGTTGTTCCACACTTCACGAAAATCTGGAACATCTTGATATAAATTAGAAAAGGATTCAAAACCGATTACCTCGAAAGCGACCGATGTCACGAAAGCTGGGCGATGACTCAAATTGTTGGTAACTGGGTTAGAAGAGCCCGATTTGTGCCGAATAACGAAAGTGAAATCTCGTAATATCTCCACCCATTTTGCATGTGGTGGGTTAAGCTTCGCTTGGCCCTGAATAAATTTAAGGGCTTGGTGGTCGGAGTATAGAATAAATCCGCCGGGCAGTAGATAATGTCGCCAATATTCTAGACTTCGAACAATAGCGTAGAACTCTTTATCATAAATACTATACCGGCGTCTTGTGTCACTCAACTTTTCACTAAAAAAAGCAATGGGTCGATGTTGTTTACTCAAAACTCCGCCAATACCTAATCCTGATGCGTCGCATTCGACTTGGAAGACATGGTTAAAGTTGGGTAGGGCTAAGACGGGTGCTTGTGTAACGGCGGCCCTAATGGCTTCAAAAGATTGTTGTGCGAATGAAGACCAAGAAAACTTAGTGATTTTTAAGCACTTGGTAATAGCTGCGACAATCGTACTAAAATTGCGAATGAAACACCGGTAAAACAACGCAAGCCCATGAACACTTCGAACATCATGAAGTGATTTAGGCGGTGGCCAAGTTGTGATTGCCGAAATTTTTGATTCATCCATGGGAATGCCCTTTCTTGACACCAAATACCCCAAGAAGACGACCTCGGATGTTAAGAAGTGGCATTTTTCTTCGTTGGCGTATAATTTCTATTGTCGTAGTACTATGAAAATTTCTCGAAGGTGGGATAAGTACTGCACCACATTTTTGCTAAACACCAAAATGTCATTAAAGTAAACAACAACACAGCGACCAATGAAAGGTTTAAAAATATGATTCATTAACCTCATGAACGTGCTCGGAGCATTCGATAAACCGAACGGCATCACCATCCATTCATATAACCTATCACGTGTTTTAAACGCCGTTTTCCACTCATCACCGGGGCTCATGCGAATTTGGTGATACCCGTTACGTAAATCAATTTTTGAAAAAACAGTTGCTCCAAGTAAATGATCAAGCAAATCTTCAAACCGTGGGATAGGGAACCGGTATTTGATTGTGATTTTGTTAACCGCTTGACTATCAATACACATGCGAAACTTACCACCCAGTTTTGGTACCAAGAGAGCCGGCACGAGACATGGACTCATGCTTTCCAGGATGAGGCCTTTCTCTAAAAGTTCGGTTACTTAATGATGCAACTCCATGAATTCTTTCGGGTTCATCCGATAAGCCGGCTGTTTAGAATGCTCGCACCCAGAAGGAAGTCAATTTAATGTTGAATTTCACGTTCTAAAGGGAGACCTGTGGGAATGTCGTTAGGAAAAACATCCTTAAATTCTGATAGGAGAGGTTAGACCTCCGGTGGAACAATCGTAATAATGGGGTTTTCCTCAGTAATGAATAGGCCAAAGATAATATGACCTGGACTAGTTGGTGCCAATTTATTGAGCCCAGAGAAGACTGATCCTGAGACTAACATAGATTCGGGTCCTACTTCACGTGGATCGAGTGCTGCTAGGGTAATATTAATACCATCTTTCTTGAATGCATATGTGTTCCGGAACCCGTCATGTTTGACACTCCTGTTGTATTGCCACGGACGTCCCAACAAGATGTGACATGTGTCCATTGGGGGTACTTCACACCATATTTCATCCGTATATTTATTACCAATTGAAAACTGAACCAAACTCCAACACGTAACCTTGATGAGGTTTCCCTTTTTTAGCCATGTAAGCTGGTATGGTTCGGGGTGGGGTTGTAGTGGTAAATTGAGTTTCTCCACCATTGAGCTAGCCATAATATTTTCATAACTCCCGCCATCAATAACGATGGTACAAACTTTTCCTTTAGAGGTGCACTTGGTACGAAAGATGTTGTTACGAAGCTATTGTGTGTCATCATCCGTATTAGTGACGGACGTGTTGAAAATACGTTGGATAATAAGCGCCTCACCCCGATCGGGGTAAGTAATTTCTGTGGCTTCGATTTCTTTCTCATGGTCTTCGGTGTCATACGTGGGTAAAGTGTCATCAACAAAGGTGACGAATTGTTTATTGGGGCAATCACGTTTTAAATGATCAAGGCCTTGACATTTGAAGCAACGTAGGGTAGTAGGACCAAAACCAGATGGAATCACCGGAGCAGGGGGGTCGGCTTTGATTGGGCCAACTCTAGTGGGGACGGATGAAACAACCGGTGTACGGCTTGAGAAACGAGATGGTGCCGGTCTTGGTTTTGCCGCCAATTGTTTTTCGACCCGCTGTGCCAACCTGCACATATCAGAAAAGGACCAATATTTTTGCAACATAACCACGTCCAATATTTCCGGCCATAGCGCCCCCAAAAAATGGGCTATATCCTGTTCGTCGTCTTTGTTAGGACCGGTTTAGACACCAAAACGATTGCGAACCGACTCGTGTAACGTGCGGAATCCATACACGAACGTGACCGAACACACGAACGTACTCAATCTGTGATTCTATAGAAATGTATGAAAGATACAAGCACCTCGAATCACCTTTTGCCTTTGCCTTTCTACTTTCTCTCTCTAGTTTCTCTCTCTAACACTAAAGCTCTTCAAGTCTCCAAATGGCAAAAGTCTCTAATGCTAACCCTAACACATCTATTTATAGGCCAAGGGTTATAAGGGATTTCCCCTTATTTACAATAATGCCACCTTGCCTTTTTCTATCTAGATATTACAATTTAAGCCTAAACTTAAACTATTTCTGCTACGGTCTTGAGATGACGGAGGCGATAGACATAATGCACTAACAGAGGTTTAGACACCAAAACGATTGCGAATCGACTCGTGTAACGTGCGGAATCCGTACACGAACGTGACCGAACACACGAACGTACTCAATCTGTGATTCTATAGAAATGTATGAAAGATACAAGCACCTCGAATCACCTTTTGCCTTTGCCTTTCTACTTTCTGTCTCTAGTTTCTCTCTCTAACACTAAAGCTCTTCAAGTCTCCAAATGGCAAAAGTCTCTAATGCTTACCCTAACACATCTATTTATAGGCCAAGGGTTATAAGGGATTTCCCCTTATTTACAATAATGCCACCTTGCCTTTTTCTATCTAGATATTACAATTTAAGCCTAAACTTAAACTATTTCTGCTACGGTCTTGAGATGACGGAGGCGATAGACATAATGCACTAACAGACTCCCCCTTGGATATTGTCGCAGTCAATCTCAAACATTTAGTCAGACTCGTAGCTTCTGGTCTTTCTCTCTCTCACTGAGTCTTATTGAAGATTTAACACTTTTTCATCAATGTAGACTCCCTCTTGCTTTAACAGAATCCCGGTGGATCTGTCTTCAGCTCCAGCTCCCCCTTTTGGTAAACTCTTCAGGCTCCCCCTTTCGTCAAGCTTCCGTGCTTTGGGATCGACACCTAGCTTTCCGTATACAAGCTCCTTCAGGATAGTTTCCTGGCTCATTGAATCCACGCTTCCTCTTGCGTTGAGCTCGTCTTCAGACTCCCCCTTAGACTCGGCTTTCGGGATCGTGGTCTGGTACAACATCTGCAATTCTCAAACGTTTATAAGTGAAAATGTTTTGAACTTCCAGGATTGAAAACCCTGGCTCTCTTAGCATAAGCTAAAACATTTCAACAATGAAAGCATTTTCGTTTTTCCAGGAATCGTGACCTGGCTCGATTAAACTTTCTAAATCAAGATCCTGGCTCTAAAGATATAATAATATTGTAACGCCCCAAAAAAATCTGAACGTTAATATTTGTTGTGTGTTCCTATATGACACGTCATGAAATTAATAACTAGGTTATTTAACCTAGTCAAGGGTATGGTCAAAAGTATTAAATGATGAAGGTAGTGTCGGTTATGTTTTAAAGGCAAACCCGAGGGGTTAAAGTGGAACAAGATGGAAGTTGAGTTATTAAAATGAAAGATCAACACACACAAACACACACTTCGTGTGTGTTCACGAATGTTCAGGAGCTCCAAGAGCTCCAAACCCTAACTCAATTAAATCACCAAATTGAAGGGTGAATCGAGGCTCAAATTCAATAAGGAACACGGATTAATGATCACCTTTACGAGGGGATCATAAGGTATGTCTTAAATCTAAGATTGGTGATCATGTGTAAAGTGGGTTATGTTCTAATCCATGAGTTTAAGTGGAATTGAGCATGAGTATGTGTTATAATCATCATGTAGAACATGGATTATGAATGGTTTGTGCTAATTTGATGTTTAGATGATAAACCCATTAGTTATGGTGATGAAGATGACTAGACTCATCACCTATGTCCAATTCTTGTTGAAAGATTGATGTATTATGTGGGTATGATGAATTATTGTTAGATGAATTAGGAGGAATATGATGATGTTATGTTTAATGTTCATTTGAAATGATATATGATGATTAGTAGTAGGATTTGATGGGTTAGGAATGAGTTTAGAATATTTGTGCATGAAATAGTTGTACGTTATGCTTAAAAGGTAGTACTCACATCAAGTGTATGATGAAATGTATATAGTGTTGTCCGTATGGTCAATTATGATGTTACGAGTATATGATGATAAGTCGATAGTTAAATATGGTTAATAGTTGACTTCTGAAACTCAACTAAGTATAAGTAACATGATTTGACTCGTTGTCGTAAAGGTAGGATTGTAGGAAGTCGTATGGTACATGTTATGTTGATATGAGTTATCCGTGATTATATGATGAATTACATGAATCAAATGTGAAATATGTGGTTGATATGATCGTTAACGTGTACAATTGTGTATACTAACGAGAATGTGATGGGTGACATGAAAGTATAGGAATCATGTCAAGACGGATTCAAGCGTGAAAGGCTAACGGGTCAAGAGGTGGCAAAGGATCGGATACGAGCACGGACGCATAAGGTAAGTGATTTCCGTAATCACTTCTTAGTTCAAGTAAGTAGTAAAGTGTTGTAATTAATTAAACATGATGTTTGAGGTCAAATATGTGTTAAAGACTTTCGTCGTAAATGATGGGATTAAAGTTGACCAAAATGCCCTTGATGGGTATTTTGGGGTAAACGATCGTAAAGGTAGTTTAGAAATAAGTTATTCGATTAGTGTAATGTTTCGGTCAAGTATGAAAGTGAGGAATATGGTTTTGTAAGTTAGAAACGTCTTAATGCGCAATTACCCTTAACGGGTCAAAATAAGCTTTTAAGCGCAAACGGGTTGAATAAGATGTAAGGCATCCGGGAATGAATCTTTTAGGACAAATGATCTTGAAATTATCAGTTTATATGAAGTTAAGGTCAAATAAACAAGTTATGTGATAGAATTATGAACGGGTCAATTATTGGTAAAGAGGGTAGTAAGCCGAAGACTTAAAAGTCTGGAATTGTGTTAATCCGGATGTCGGATCTTAACACCATAAGATGGGGAATTAAATTACGGACGCGTAGGAAAAAGAATTGGGTAAAACGGATCAATAACGAAGAAGTTATGACCGTTTCCGTGAAACGCGGACGTGCTGGAAATCTGCAGCACAGCAGCACAACCTTCTGTCGTTTTGAGGGCGTCGCGTAGCGCGACGGCCCGTCGCGTCGCGTGACGGGTGATGTTTCTCCGAAAATTGTTTTCAGGCTTCGTTTTGGCTTGGGAACTCGTTTAAACGCGTTTTAAGTTGCGTATGACTAATTTAACTTATGTTTTATAACCATTAGGGTAAACGTATATGTAGATAGGTATGTATGCATGTTTGTATATCTCTATACACGTATGTAGAAATGTATGAAAGCATGTATGTACCTCCGTGAGTATGTTTATAAGTATGCGAGCAAGAATAAGCGGATGTGTGATGGTATGTATGAGAGTAGGCATGTATGAGTTTGGTATGATGCACGTAGGGTTGTATGTAGGTAAATATGTATAATGTCATGTGTGTACTTAATGATGTTGGTATGTGTACATATAGATATGTATATAATGATGTAGATGTGTGTATAATGTAAGTATCCATGTAGATTGGCATGTATGTGTGTGAGTATGTATGTAAGAAGGTATGTATGCATGTGTGTACGTATGTATATATATAGAGATAATATGTATGAAGTAGGGTATGTATGTAAGTCTTTCGGTATGATTAAGTGTTTACGATGTTTGTTCGTGTACCTGGAGTTATAAGTGTGATGCAGGAATGGCAAAGAAGTCTCACCACAGATGGTAAGACAGGATGGAAAAGCTGGGATGTAAAGAGTATAACGAAACGAGAAGTAACGAGAATAAACTTTGTATGTTTCTAATGCGTACTAATGTTATGAATTATATATGGTAAATGCAGGTAGTACCAGTCAGGAGGATATCCAAGGATTGGAGATCGAGGATCGAGTCACAAGATAGATTGTACGGGAGTGTCGAGTACGTATTTGAGTGAAACCAGTTTATGATTTCTTATTGTAAATGAGTATAATAAATGTATTTATTGAGAAAGAATTAACCCTAAAATTGAGATTAAAAGTGTCAAAGTGTTTGTAACTAAAGAAATTTTTATGGTACGAATTTCCGCTGCGACTTTTGTCAAACGTGATTTAGGGTCTTACAAGTTGGTATCAGAGCCCTGGTTTGAGGGAATCAAGTACGAGAAGGTAAGTACTTGAACTCAAACTTGTGTGCTCTTGAGTTAAGAAACCCGTACAATCTAAGACTCGATCAAGATCCAAAGGTAAAGGCTAATGTAAGTATGTACTTATGTTGGAAGAGGATGATCCGTGAATGCAGTCTAGGATGAATACTAAGGCAGGCAAAGAGGTAATAAGACAAATAGGCAAATTTGAATCCAGGTACGTAAATTCGATATGTGGGAATATGAAATAGTAAAACTCATTAAGGAAAGGAGAATTTTAAAATGAAAGACAATGAATGTATAGTAATGAAGTATGGAAGTGATACACGCGCCGAAACCTAAGTCTACGGACATAAGGTGACAATTACCTGAAGGCACGAAACTACTACGTGGATTGTGTACCTGGCCAGTACACGAGAAACGTATGACGTTCGTGAGATCATGATAATTGTTGCAGGTATGTTCAGCAGAGTTGGGTAGCAGGCGGGCGTGTGGGTGAAATGGAAAGTAAGACTCTCGGGAAAGTGAGAGTACTATGTAAGAATGAAAAACATGCCTGATAAGAATGAAGAATGTTGAATCCGTGGTTAAGTGCGGTCAACAAGATATGAATAATATGTTTGAATCCGTGAGACGGATTCAGGAAATGAAAGGTATGAATGTAATGTTTGAATCCGTGAGACGGATTCAAGGATGAAAGGCATGAATGATATGTTTGAATCCGTAAGACGGATTCAAGGATGAAAGGCATGGATGATATGTTTGAATCCGTAAGACGGATTCAAGGATGAAAGGCATGGATAAGGTGTTTGAATCCACGAGAAGAATTCAAAACGCAGAAGTAATGAAAGGCATGAATGTAATGTTTGAATCCGTAAGGCGGATTCAACGAATGATGCATCTGCATACGTAAGACAGATTTAAAAATATAAAAAGAAAAAAAAATTAATCCGTACAAGAAGATGTCGACAGTTTGACCATGATTGAGTCGAACGGGTCAAAGAAATAAGTATAAAGTAAAAGATGATAGTATAATAGATGAAGTTTGGTATGAGCTACGTGTTAGTAAATGACTCTTAGAAGTCAGAATGATGACGGGCTGTGACCCGAACAATGACTTAAGTAAGGACTGGAATTGTAAGTTTGGTAAGAAATATTGAAACAATGTAATAAGGTCTTTGTAAGTAAGCATGAATGGAAGGAAGTACGAGTGTGTAATTCAGTTGGCGAAATGATTAATAGAATGAAAGGATTGCATGTAAGAAATAGAGTGTGTGGTATGTTATTGTAGGTACGTAGGAAATTGTAGAAGAATTATAGGTGGGTAATCACCTAGTGTAATGAATGTTTGAAGGACATATGCTAATCGCCGATGTTGTTAATGATAATGTTAGAAATATTGATGTGATGAAACCAATCGTATTGGTGAAAGGATGTGCAAGAGCGGAAGCTCATTACACGAATGAATGAAATCTGGCCTGTAGGGCTAGTACTCGAGGAGAAGATGATCGATCTGGATTACGGATCGTCGGGTTGAGGAATGAAAAAGAGGTTAGTAAAATGTTTAACTCATGTTGGAAAGATATGAACTAGTATGACATATTTGTATACGTAAATTAAGTAATGCATGAAGTGAAAGCCATGGTAATGTGGAACGAACGAAATGGTTTAAAGATAACGTAAAGGCAAGGAAAGTATAGAACCAATAACTGTAGAAAACGTAGAATGAGGTTAACGTTAGAGTTAAGCAAGTAGGTGTGATTATGTAATAGTAGTTTTGTTGTGGTGACAACACAAAAGTAAACGTTATACAGAGTATGTAGAGAATGCAATTTTTTAAGAAACGAGGAGAAGATAGTAGATCTGTTATGAACGGATCATACAAATGTAAGTATGATTACAGATTTAGGAAGTGTGTATATTGACCCGATATTGTCCGGTCAAGGAAATGAGAACGTTACGTGAAGACAGGGTTTGGAAAGTATGGACTTGTTAAGAAAAAGCCAATTATATGAATAGTTTATGAATCGAGAATGTATAGTTATCTATTACTATGATGTATTAGTAGAGTTAAGCATATATGAGCATGTATAAATTACGAAGTAAGATTGTATAGTTGATGAAAGTTTTATGAATGTTGAAATAAACATGAGGAAATGTTATTAATGGGATGCTGGACTTGTTCAAAGTAAACAAAAAGATATATTACACATAATATATGAGTGCTAGAAGGATGAATGACCCACTAGTTAGATAGTGCGTTCGAATTAGCGCTATCAGTGAGAGCGACATTAATAAGAACTCTGCGACGGGTTCTTGAAAATGGAGGATAGTCATCGCGATGATGATTGTGTCGAGGGGACGTAGAGAAGGAATAATTAGTGTTAAATAAAGGTAAGAAAGGTTTCGGGGACGAAACCTCATTTAAGGTGGGTAGACTTGTAACGCCCCAAAAAAATCTGAACGTTAATATTTGTCGTGTGTTCCTATATGACACGTCATGAAATTAATAACTAGGTTATTTAACCTAGTCAAGGGTATGGTCAAAAGTATTAAATGATGAAGGTAGTGTCGGTTATGTTTTAAAGGCAAACCCGAGGGGTTAAAGTGGAACAAGATGGAAGTTGAGTTATTAAAATGAAAGATCAACACACACAAACACACACTCCGTGTGTGTTCACGAATGTTCAGGAGCTCCAAGAGCTCCAAACCCTAACTCAACTAAATCACCAAATTGAAGGGTGAATCGAGGCTCAAATTCAAGAAGGAACACGGATTAATGATCACCTTTACGAGGGGATCATAAGGTATGTCTTAAATCTAAGATTGGTGATCATGTGTAAAGTGGGTTATGTTCTAATCCATGAGTTTAAGTGGAATTGAGCATGAGTATGTGTTATAATCATCATGTAGAACATGGATTATGAATGGTTTGTGCTAATTTGATGTTTAGATGATAAACCCATTAGTTATGGTGATGAAGATGACTAGACTCATCACCTATGTCCAATTCTTGTTGAAAGATTGATGTATTATGTGGGTATGATGAATTATTGTTAGATGAATTAGGAGGAATATGATGATGTTATGTTTAATGTTCATTTGAAATGATATATGATGATTAGTAGTAGGATTTGATGGGTTAGGAATGAGTTTAGAATATTTGTGCATGAAATAGTTGTACGTTATGCTTAAAAGGTAGTACTCACATCAAGTGTATGATGAAATGTATATAGTGTTGTCTGTATGGTCAATTATGATGTTACGAGTATATGATGATAAGTCGATAGTTAAATATGGTTAATAGTTGACTTCTGAAAGTCAACTAAGTATAAGTAACATGATTTGACTCGTTGTCGTAAAGGTAGGATTGTAGGAAGTCGTATGGTACATGTTATGTTGATATGAGTTATCCGTGATTATATGATGAATTACATGAATCAAATGTGAAATATGTGGTTGATATGATCGTTAACGTGTACAATTGTGTATACTAACGAGAATGTGATGGGTGACATGAAAGTATAGGAATCATGTCAAGACGGATTCAAGCGTGAAAGGCTAACGGGTCAAGAGGTGGCAAAGGATCGGATACGAGCACGGACGCATAAGGTAAGTGATTTCCGTAATCACTTCTTAGTTCAAGTAAGTAGTAAAGTGTTGTAATTAATTAAACATGATGTTTGAGGTCAAATATGTGTTAAAGACTTTCGTCGTAAATGATGGGATTAAAGTTGACCAAAATGCCCTTGATGGGTATTTTGGGGTAAACGATCGTAAAGGTAGTTTAGAAATAAGTTATTCGATTAGTGTAATGTTTCGGTCAAGTATGAAAGTGAGGAATATGGTTTTGTAAGTTAGAAACGTCTTAATGCGCAATTACCCTTAACGGGTCAAAATAAGCTTTTAAGCGCAAACGGGTTGAATAAGATGTAAGGCATCCGGGAATGAATCTTTTAGGACAAATGATCTTGAAATTATCAGTTTATATGAAGTTAAGGTCAAATAAACAAGTTATGTGATAGAATTATGAACGGGTCAATTATTGGTAAAAAGGGTAGTAAGCCGAAGACTTAAAAGTATGGAATTGTGTTAATCCGGATGTTGGATCTTAACACCATAAGATGGGGAATTAAATTACGGACGCGTAGGAAAAAGAATCGGGTAAAACGGATCAATAACGAAGAAGTTATGACCGTTTCCGTGAAACGCGGACGTGCTGGAAATCTGCAGCACAGCAGCACAACCTTCTGTCGTTTTGAGGGCGTCGCGTAGCGCGACGGCCCGTCGCGTCGCGTGACGGGTGATGTTTCTCCGAAAATTGTTTTCAGGCTTCGTTTTGGCTTGGGAACTCGTTTAAACGCGTTTTAAGTTGCGTATGACTAATTTAACTTATGTTTTATAACCATTAGGGTAAACGCACATGTAGATAGGTATGTATGCATGTTTGTATATCTCTATACACGTATGTAGAAATGTATGAAAGCATGTATGTACCTCCGTGAGTATGTTTATAAGTATGCAAGCAAGAATAAGCGGATGTGTGATGGTATGTAAGAGAGTAGGCATGTATGAGTTTGGTATGATGCACGTAGGGTTGTATGTAGGTAAATATGTATAATGTCATGTGTGTACTTAATGATGTTGGTATGTGTACATATAGATATGTATATAATGATGTAGATGTGTGTATAATGTAAGTATCCATGTAGATTGGCATGTATGTGTGTGAGTATGTATGTAAGCAGGTATGTATGCATGTGTGTACGTATGTATATATATAGAGATAATATGTATGAAGTAGGGTATGTATGTAAGTCTTTCGGTATGATTAAGTGTTTACGATGTTTGTTCGTGTACCTGGAGTTATAAGTGTGATGCAGGAATGGCAAAGAAGTCTCACCACAGATGGTAAGACAGGATGGAAAAGCTGGGATGTAAAGAGTATAACGAAACGAGAAGTAATGAGAATAAACTTTGTATGTTTCTAATGCATACTAATGTTATGAATTATATATGGTAAATGCAGGTAGTACCAGTCAGGAGGATATCCAAGGATTGGAGATCGAGGATCGAGTCACAAGATAGATTGTACGGGAGTGTCGAGTACGTATTTGAGTGAAACCAGTTTATGATTTCTTATTGTAAATGAGTATAATAAATGTATTTATTGAGAAAGAATTAACCCTAAAATTGAGATTAAAAGTGTCAAAGTGTTTGTAACTAAAGAAATTTTTATGGTACGAATTTCCGCTGCGACTTTTGTCAAACGTGATTTAGGGTCTTACAAATATGAATAAATCCAGGATTACTTGAATCTCTCCCCCTATCAACAAACTTCATGGATTTGGCAGTTTTAGTGAACAAAATCCGAAACTGGCTCTTTTACAGATTTTAATAGTCTAAGCATCCAAATCCCTCACAGTTAATCATCCAAGTCCAAATTAATGACCTTGGAGATATCACAAACTGTTTTTGATTTTTGATTTTAAAACTTCAAGTTTCAAATTAATGAACTTGTTTTATTTTCAGAAACACAATCAGCATATTTAGATTTTGAAACTCAGCTTCCCAGACATCGGTTGTCGAAAATAAAGCAGAAATCAAAATCTTTTTGTATTTTTCTGAAACATAAAGCAATAAAGAAATATTTACAGACATATTTACACACAATGTTTTTGTTTGAGATTGTCGATATACTGATCCACTTAAATTTTCACACAAATTTCAACTGATTCAGGATACGAATTAGGTGTTTTAAGAACTTAAACTCATTCATGTGTCCCACCTCTTGAATATACTCCCGTATCCAGATCCCAATATTTAGTCTTACAGGTGAGTATACCTAGATGATATCTGTAAGGGGATAAATTATAGTACGAAACCGTGAGAGCTCAGGTCAGAACTTCCGTTCAGCAGAGAGATGACGGCTCGACTTTTGGTGTGTCCCCTTTAGAGGATCTTTTGTATTTCAACAGCAATGACTATCAATTTTATTGTTTCATCAATTTGCTGAGGGCGGCGCTATATTTCAAGCAATGCAGAAAGTATTCTCCGGGGACTAGGCCATTGCTTCCGCAAAATCAGAAGTCCCGGGATAATACCCCAGATATCACTAAGTATAAAGACCTAGTATCTCAGAAAGAGGGACCTTTCAAACAAGATTTCAGGGGTTACCTATATATCCAAGTAGTGTTCCCCACAAAATAAGCAAGTTTGAATTTAGGTTTATATCCCGAAAAAGTTTACTAAATGTATGAAAATCTATTGGCATATCATCAGTGAGACTGTTTAACGCTATTTAAAACATTACAATTCTTTAGCATACCATAACTGTCTACTGATGTACTATCATTTCCTCTTTTTACACAAAAACTCAATTTTTGAATTTTATCATGTTTTTTACTTTTTCAAATTTTCAAATGTTTTTGGATTTTCTGACAATAATACTCCCCCTAAAATGCAAAACCATTTAAAGAAAGTTTGACAACCAATACTGATAGCTTTGTCTCGCCATCCATTTTCTGCATCTCATGCTCTGTTTTGCAGAAAATATAACGTACCCCCATGATTTACAACACATTGATATTTTACAGTTTGAAAACTGTTTTTCAATCTTGTGAAATTAATCATGGTTGTTCAGCCGTGAGGGTTTCGGCGTATTCAATCAGAACTCCCCCTTACAACAAACTATTTTCCCATAATGATTTCAAAACACTTAAGTTTGTTTTAATCATAATGGTTTTTCCAGAAAAATTAGTTTGTTTACCCATCACTTGTAGGTTCGGGGTCATCTCATCACCTTGTTCTCTTTTAATCATTTTGTAAAATTTTAATAATATAAGATCAAACATCACAATCACTTGTAGAAAATCAAGTACAACTTAATGTCCTTGATTAACCACTTGTAAGACGAAATATCACTGTTACCAACCTGTGAATTTCTCAAGAATAATGCCGATACCTGCTTCACGCTTACCAACCTGGAAGCTCCGGCAAGTCAGAAATTCAACCAACAGATTTATGTACCCAAGCCTGACCAGTCTTGGGTGTGACCTTTTCAGTTTTACTCGGGGTTTGATCATTCCTTTTTGCTTCATAAAATTCTTTTACCCCTTTTACCTTTCCATCAGCCATCTTACTAAAAATATGTTTAACATTGCTATTAAACATTTTTCCAGCGTCGACACCTTTTGATTTTAAGTTTGCAGCCCGTAATGGTGGAAAGTTCTCATCATTCATTAACGGAACTGTCTCTTCCTTTTTTACCTCAACTAGTGGCTCATCTGATTTTGTGGAATCAGATTCATTGCCTGAACTTGGCTTGTCTGACTTTGATGATCCAGATTCATCGCCAATAACTTTCTTTTTCTTCTTGTTTGTCCTCAGATTTGCATTTGAAGAATTCGATTTGTTTGACTTTGCCGTCGAGTGAATTGATTCATCAGAACTTTTATTCGAACCAACTGGTGAACCTGAAGACAAAATCTTCTCCAAATACTCTCTCGCCTTCTTCCTCTTTTTCCTCAGTCTGTCTTTTTGCCCCTGCGAAAGTTTCACTTTCTGTTCTAGAACCTTCTGTTCTTTGGGATTGACATTGACTGGTTTCTTTATCGTTCTCTGAGATTCAACCCTTGATCTTCCCATCGATCTCCTTGGGCAATCTCTGGCAATATGTCCTCTGATATGGCAATTATAGCATCTTCGTGTTTCAAAATTCCAATTCTGGCAATTAACAGCAATGTGTCCTCTAACACACAGGAATAGCACACTTTGTTATCGTACCATCCACTTTTGTCAGTCCAAACCTTCAGATCATAACATTGTTTGGCTTGGTGATAATCATTTCTCCTCTTCAATGCTGGATTTGTCTTTTGAGCACTGTGGTCAAACCTGCACCACTTATTACCATCATTTTGTGAGTTTTCATTTACAAATTTTTGTGATTTTTTATAATGATTGGATGACTGAACTGATGAGCTTTTATTTTTATTTTTAAAATTTTTCGAATTTTTAACTTTTTGTTTCTGTTCTACATTCTTCTTAACAGGTTTTTGCTTAGAACATTCACATGTTTCAGTAGATTGCAAAACAGTATTTTTAAATTTTTCTTGTAAATCTAAAAATATTTTTCTTTTCTTTTCTTTTTCTTTTTCATGATCAGCTTTGTCATCACAATCTTCAATTTTGACTTTGTCAAAATTTGTGACATTGTCACTTATTGGAACAGAATTGATCGGTTTTGGACACACATATGGTGCAGAAGTCACAAAACTTTTCAACTTATTTTCAAAATCAGCAATTTTAATTCTATAACATTCGGCTTCTTTTTCAAGTCAAATGATTTTCTCAAGATGAGAATTTATTGAAATTTACTTTTCCAAATTATATTTTTCAAAAATTGATTTTTTTTTCTAAATTTTTTATCTGGTTTTTAAAATCATTTTCTAATTTTTTAAAATTTTCGTTTTCTAATGACAAACTCTCAACGTTCTTTAAAAGTTTGTCATTTTCAGATTTTAATTTTTCACAGTTTAAGCGCAACTCCAGAATCTGTTCATCATCAGCTTTCTTCCCATCTTTCAAAGCTTTGTTTTCCAATGTCAAATTCTCCGCATCACTCAAGAATTTGTCATTGTCTGCTTCAAGTTTATCACATTTTGAGCATTTTTCATTCAACTTTTCAACATCAGCTTCTTTCTTTGTTTCCACCCTGAATGTTCCTGCAGAAAAAAATTTAACAAAATCAAGAGGGTTTGCATATTCATCAATAAAACAACCTCTCTTAATATCATAATTCATGACATTTTTTGCAGCAAGACATACAGAAAATCTTTTTCTCATTTTGATGATCACTTCCAAATTTATCTTTTCTAAATCCCTCTTCATCTCATACATCAACTCTTCTTTTCTTTTTTCTTTATCAAACTTATGTGATCTAAGCTCATTGATGAATTCTCTAAATGAAAACTTTGAGAAATTTGCATTCCTTTTTAGTTCACTCAAAAATTCATCCCATTCTAGAGGTAATGCATCAGCAAATTTTGAAATTTTTTCAGCATTTGAAAACTTTATCTCATATCTATCTATCTTATCAATCAATTCATCAAAACGTCTATCCAACTGTTCCAAAGATTCATGTTTCATGCATAAGAAATTTTTGGATCTTTTAATCCAAATGTCCTTCTTGTTCTTCTTATCAATCCAAGAATCAGAAATCCAAACGTTTAAATCTTTAAGATTCTCGTTTTCCTGTTCATCAAACATTTTAGCCATCTTGAATCACCTGAATATAAACAAACAGGATTAGTTCAATTACTATCAAACAACTTGATCGTACAAATATTCTATCTTGTGAGTCAACAAAAGTCAACAGTGAAAATAATCAGTGCTGTTCGATCGGGCGGGAAAGTTGTTCGATCGGACGAGAAAGCTGTTCGATCGGACGGGATTGCTGTCCGATCGGCTGGGATTCTTGAATCGGGTGGTAGTCTGATCGGCTGGCACTACACGACAAAATGCTTGGTCGATCGGCTGGCACGTTGATGCTGTCCGTTTGATGTCACAAAACGACAAAATTCTTGATCGATCGGTTGGCGTTGTCACTTTGACTTTCAAAACAACATCACATGCAAACTAATGATTCTTCAACAGTCACCGTTAAGTTCTTTAATACATCACATGCCAATCCTTGATTAAATCATTATTTCACATGCAAACTATGAATATGTGTAATGGCCGACAATATCTTTATCAATTCAATTTATGGATCTGACAATTCACATGGATTGTAATGCTATATGTAAACTTGTAATTTGACCTCAATTATTATCATCACATGGGTCATCAGAATTTTTAATCAGTTCATGTGAATTATATAATGAATTGGCCGACAATAATGTTCACATGTATACCGATTTCAATTAAAGAACTTTGACTGACCAAAGCTGAGCAAGTTGACTTTAATGACTTAAAAGAGTGATGTGCTGTGAAACGATTTGCTGATCGATCGGCTGGGATGCTAGCCGTTCGGACAGCTGTCCGATCGGTTAGGTCAAACAAAGTCAAAGACTTAAATGTATGGCAGTGGAACGGACAGGTGTTCGATCGAACAGCTGTTCGATCGATCAGCAGTCAACAAAGTCAAACAATTTATAAAGTCAGGTGCTTTGGAACGGGCAGACGTTCGATCGGACTGCTGTCCGATCGGTCAGCAGTCAACAAAGTCAAACACCTTTTAATGAAATGCAATGTAACGGTTAGAGATGCTAGCCGATCGGTTGGGCTAGCCGATCGGTTGGCAAGTCAAAGAAAGTCAAAGAACTTAAGTGAAATGCAATGAAGTGTTTTGGAACGGTTAGCTAGCCGATCGGTTGGCATTCAAGTAAACATGAACAACAACAGTTCCCATTTTATCAACTTTTTCGAACAGAAAATCTTAGATTTCTCTCAAACAGCTTTGAATTAAGGTTTGAAAATTTGTAGGCTTGTAGATCAAGTACTTTCGCACAACATATCCAAAAATCATTAATTTTGAACCGTTAAAACCCGTTTAATTTGACGATTTTCAGTCGAAAACGTGAAGAAATGTAAAGATGAAGAAATTTGACAAATCTGAGTGAAATTTGGCTCTGTATCTGATCAAATCTTGTACGAATCTGTGCGTTTGATCTTCGCAACCGAGCACCTGCTCTGATACCACTTGTTAGGACCGGTTTAGACACCAAAACGATTGCGAACCGACTCGTGTAACGTGCGGAATCCGTACACGAACGTGACCGAACACACGAACGTACTCAATCTGTGATTCTATAGAAATGTATGAAAGATACAAGCACCTCGAATCACCTTTTGCCTTTGCCTTTCTACTTTCTCTCTCTAGTTTCTCTCTCTAACACTAAAGCTCTTCAAGTCTCCAAATGGCAAAAGTCTCTAATGCTAACCCTAACACATCTATTTATAGGCCAAGGGTTATAAGGGATTTCCCCTTATTTACAATAATGCCACCTTGCCTTTTTCTATCTAGATATTACAATTTAAGCCTAAACTTAAACTATTTCTGCTACGGTCTTGAGATGACGGAGGCGATAGACATAATGCACTAACAGTCTTCCTTGACTCCACATGTTATACGTAGCCGTTCAAATTCTATAATGGTAGGAATTTGGAACGCATTAAACGTTTCGTCTTCCTCAACAGAAAGTAAATTTTGTTTTAAGTTTTGGTAGTCTAAAAAGGAATCTTGTTTGTGATTTGCGGGTAGGAATTTGGAACGCATTAAACGTTTCATCTTGTCCCTTGTTTCGATTTTATGTTTACTGTCCCGATAACGTTGGATTTGCACATGTTCCCACCATAAAGAAGCATATTTTCATAAACGAATGGCAACGAGTTTTACCTTTAGGTGTTCTGGAACCTGGCGGAGATCAAATATTCGTTCGACTGTTTGAAGCCAGTTGATAAAATCGTCTGGTTGCATGCGCCCTTCAAACTCAGGAATTTCGATGCGAATACCCAAGGCTCTGACCAGATCAACAGGAGATGGTGGCGATGTTCTTAGTGACGAACTCGACGAGCAAAAACATTCTCGAATCTGCCGTCGTCGTCGTAATCATCTTAGACGACGGACTCGGTGACTGATGGGTCGTCTCGGTCATGCGGATCGTACCTGTCATACCCATGATACTAATTGAATTCAAGCTCATGAATCCGTTGTTGTAGACGTTCAATCTCGCCATCACGAGGATCACACTGTTCAAGATCGCTGCCTCCGACGGCGAATCTGCGATGTACTTGCCGACGATATCTCCTATAATCGGACATCCTGATGAACCTGAAGCTGCTGATACCACTTGATACGGATTCGTATTGGTGGAAGCTAGAAACTCTAGCTTAGATAAGCCTCTTCGGCCAATCGAACAGAGAAGATGAACAATACTTGTTCAAGGAAAATTCTTGTTGATAAAACTTCACCTTCCAACCAAAAATTACAATTGTTTAAATAGAAAACTAGAACGACAAACATGGAATGATATCATGATAAATAAGGAAGAAAATAAATACCAAATCAAAAGAGATAAACACAATATTTTAAATAAAAGGTTGGAGGTATGAGGCTAAAACCGACGGCCCTTAGCCACTTTCCACCGGGTCGGGTCTCGAACTAGTATCTCCGGGTGGTTCTTCCAATGGGTCCTGATCCATATCACTTTTATTTATTTTAACAACAAATTTCTTTTAATACTTGTTGTCTGTGAAACTTAAACCTGAAACTATATGTTCAGATTTCAGATCTCGAACACAAAGATTTCTTGTTTTGGACGGTGTAACGGCTACAAAGTCCAAATTTTCTAAAAAAGTGTAAAAAGTCATAAAACACTATAATTTCAGCCATTAAACACACCTAAAACCCACAAATAATAGAATGAGGATTACTAAAACACCATATTCAAACCCTAATAGTCCATAAAAACTTCAAACACACCATCGTAAAACTATGAATATAAAACACAACATGCTAATCAACATAAAACACAATAATTTCTGTCATCCCATAATCAGAGCCTTATCATCCAAAACACAACACAAAACCCACATATGATGTTTTAGTAATCTTCATTATATTATTTGCAGGTTTTTCGTGTGTTTTATGGTTGACATTATGATGTTTGTTAACTTGTTACACTTTTTAGAAAATTTGAATTTTGTAGCCAACCTTTAGCCAACATTGTTAGTGATGTAATAATAAGTTTTGTAGTATTTTATATTGTGTGCTTACGTTTACCATTCTTTAAGAATTAAATAAAGAGTTTGCCACTAGGTAAAAGGTAATAAAACATTGTAATTTCAAATTTTTCTTGAACATAAACCCTAAATCCATTTCCCTAAATTGATATGATTAGATCATTTTTGACACTAGGTTAATGCATTTAAACTTGAATTCAACCATTTAACACATCCAATTTAGTCGATTAGGGTTGATTCAACTAAACCCACCAAAAGCTTCAACCAAGAATGTCACACCCTCAAATTCCATGTATGGGGTTTTATCGTGAGGTGTGCGACTGACCAGGATCTAGCCACTAATCACGTTGAACCAAACATTTAAAAATTATAAATTATCACTAACAACACGATTAGTGATCAAGTTTTAAATGTCCAAAACATATTTTAGGTAAGTAGAGGAAACAACGTTAAAAATCCCAACAAGATTTAAAAACCACAAGTTCAAGAAATAATTAAAACATAAAGTTCAACAAACCACACCACTCCAACCATTGCAATCGTCCATCCAAGCTGTACCTAAAGGCCTGCAAAGCATGTAATAGTGTGTCAACAATAAAGTTGGTGAATTCACAAATTTTAGTTAAGCAAAAAGTGGAAGCGTAAGTTCACAAATAATTTGTTTCATGTATGACTTGGGTAGCTAACCCTCATCAAGTAATTGAACTGTGTACCGAATGTTAACGTTATCGTTTTGTGCCCTCATAAATGTCTATAAACAATAATGTAAAAGAAAAGGTCAATAGTTCACGCCCGACTCCCAGCATGGTGTGACGTTTGTCAAACATAATAGCGTTATCAACTAATACCCGCCTGCCAACCCAGCATACTAATTGGTAAAAATGTAGGGACTTCTAGATAGAGTGTTTGTTTAGTTTAAGTGTACTACTCCATATCCGGTGGATAGTATGTACATGGTCCCAAACTAGGAACGCGCGTGTAGCCCCAATCGGGGCTACCGTAAAAATGTTGTCCCAAACTAGGGATACATGATCTTAGAAAAGGTTGTGAACTCACCTTCGTTTGCTTGGCAGAAAACAAATGTGAAAGGTAACAACAGTGGCCAACCTCGTTCTGATATGTTTACCATTTTAGTTAGTTTAGACTCACGTAATCCTACACGTATTAAAGCACATAGCCATGCACTCATGTTTGAAATTTAACTAATCGTTCGAGTAAATTGATGTATGTGATCATCTCACTTTACATGCAACACTTTCATGGACACTCATTAAGGTTTTAAACGACAATTAACACCTTACCGTAACACATAAGTAAATTAAAAGCATTTACAATCACTTTCAGCAGGTTGTAGTTTCACATCAGATTTTGAGCAGTTTTGTGGAATTTATTTAAAATACCAAACGGACTAAAAAATTGTCATATTCTAAAATGACATATCATTTAGTTCATGAATACTTGTGGAATTTTCTCATGACCTAACTACTTACATTAAAATCACTAAAAATCATCTATCACACATAGGTCTAATTCATCACATTTTGGTGACAGTTTACGGTAAAATTCATTTAAAAATCGTCATTAACTATTTTAATGAAATTCCATAGGGTGATTTTCACTATCACCTAGGACCATCTACAGTAGAAATTTCAAGTACTAACTCAATTCTTACATCAAGTTATTACATTTGTAATAGGCTGCAATTTCTGACAGAAAACGCAGCCTGCACCTTTGTTCCGGAAAATTCATTTAAAATAACAAATCATGTTGACAAAATACAATTCCAATGGGGTTTGAAAGATATTTCCTGGAACTACATTTTAGACCCAAGAAACACTGATTTTTGTTAAACTTTGACCTGGTTTCAGTCGAGAGAAGTCGGCTGTAACTTTCTGGACAGAAACAGTTTTGTTACCCGACTCCCAAAAATGATTACTTAACAAACAAAACGACCTATATACATCAAATACAACAGGTTATTGTCATAAATCATGTTATATATCAACTAATACATCAAGAACCAACAAGATTTAAACAAATATCATGCAAGAATCAAAACCCTAATAATTTATACAAATTCATTGCGATCACATAACCCACCATGCACGATTTCTAACAACCTAGTCAACGAGTATCATCACTACATCAAGAATTGTAACACCCTTGTTATTATTTTAAGGTTTTCGTATAGTTTACGAAAACAAACATGTAATTTTGATAAATAAGGTTAGTTAAAACTTTTACAATTTAAAAAAATTTAAAACTTAATGTAATTGAATTCATCGTTTAAAAGATACGACGAAACACCGCGCGGAAGCTTGTATTTTATCGTGTTCGGTTCCTCATCGAGCTTGATCTTCATCCGGGCACTATTGACATTCACATATGATCAAAACCAACTTAAAAGTTTGTTTTGATAGTTAAATAACAAGTTTAAACAAGTTATGTGGGTCAAACAAACAAAATTAAACAATTTTGGGATTCAGGGGGGGCTAGACGCCCCACCTAGCCCCTTTTTTGACAGCAAGTTCCTTTATTGTTGCTGCACTTTGCCCAGCTACGAAAATTCACCAAATATTAACTTAGAACTTGCATAACTTTCACTATACAAGTCCGTTTTATGCGATTCTTTTTCCTACGTGACCGTAATTTAATTCTCCATCTCATGGAGTTAAAATCCGACATCCGGATTAACAAAATTTCAGAGTTATAAGTCTTCGGCTTACTACCCTTTTTACTAAATTTTGACCCGTTCATGATTTTATCACACAAACATGTTTATTTGATCTTTAAACTCATGAATTTCATAACTTCAATATCTCCTATCATATTAATCTCAAATCACGAGTTTCTTACATAATAAAAACCCGTTTACGCTTAAGTGCTTATTTTGACCCGTTAAGGGTATTTAAGCACTTTCAAGCCTAAAATCGCTTTCGATTGCTTCTAGCATTCCATCACCACATTTCTCATCATATAATCTTCCACCACAACTATATTTATGGTGGGTTTAATGTGGTGATCTATATAAACCAAATTTTACCTCTCGAATCATTATTTTACGGCAAAGACTCAAATAGTGCCATTTGACTAACATATTACCTCTTTCAGCTTCTATACTTATTCTAAGTATTTATCTAATCATGAAACTTGTTTCCAAACAACCCTAAGGGTTGTTTGCTCAGTTTAACTTATAAGGGCGTTTTGGTCCATTTTGGCCCTTCATTAACTATGAGAGAATATTCTATAATTCAAGAGTAGTGTAAGATATACTTACCTTGCACCCGGATCATGCTTTTTCTTCATTCTTGATTCGTTTGACCCGTTTTCTTCCCAAGCTTTCACCTAGCTCGTCAAACGTCAAACTATCATTGTAATTGTAAGATGGTTAGGTTAGTCATAATCATTTACGACTATTCCATCCTACGCTTCTTATGTCGAATCTACTATTCGACTTCAAGATTAGTTAACTTAGCTTATTAAAGTTAACTACTTTCAATCACATGATTTACAACATTAAGTCTAAATCAACATTATGATTAGAACTCTTCTTGTTTCATATTTCGTCTAATTTGCCTTAATATTCACATGTGCTTTTCACTCGAAATTTCAACATCTTAGCTTTCATTGAGGCATTTTATCAAACACCTATTGGGCAGAATTTGTATACTTCATTTATCAAGTTCATGGTTATTGTTTTAACCAAGTTTTAACATCAAGTTCAAGCCTCTAGGTCTAGTGTTTATGAACAACATCTAGAACTTATATCGCAACAACAATTTTTCACATACTTATCATCATTTTTCTAGTATTCTTCATCATTCTACTAAACCCATTTAACACATAAATGAATGGTCATGAATTTCATAGTTTAAGCACTCATTCAACAAGATATTGACTAGGGTTTACTCCTAGACATGTTTTCATTACTAATTTCATCTAAACATCACACAATCAAGTTCAGATTTTGATTTCTTATGTTCATCAAAATTCCAAGATGTAACGAAAAGATGAAATTTAACATACCTTGTGACCCCTTCACTTAGGTGATCACTAATACGAGCTTGGATTTCGATTTGGAACTGATTTGGCCTTTCAATTTGAGCAATTTGAGCAAGTTAGGGTTTGAATATGGGAGCTCCTGGCTTCTCTAGAAATTTCGACCAGAACACACACTCAAGGTGTGTGTTTTGGTGTTTTATGTTTTATTTTATTAAAACTTGTTTCAAGTTTATGACTTTTGGCCCTTATACTTTACCCAAGTTGCATATAGTATGTTTTAACTAATTTTCTTATTATTTTGAAACACTTAACTAACTAGGTTGATATTCCTAGTTACTTAATGGGTCCCGGGAGTTATAACCCGTTTTATTTTAAGTCCCGTTAACTCGGGCTCTTATAAACTCAATTCCTTAAAACTTTGATTCGCATGCATTTTATTATTAGGATTTCTTATTTAAATCCAAATATTTACCGGGTTATTTTTACTACTAACGGTACTTTACCCGTCTTTTAGTATTAACGGAGTTTGATTACCAAACCCGTTTTCGGGCTGTTACAAGAATCATCCAGCAAAACAGAAAACCTAGCCGTGATATCATAATACTAGTAGCCGAAATCATGCATGAACTCTTAAACTATAAACAAAACCCAAAGTATGATACCTAGCGATACAGAGTTCAATTGAGACTTAAAACCGAAGCACTTGCTGTAACGCCTCGCTTTTCGCAGCTTTCCATTTTTAGTAAGATTGTATGGTAATTCTATTTTCAGAAACTTTTTCCTTTGTAATCGTATCTCATCTTGAATCGTTGTAAATCTGAGACTTCGATCGTAATGAAATTGATCTTTATGTGGAATATACATTACTTATACATGTTTATACATCGATTCATACTCACGTTTATTAACATAGTTTGTATCATAAATTAACTCGTAAACAATTCTCAAGTAATCGTAATTCTTAAAGCATTTCATTCATACAAGATACTTGGTTATTCAATCGCAAAAATTATAATCATTCGACACTTCATTATAAATTTCACCCTTGTTATCTACTTTGTGACATTAAACTTTTATAAACTTGTTCTTTTTACCAAGTAAACACTAGCATATGATGTCCATACTTCAAAAATACCATGCCACACCTTAATATATGTTAATCATATAATAAATGGCACCAAATAAACAAATATATATCAATTAACTAACAAAAATAAAATAAAATAAAAAGTGGACAGCCCCCCTTGGGCTGGGTTTAGTGGCTTGTTTCAAGGTTAATGACCAACTAATCTTATCCAAAGCCCAACCCATTGAAACCCTAATCCCTTCCCTATATAATGAACACTTCCCCATCATTTATCCCATTTTTACAAGCCTCTAAACACTTCAAAAACCCTCCCAAACTTAGCTGAGTTTCAGCAACATTTCAGAAAGTTCCAGCCATAAAAAGTGAGTTTTAACTCACTTCCACTTCAATTTTCTTCTTGTTCTTTCTTCTACAACACTTGTATAACCTCTAGGAAGGTTCTCACAAGTTTTCTTGGGCAAACTAAGTTGAAACCTCACCATTTTTTAGGTCCAAAGTGCACCTAAATTCTGCTCATTTTTATCTTCATGTTTTGGAATAAAACTCATGTTTTCTTCATACATTCCTATGTCCTTATGCCACTAATCAAGACTATGATTATGTGTGCCTAAAAAAAGTTCGTAACATACAAATTCAGAGGTTTTAATCCTCTAAACTTTCTGTTTTTAAAAGGGTTTTAACCCAAAACTGATGAACAAGTCTTGAACTTGTGTATGTGTGATTATTTGGATAGCTTGGGCTATCATACTTACAAATCCACACATCACTTGATGTTTTCCTTATTAGCTAGTGTGTATTTAATTTCTATAATAATAATAATCCATTCATGACCATCCTTGTTGTCTCATGACAAATTGTGCATTGGTGAATACAAAAGAGGTTCCAAAATGGAAGATTTATCTTCCTACCTCATATATGACTTCTATGATAATCTTGTTATACTTAATGGACTAGAACATATAATATATACTATATAGAATATATAAACCCATATTGATCGAACCTTTGATGATGACCCAATGGTTATTTGTCAAAAATACTAAGTTACACCATCTAAGAACTTGCTTCTCGTTACAATTCTAGTTGGTACTTTAACCCATGAAAACATTCAAACCCCTACGGATTTCATAGTGTCAAAAATGAGTATTTTGTGCTAGATGGTTATTTTCTCATATGTTTACTTTTCATTCCGAACTCCTAATCCTCCGTTATCATCCAATACTCATACACCTACGTTTCTTCGTGTAGAAGGACTCGGTGTTCCTCCTCCAACAACCAACCAAACTTCTCGCGGATTAACAAGTGGAAGCTTGCAACACCATGAGTACATTTGACCCATTTTTCTTTTTAACACTTTTGGGTGCAATATGTTAACCCTATAAAAAATTACAATACTTTATTCTATATGCAAATGCACGAGAACAATCCAAATACATGAATACTATGTTGTTATACTTGATGCATATACTTGGGTGATTCTTATGTGATACTATGGTCATTAGCTTTATACGAGCCTCCATTTAACATGTATAGCGCTATAGGATTAACGCACCACCCGTGAATGAGAGGTCATGTTAAATTTCATTCTTTATTGCGTAAACAGAGGGTTGACTAGAAATATTGCATGTCATGTTATGTTGATCTTGAATAACCTAAGTTGCCATCAGGACTCGTTATAAACTTTTATACTTGTACTTATACTTAAACTTGTGTACTCGCCAATACATTTTTGTGTTGAACTATATTTTGTTAACATGTTGCAGGTTGATGAGGTTGAATATGACGAAATCTAGTAGGGACGACACTAGAAACGCACTTGAAATTACAAGATTTTGTACTTTAGTTGTTGAACTTGTCGTATTGTTTCCATGTTGTACTTTGATAATTTTGTTATGTTATGAGCTCAATTTTGAATTAATTATTGTCACAATAGTGTTATGTATGATGAGCAATCTATCTTCGTCCCACTTCGATGATTCCGCCATTGGTTGGGGTGTGACACGTGCAGTCTTCTTGATCCTATTCTTCGTCGACAGTAGAGAAGGAGAGAGGGAGATCTAGAAAACGTAAGTAAGGGTTGTGGGATTAGATGGGTCGCACGTACGTAATAAGGAGGGGATGTTAGGGTGGTTTGGGTTTGAAGTGGGCCGAAAGTCTTTGGGCCGAATAGTGGGTGGGTGTGGGCCGTAAGTTAGAGGGTTGAGGGGTGGCGGTTTAGGCTTGAGTTTGGGCCATACCCTTGGGCCGCAAGGAAAACAAGGATGAATGTGGGGTTGGGCTTCATGCCACCAGTTTAGTGTTTTGAATAGAATACGCATCTAATTTCCAAATAATTACTTATATAATTCTATTATGAGTTAGATGGTTAGATATACATACATACATACATACATACATATATATATATTATACGTTTAAGTGTGTTTGGCTAAAACATACGACTTGAAAAGTGAACAGTTTTTACCTCGGAAAGTACGGGTTGTCACATCATCCCCAAGTTGAAAGAAATTTCGTCTCGAAATTTAGCAAGCAGTTACTAACAAAGGTAATGCGATTGAGAACTTTCCTGGGGTGCCACATCATCCCCAAGTTGAATAGGAATTTCATCCCGAAATTCAGTAGCAGCTTCAGTACTTGATGTAACATTTTTGAACAATTGGGGATACTTGCGCATTATTTGATTTCCCATTCCCATGTGAACTTTGTCCATGTTTTGAATTCCAACGAACACGAACGATGGGAATTTTACTATGTTTAAGAGTTTTGATTTCTCAATCCATGATTTCAACTGGCTCTTCGATGAAACGCAGTTGGTCATCAAACTTCAGCTCTTTGAATGGAACCACGAGTGTTTTATCGAATAAGAACTTCTTTAGGTTTGATACGTGAAAGACATTGTGCATGCCACTGAGTTCCTCAGGTAGATTCAGTCTATAAGCCATAGTGCTAATTGTTTCTGTAATCTTAAATGGTCCAACGTAACGCGGATTTAATTTGCTCCATTTCCCAAAACAACTACACCTTTCCAAGATGAGACTTTCAACAAAACCCTGTCACCAACTTGGAAACTCCAATGGTTTCCTACGTTTATTGGCATAACTTTTCTGATGGTCACGAGCTGCCGCCATATGGTTTCTGATCCGAACAATTTTCTCTGAAGTTTCAAGTACAAGCTCAGGACGAGTAATTCGGCTGTCTCCGATTTCAGCCCAACAGAGAGGTGACCGAGATTTTCGTCCGTACAACGCTTCGAACGGTGTGGCCTGGATATTGGAGTGGTAACTATTGTTGTAGGAGAATTCCACCAGAAGTTGGTGTCTCTCCGAACCGTTTCCGAAATCAATGACACATGCTCACAACATGTCTTCAAGAGTTTGGATGGTACGCTCGGTCTGACCATCGGTTTGAGGGTGGTAGGCAGGGCTCATGTCTAAGCGTGTGCCGAAAGATTTATGCATAGATTGCCACAGATAAGACGTGAAATGAGGGTCACAATCGGAGATGATGGAGATTGGCACTCCGTGCCGAGAGATTACTTCCTTCATATAGATGTTGGCAAGTTTGTCATACTTGTCTCTCTCTTTGATTGCGAGGAAGTGAGCAGATTTGGTTAGGCGCTCCATGATCACCCAGATAGTGTCGTTCCCGCTTGTGTTCTTGGTAGTTCGGTTATGAAATCCATGGAAATTTGCTCCCATTTCCACATCGGTAGTTCTGGTTGCTGAACCAAGCCAGACGACTTTTGGTACTCAAACTTGAACCTAGCGCAGGCTAAGCACTTGCTCACATACTTGTCTATGTTCGCTTTCATGTTAGGCCTCCAATATAATGCTTTTAGGTCGTGATACATGAGAGACCGTGTCGTCTCGATCAGTCAAAAACCCAATTAACCTAGGTAGCTAGGGTAAGTCGAGCCTCGTATCCATCAAGAGCATGTGGTCAGTGTTTCACGATGATTAGCTAAATTATTTACAAGAATGTACAAAATAATTATGAAGCTTGCTAACTTGTAATTCTTGGTTTGTTTGATTGGTTTGAAAAGAGTTAGGGTTGAACCGACAATTTACTACTAACTACGAAAACAGTTGATGATTAGAAAACAAACTTTGAACTTTTGATTGAAACCAGTAATTTGGAACAAGGTACACACCCGGTTCGAAATTGCAAGACCTAGGGTTCCTAGACGTTTTTTATTCAATTTAGTTGAAATTGGTATTAACGGATATAGTGTCACGTGGCTTAAGTGCCAAGAGCTATCAACGTTATAGACAACGGACCGCACTACACTTCATTACCAAGAACATGTAAATCCTATCCTATGATAAGGCATAATTACACATATTCGTTTCACAAAGTCAAATTTCATAACTCACTTGACAATTCGTGAATTCAATACAAATGCAAGACAATTATCAAAAGATTCAAATTCTAAAACAACTTGTCATAAATTAAATCATAAACGAAATGTTGAAACCCTAAAAACCTTGGAAAATCTACACCGGGGTGATCTAGAAGAGATTAACCATGTATACTCATTCCGTCTCGCAAAACTTCTCTTGATTTTCATGCAAAAGCCAAGAACAACAGCCAAGAGGTTTCCTTACAATGTGCGTAGCCGTCTGTCATACGATCCCCTGTTCCCTCCTGACATGAATTCTACGTTTTTTCTTTTAATTCCCTAAGTCTCCACCAAAGATTTATGGGCCCCGTGGAATTAATTCAGCCCATTTGTGAAGTCCAAGACATTTCCATTTAGCTTTTTGATTATTTTATTATGGACTTAACTAATTCAACTCATGCCATCATTGCAAAAAGAAATCACCAAACACTTTAGTTTCCTTTTACTTTCATGAACCATTATTTAGTATAAATTTTATTAAAATACCTCAAAATAAATATATATTGTTTAGCCATAATATGTAAATTTAACCCATATATGTTTATGAATATTTATTTTCATCTTAAATATACATCATGATAAAACAAGTGAAAAAAAATATTTTTTTCTACAAGATCAATATATTTTACTAAATAATTAGCATCAAATAGAGTGTACCTAAAATGTACCGACCAATACATCTTATTAGAATCAGGGTGAATCGAGTATCGTGACTTGTGTGCTTCGTCCATCACAAGCTCTGGCAAGTTTCCATACAGTGGGACCCATATTACTCCATGAAATAGCGAATACCATCGGATTTAGTTTCAAGTTGTTTCTCCATGCCCCGCATGGATTCATCTAGGAGGTTCTTCTCCTTCAGTGCTTCAACCTGAGAATTGCAAATTTTTTTCTGGAAGATTCGAATGAATAGTAAGTTCTAGAGCGTGAAGTCGCTTGGGCTTAGTTTCTTTTCGGCTGAGGGCGTCAGCTACAACGTTAGCCTTGCCCGGATGGTATTTGATGGCGCAATCATAATCATTCAAGAGTTCAACCCATCGACGTTGTCGCATGTTTAATTCCTTCTGTTCGAATATGTGATGGAGACTCTTGTGATCGGTGTAAATCGTGCATTTGGTACCGTAAAAGTAGTGTCTCCATATCTTGAGAGCAAAGACTACAACTCCCAACTCCAGATCGTGGGTATTGTAGTTTTTCTCATGAACTTTGAGTAGACGAGACTCATAAGCAATTACTTTCTCGCATTACATCAAATGTACAATGCTATGCTATGACATGTTTTTGTTTGTTGGGATCTGGCGTAGTGATGTGGTGGGATGGCTGCCAACCACTTATATGTTTCAAGATTGTATATTTTAAACTCCTCTATCTTCTTTTCAACTCAAGGACAGTGGTTGCCCATGCATCATTCATGAGGAAGTGTTTGAAAGCTATTCCTCTTCATTGTAGCTTCATGATCCGGTGAATATGCCTAAGGAAAAACCTATGTTCAGCAACAGGAAAAACTTGACTTATGGCAGGTATAATTCCCTAACTAAATACACAATAGAGCAGTTAGTACAATGGCAGCTATAAGAAATAGTATAACATGAGACACTGTTGATGCATTAATGTCTGTAGCTTGTATTAGTTTTGATGTATTATGTTCGGTCTACGTATAAAACAGTTTATTTTGTTAAATATTTAATTTTTTGTAAGTTGACGAAAGTCAAACGACATCCTCCTGTTATTTGACTTGGCCAACACAACCAAATGACATGTCTATCCCAAATGACATGTCTATCCCAAATGACATGTCGATGTAATTTGGAGAGTGTCAGTGTCGTTTGTTTCATCGACGTTGTTTGATCTTGTACAAACGACACCGAGGTGTCGTTCAAACGATACCGAGGTATCATTTGAATATGTTGGATGTCGTTTGGTGAGTTGTGTATGTTAGTATAAATACACAACGTATCATTCACATTTTTGTAACATCCACACAAAGAGTTTGAGAGCATTTTACGTAATATTGTGTCGTAACTCGCTGAAATCAATACATGAGAACTTTTGAGTATATCTATTGCATTTGTTGATCATATATTGCTTCGGTTTAGTGTGTATACTTGGATTCCGCACTCGTATACTTATTTACAACAAGAAACTCTGTTGGCTCATGTGAAACCTTCTTTGAGAACAGATGATACAAAGCCAAAACAGTTCTACAATAACTGATCTAGAATAAACAGTACTTTGAATTCTACTCCCTTCAATGGCAAGATATCTAACAAGTGCTGCAAAGGTCTAATCAATACTAAGCACTACTGGATTATAAAGACTGTTGAAGACTAAACCACTGAAGAAGTCAAAGATCTGCTGGAAGTTAAAGTCTGATCACCCTTTGAGGAAAGCACTGCTAAAGCTTCAACAGAGGTTAAGTCCATCAGAGGATAGAATCAACAGAGTCTAGTAATTAGTGTTTTATTATTGTAACAATGTTAAGCATTAGCATTGTTTAGAGGTTGTTAATGTTGTTAGATGTCACTGTCTAGGTGACGTCAGCCAAGATGCCACAGTGTTTAGGATTGTACTATAAATAGACAGTGCATGTACTGTTCTATTAGATCACTTCACACACACTTGCATTTTGTACGAACAATCACTTGTGATCTCATGCTGAGGGATAGATAGCAATTCATGCATACGTGATTGAATCATTATGTAATACAATCATCCAACTAAAAGTATTTATGACGAAAGTTGTTCTACCATTGTTTGTGTTATAAAGTTTTTCTTCATTTCCGCTGCAATAATTTCATCTTATTATCTTCTTTCATTAATTATCTTATAAAAACAACACAAACAATTAAACTCAGATCCTAACAATTGGTATCGGAGCATAGTTCAGTCAAATTCGATTTAACAATCAATTTGACATAAAAGATCAACTCAATTTCATTGATACTGTTTTGTTCGTATTTGTTGAAAAACAGAGTATAAGTTTAATCACGTTCAAAGTTGATTAATCAAAAACTTTGTAAAACAACCAAAATGTCTTCACAATCACAAGATCCTCACAACACCGGCACAGTGTAAAAGCCACCTATGCTTGTCAGATCTGAATACAATATCTGGCAACGTAGGATGGGCCATGTCTTTGCACAGCAAAACACCGGTTGCTGGAAGTCGGTTATCTTTGGACCTCATGTTCCAATGGTACCCAGTGCAGAAGATCCCAAGGTCCAAGTACCTAAGAAACCTGAAAATTACTCTGAGCAGGATTTTCAGAAGATGGAGTTAGATGCTAAAGCATTCAGTATAGTTGCTACAGCACTACCCAATGACATATATGTTGGCATGTTACACTGTAACAGTGCAAAAGAGCTATGGGATACACTGAAAATAGCAGAGAGGTGTTGAACCAACAATATGAAACGTTTTGTCATGTTAAGGGAGAGTCATTGACCCAGCAGTTTGAGAGGTTTAGTTGTCTGATTAGTGAGCTAAAACTGGTTAATGTTGAATATGGTAACTCTACTTTAAATAGTAGGTTCCTTAGATCATTACCAGAAAAGTGGGACACCATAGCCTTTGTTACTAGGAACTCTGTTGGGTTCAAGGAGATGAGTCTGACCCAATGTCATACCCGCTAGTTGCGGAAGCGTGTTGCGTGTGACATAAGAAAGGTAATCATTGCATCCAAATGAGTAAACACATAAACCACAACGATGCCATAGACATAATGATTTTAACAAAAGATTACAAGTTTTCCAACATAGTTTCAAGTTCACCAACGTTCACGACGTTAAACATGACAAAGTTTAAGTTTTATTACCAACACAAAAGATAGTTTTTGACATAAAACATAGTGAGGTTTTGTCCCCTATATACCCATACGAAGTTGGGATATATAAGACAAACCCTCCAAAAGCGGCTATCGTTGTTATTGACCTTCCCGTTTCCCGTAGTGTGTCACCGGCTCAAGACTTGTTTCCTGAAATACATGTAGTTTTAAAAAGTCAACAAAAGTTGAGCGTGTTCATGCAGTTATTGTTATCATATGAAATCTTTGCATTCTTGTAATGAAATCCCGGTTTGTTAATAGCATATACAGAGTTTAAGGATCTATCAGTGGGTAGCGAGCCCCCTGACTATATGTACCATAAGTATGTAACCAACCCGAGACAACTTTGACATCTTTGGGATCACAAAAGCACTCCAGGGTATACCAACCAGGAGTGGAGCGTGTCTCAAGCTCAATAGATCTACACCTTTTGCACCTTGGTCACTAAGTGATTAATGGTTACTATGTCATCATCCTACTTATGTACATTGATCATGTTATCATCTAAACTCATAACTAACATACCCATAGTTTTGACATGTATTTCCCCTCGACTGTTTTGAAATAAAACATTGAAATCATTGAAAGGAGGGACATGAACTCACAAATTTGCGTTCCGTATTATGTAATACCGTAGGTGAGCGTCCGTACGCGTGAATAACCTACATGTGCACTAACTTGATTAGACACTAGGTCTTATCGGACCTCATACAAGTTGTTCATCTTGAATTCTTTATTATGTTATCGCTTGTCATCTTTGGAACAACTTTGTATTTTTAGAGTGTTGGTAGTTTACTCGCTCGATTGTTATATATATTGAACTAGGTTATAAAACCCGTGAGCTTCACGGGTTATGGGTTGTGTTAAAAAAATCTAATCTATAAAAGTATTTTTTTTGTATGATTTATAACTTGATATCTCTCTTCATGCTAAGACCCATGTTTGGCAAACCTTACCAAGAAGAAAAAAAAAACAGAAATTGAATTACTTAGGAAATTTACTTCAATATGGCAATAAGTAATAGAAATTACAATACTATTAATTCTCTACAAAATACCTATTTAATTTCAGATGGACACGGATCCGAATGAATATGGATCGGACCTAACAGGAGTTTGCCCTGAATCATCAATAGACATGGTGTTTCCGAATTCATGATTACTTGCAGAACTTCAAGGAGATCTTGGTCGGTCTTAAGGATCAAGTCCTACATAAAGTAAATTACATAATAATTAACCGTGTTGAAATAACCACGTAATTAAATTATGTGTATACTTTAATTTGGTTCTCATATGTCTTTCAACACGTGGGATTGCCACTAAAAATATATACCTAAATATTAGGCATTACTATTGTGGTCATACCAACACAATAAGAATAAGGTTTGTACTTAAAAGAGTTACTGTGAGCGCATCTAAAAGTAAACCAACCATACATAAGCAAATGTGCTATAGATCCAACTTAGAAGGCATTTCTTAAATAGTCCATTGACATAACAAATGTGCTACATGGGTCTACATAATGTGAAATATTTAAAATGATAAGTTACTTATAATATTTCAAAATGAAACAAATATTGCATTTCTCTTATGCTTCTCTCGGTTGATGCTTGAGATAGGTATAAGTATGAAAGAGCTACTTGTTCTTTGTTATACAACTTGGTGAAAGAGTAGACCAACAATTAGTAACTGCAAGAAGTCTCTACCTCCCTTGGTTAGTGGTGTTGCCACATGACATGATGGTTTACTGTAGAAAAGTTTGATAATAAACGGCACGATAGGCAACAACCAAGTTATTATGCCAATAAAATGACCACATATGTGAAGTTACACAAAAACAATAGAAACATGCAGGGCTACACATCCAACCCATGGTTTGTAAAATGTTAAAGTCTAAAATCATCTTGATCAAATTATATGACACCATAAGAAAACAAAAGCTTACTAAAATGAAGCAAGTTTAGGCAGTTTTTCTTTCAAGACGTTTTTCTTCACAAAACCCAAAGGATGAAACTAATTAGTAAATCAAATGTTTATATTTAAAATGTTAAATTTATTTCGATAAATTTGAAAATAAGTTACAACTATGATCATTTTAATAATTATCCATATATGTAATATGAGATTACAAAAATTCAATACTGAAATAATAATCTAAAACAATAATTTAGCTTGTTATATAACTAAACTAGTCTAAGTTCCCGTGTGTTACACGGGTGGCTAAACAGGAAAACTAAGTCCTTTAAAACTGTAAAGTAAAAATTGTAATATTATATACGTTGAATTATTAACGAAAATGTCCAACACTATGTCCAACACTACATGTAACCCTGTCCTGCTGCTGCTGTTTGAAACAAAACAGGCAGATTTGCATAAGCGAAAACATGAACCTACAAAATTGTCAAACATTACAAATTTGTCAAACCTACAGATTTGCATATCCGATTTTTTCTAATGATGTGTTTGATGGAGCTTTAATGGATGGGCAATTACTTAGTAATGGAGAGATGAGGAAATGGTAGCTACTTTTCAAACTTGAGTGGACATCATTTGTTGTTGTGCATCTAGTAAAACAACAAAAAATTAACAATTATATATGATGAAATGAACGAAAGTCTACTGGTGTAATTACCAACTAAGTTAAATTGCTACCCCGCAATTACCAAATTTAGAAGGAATTATATCTTTCTTGCATTCCTGGCTCATTAACATATGACTAACTTGGTTCGAGAAATTTGGATAAGCTCAGAATCGATAATCTATAATATGCATCGAAGCGGGAACCGATAATCTATAATATGCGTCAAAGTGGGTCAGACTGGATATTTAAATGCCTTGAATATCTTTATTAGCTTTATTAAAAAGGGATTAGCTTAGTATTTTAACAATACAGTATGATTTTATTTGTCAATTGGTTATAAAATTTAAGAAAGGAGCAATTTTTTTCACAGGATTACCCAGCCTAAACCATTTTGACCCACATTATCAATCGTTAGTTCTGACCAATATTCAATTCGGTTATGACCTGTACCCAACTCACTTGATTCGCCCAATTTTTTTCACCCTCTACTATGTATAATTTAGGGCTTTTGACAGGCTATAGGGGCAACATAGTGCATTCACAAATAATAGCAACCTCCTAAAATACTTAAATTTCCGTTCTTCCCCTTCAATCAAAAGATGAAGTGACAACCCCTGCAAAAAATTAATCAATTATATCAGCGGATTAATATATACGACTCAATCTATCAAAGTAAACCATTAGAAAGCTAAATTTCTCAATTCTCAACATTAAAAAGCTAAATTTCTGTTCTCCTTCTCCTTCAATCAAGAGTATTATCTTAAGTCCACTTTAGAGGTATGATACACTTAATTAAATTCAGCAACTCCTTCTCCTTCAATCAAGAGTATTATCTTAAGTCCACTCTAGAGGTATGATACACTTAATTAAATTCAGCAAAATCTAATATGGAACAGAAAGGGCAAAATTAATATAACAAAGCAAATAAGAGCTGGTGGATATCTAACCTTTAAATGTCCTCCTTCATGGAATATCCATTTGCTAAACTCGGTAACAAAATGTTCATCGTCCGAGACGTTTTGCATCGGTATCCCTAATAGTAACGTAGAGTGTGTATTTCCCCCGAGATCGAAAATCATAAACATCTTCTTAAGAGGTTTGCATCTGTAAATGTAAAAAACAAAGTTACAACAAACTCAACTTGAAAGACTTAAGAAATTCATAACAATATGCCAAAAATTACCATACCCTAGCCACAAAACAGATGGGAAATTTCAACAACTTGGAAAAATAGAAAATTACACTATATCAACATGTGTATCTAAAATAGTTGTTTATCTAGATTTCCAAAACACTACATTAAAAATTTTACTCTGTTGGTTCAACACTTCAACCCCCCTCTAAAAGCTCAACCAATAAGTAAACCGAGTAATGAAACTAATTTTGTAAGCAAACCAAAATACAATTAAACTCCATACACTCACTCAACCATGGTATATTAAGAAAACCCTAGATATATACCTAAATGCCAGATCTAATACGACCAGCAACAGAGAAAAAACATTAGATTTGTAAATCCGACCAGTTGAAATCAATTAATGAATTCCTAGTCTTTAAACGTACCTATTGATTCCAGATTCCAGTCTGCATTATAGTGTACACCATTTTTATTCATTTCGTCGACCCACTCGCATGGCAATGATATTCGACCAAATCTTTGCTTTCAAACATATACAGCCCAGTTAGACGGCCGTAAAGTTTGTTGGACATTTGTTGGCTATTGAATAAAGAGATACGACTTCGTGTAATTTAAATTTACGGGTCAATGCTTTCAATACCCTAAAAAATAAAGAAAATGGTCAAGTATCAGATAAACAAACATGTCATGGTGCTGCATTGTATCCACAAATTTCTTCTACACCCCCACAAAAAAAAATTGAAAAAGAATTAACAAATTCAATGGACATGTAAAGTCATATTGCATTATTTATGGAACATGCAAACTATAACAGTGGTCTAGAAAAAATATAACCTTTCTCTATAGGACGGGTCTGTAGTGACGCCAACATAAAGTAGCTTATCAAACCGACCAAGCCTTAGAAGTGCTGCATCTATAAGATCTGGTCTGTTGCTTGCTCCTATTATAAACAAATCCTAAAAAAAAGAGGTTGAAATTTAATAAAGCGTAAAATGCATTTTCGTCCCTGCGGGTTGGCCAGTTTTGCGGTTTTCATCCAAAGGTTTGTTTTTCTGTATCTGGATCCAAAAGGTTTGAAATTTTGCCAATTTCATCCGGCTCGTTAACTCCATCCATTTTTCTCCATTAAGTAAGGGGTATTTTCGTCTTTTTTGTTAAATTAAAGGGCAATTTGGTCTTTTGAATACTTGTACATTATGCTAAATGCTCGTACATAAAATTAAAAAGACCGAATTGCCCTTTGAGTTAACAAAAAAAAAGATGGAAATACCCCTAACTTAACGGAGGAAAAATGGATCGAGTTAACGATCCGGATGAAAATGGCAAGATTTCAAACCTTTTGGATTAAGATGCCGAAAACCAAACATTTGGAAGAAAGTCGCAAAACTTGACAAACCTGAAGGACGAAAATGCCATTTTAGTCTATAATAAAACACAAAATAAAAACTATATAAACAAATGAGAAATCGGTATTATAAAGTGGCATACTTGGGAAGAATCATTCAGGCCATCAATCTCTGCTGGTAAGTGATACCACAAAACCCACATGAGCATTCACTGACAAAATGAATGTCAACATGGGTGGGTCATAGCTCTAATATATATTAAACAATTGAAGTCATGGGAAGGTCAGCTAAGATGGTTTAAGATACATATGTGAATCAATACATTATTTAAGATTTAGATCATTCAAAGCTGGATGTAAGAGTTCAGTTCAAAGTTTAAAACTCTAACCCATTTAGCTTTAGGTTTTTTATATCATTTTTGAAATATTTGAAAAAAAAAGTTGTCCCAGTAATAAAACTAATAAAACTGAACCATTTAGTTAGACGGTTGCAGCTGTGAACCAACCCAAACTGCAGCGGCGCCAATGGCCGTGCACCCAACGATGGATCCAGGAATTTTTTCCTATGGGTTCAATTTTTTTAGGTGGTCAAATCTCTCACAACTAAACGTTAGATATTTCGGGTTGGATCGGGTCGAGAAACATAATAAAATACGAAATCATAATAAACCGGCGACCTGATGTATGGAAGGAGCATTCCTTAACCACTGTGTCATCCCTACAATTTAGTTAATGGTTTCATCCCAAATTTTATATTATCTTTTCTACTAAAAAGTTGAAACCGAGTGGGTTTGTGCGAACCCATAGTTCTCTACCTAGATCCGCCCCTGAGTGTACCTTCTGTTCTAATCACATCAGCAAGCACTATTGGTCCCCGCAGCTCCTGTTCAATCCACAACAGCATCAGTACTATTTTGTAATATTAAGATCAAAAGTGATAATGGTAATAAAGTTTCAACGTATATTTACTTCATTTTCTTTCGAAACAAAAGGTAAGCACCCACACCAACAGATTATGTGATCTCAATAACAAAAGGTAAGCACTATTGGTCCCCGCAACATTTTGTTCAGTTGCACTTGCACATCATAGCTCGAAGAATTCTTGACCATGATATAGAGAAACCGTAAGCACCCACACCAACAGATTATGTGATCTCAATATCTTTCTGTAACAGTCGATTAATCAGATTCAAATACTTCAACAGAACTGAAAGTAATATAAAAAATAAAAAGTAAAAAATAGAAGTGTGTCAACAACTGGGCCAGGGTCACCGACCCGGTCTTTGTTATATGTAATGGGTAGTATTTTTCACATACTGTCGGACGTCGCCAAGAGCATCTCTTACTTCGATAAAGTCTTGTTTCAGGTCATCCAAAGGCATTGTTCTAACTGCATTGACACCATTGTAGGTGCCACCCGTAGACACCATTTTACCGTTTTAGGGATTTTAATCTACCAAACAACTGTATTTTTCACTAATTGCATCAAAAGCCCTTAAATTTGTGAATAAAACCTAATTTAAAAAAAATCACGCGTT